>OZ025263.1:15785921-15959826 GCA_964019135.1 Arenicola marina
TCATTTTGGGACGACCAGGTTTGAGGTTCGGGCTTGGGGTTGAGGTTGGGGAGAGAAGGAGAGTAATGTTGCCCTACACCAAAAAATGCAATTTAGAAAAAAATGCGAAAGTCACACCCGAATCCTTGTTGCATGAACACACTTTGGTGTTGTTAATTGAGCGCTCTCATATATTGGAGGAAGTAAAACATTTGGAGTATTAGGCGTCATCGTCTTTGTAGGCTACGCAACAAATTGTGATATGATTAACCGAAGGTACTTCGCCAATCGTTGAGGCTTTCCTCTTTGTTAAGTAAAGTAGCCTCTGTATTTGGCGAATGTGCCCCGCAATCCGCTTCGCCAGGCTAGAGAAGCGGACTTGCCTGGGAGCACTTGCGCCTACCTCCCCATTCGCTAGGTGGCGTACGCATACAGCTAGGATCCAGCTTTCCGAACATTACACGGTCGCTCTATGATACAACTTCTCTACCTTACTCGTATAATCCGCAACACCCGCAATAAAGTTACTTTCAAATGTTATTCATCTCTTGCCATCTTGAAACGTAATATATGTAAATACCGTAGGCAGTTGTTTTGCTGCTGTTAGACGTTCATTCAAGGCTTTGCCTCAAATTGACCACAGTTTCGAAGAACCGAAACGAAAAATGCGGAAGCTGTAGCCGTTTCACATTTGCCAGAGAAGAAGGCTGGTTTCCGGATGCGCCCAAAAGATCAATCTCCTAGGATCCCTCACCCGCTTGGCGCGCTCCGTTCTGTTTTGTGGTATCCGCTCCTTTCTGCCGACGCTGAAGGACTTGCTTTAAAATCGACATGCGACATGCCCCCCCCCCCCCGTCCAAACATCCATACCACAAGCCGAGAACGAAAGGTCACGGCAATGTATCAACTGCCAGTTTATTTATTGAATGGAAATATTATCTTATCTCACACTGAATCGTAATTAATGTGGTAGGCCTATTAATTAGCTTCGCATCATATTTTCTAAGCATTCCGAGATTCGTGCCCGAGAGAAAATTAAGAAGCGTTCGGGTGTAACAACATCATTATAAGTGCACAAGTACTCATTATCATTGAAGGTCATAACCCCCAGCAGTAGCTCAAGCCTAATGTCATTGCAGCCTCCTACCCCCGTACCCCACCCCCCTTCCGATCGCACAACGTCACACGATTATTATTAACCGCTTCCAGCCTCACACACGGTCCAGACATGGCTCCTCTACCCCCACCATATCCCCTCCAGTTTTCCCATTGTTAACCCTCCCGTAGGCACCCATGCGTTGCAAGTCGCAACCACTGAAACTTGACCTTGCGTTTTTATTTGAATCACGCTGAGTGGAAGCCGCCAGGGGCCTGCAAGGGCATTTTGTTCGCTCGGCATGCCTTCCTGAATAGATGCGCGACCTCGAAACCTTTTAACAAGCGCAATTAAAAGGGGGAAACAAAACTTAAGAAAGGAAATATGTTGGGCTTTAATTATAATATCAGACTATAATTTTTCAAATGAATATCTCGTCTGTCCAGGGGCGATGCAATGAGCGAGTGTCTGTTAGACGGGCTTGGCTCGGGCCACTTGCAGCGAGTGTCTACTGTCAAACTCTGCATGGACTCCGTATTGTAGTGGTATCTCCAATCCTTATTTTAGCAATGTCATGGGTCATAAAGCGGAGTCTCTGTAAATTCTTTTTTATACATGTGTGTTTGTTTTATTTTAGTATATTTAAATCACTCATGATATATACACTTATATACAAGATTTCAAATATTTCAACCTGTAAATGTAAAATATTTGTACGCGTCCGACTTAGTGCAGTAACAACGTTTGACCTGACAGTGTTACTTTCAAGAATTCGTTCGGATAATTGTCCGCCGGGGGCAAAAAACAGATCAGATATCATGTCCATGGTATGTCACCATGTAGTATTTCTCTTGTCCACGGTATTCACTTCGCAGGAAGAGAACTACCACATCTGGTCGGGTACTTCACCCAGGTTTCTATACTCGATCGGTTTATATCGGATGGGAGAGACTAAACCAGAAACACATCGACGGTTGACTTTCTTTGAGTTTATAATACAAGCCCGACACAACATAAAAACTAAAACAACAACTAGATATGTATGGCTGAGCAAACCCCGCCACACAGGCTCAAATAACAGCTGAGCCGGGGCCTGCAGGCTTACAGTAAGTCAGAAATTTGTCTATTATAGTCACTTAATTATGAGGAATACAGCTGTTAACATGTACAACAGGGTAAGCACACAATATAAATCCTCACCCAGCCCTACTGGGCTTACAAGTGACTGTCGAATTTATGGTAATATCATATCCTAGGACTGCCGCATATCTTGGCGTGAAAAAGAAAAGATAAAAGACGAAAGAAGTAAATCAATCAAAATGATACACAATAGCAGAACAAAAAGATAGTAATAGGCTAGATTTCGCCCCGTTCCGGATCTCTCCCGATCGGGTATCAGCACTGTGATGTGCCTGGACCAGGGTGTGTTTAACTGGACATTGATGGTAACAATGTTTCACCCGACACCGTTACTTTCAAGAAGTCGTTCGGACAATTGGCCGCCGAAAGCAAAACAACGTTTAATCGACAATCGTTTCCGACTCAATAACGCAAATAGCAATACAGCGCTTTGCAGGGCAACATCCATGTTCAGTGAGACATGACACTGTGCAAAACAGGTTGATTATCGCAAGCGACGAACGAAAATAAAATCAATCTTCAAAGTTAAGCAGATATGCCCAGGCTTACAGTAAGTAAGTAACTTGTTTATTATAGTCACTTATGAGGAACACATCTAATAACATGTACAACGGTTAAGCACACAATATAAATCGTCACCCAGCCCTGTTGGGCTTAAGTTACTGTGGAATGTCCGGTAATATCCAAAGACTGCTGCATATCTCGGCAAAAGAAACGAAAAAAAGCAATTTGCAATACATGCAGCGATTTGCAGGGCGACATCTTTAGTGCACCATCTTAGACATTATAGTCACTTATTAAGGAACATATCTAATAACATGTACAACGGGTAAGCACACAATATAGATCGTCACCCAGCCCTGTTGGGCTTAAGTTACTGTGGAATATCCGGTAATATCCAAAGACTGCTGCATATCTCGGCAAAAGAAACGAAAAAAAGCAATTTGCAATACAGCGATTTGCAGGGCGACATCTTTAGTGCACCATCTTAGACATTATAGTCATTTATGAGGAACACATCTAATAACATGTACAACGGGTAAGCACACAATATAAATCGTCACCCAACCCTGTTGGGCTTAAGTGACTGTGGAATGTCCGGTAATATTCAACGACTGCTGCATATGTCGACAAATGAAACGAATTTTTTTAGTCCACCATGCTCAGTGACATACGACACTATGTAATACAGGCTGATTATCGCCAGCGACTAACACAAATAAAATCAATCTTCAAAGTTTAGCAGATACGCCTTCAGGGGTTCTGAAAGTGGGAGGCGAGGGATTCGTGCCGCCACCTGACGGCCCAGACAGGAAGTAATGCGACAGCGGCTCATCTGTCTCAACGTTCGCGGCCGCATGGCCAGATGTCTCCAACAAACCCCGTCAATCTCGGCATTAGCCTCGATTTCTGGATATTTGTTAAGCGCCGCCATAGCACGACTGACGGCCTCCGAGTATGCCTCGTGGGGTTGAGCATTGAGAATCATCAGCAGGATGTTGGGGAGGTTTCCAAAAAAGAGAGATTGTTGAAATTGACGGTGGGGTCTGTTGTATGTCAACCCCCGAATGATGGATTCGTTGAGGAAAAGTTGTTCAATTTGAAAGACGTAAGCGCCGTTGTGAATCAACAACAGGGTCAGCCGTCGGATGGTAGGCAACAACTGGTTGACGACATGGGGCGGATGGTCTTGCAGGACCATCAGCATCAGCGTCAGAGGAGTCATTGTCGCCGCTCCAAAGCGGTTGACATCCGCTCCTGAGGACAGTAATTTAGCCGTAATGTCGAAGAACAATTCGACGTTACACCAGTCGTCCGTAGCTTGACGAGTGGCGTCGCGAGGAGTCGTGTCGCTCGGTGGGGGCGCCTGGCTGTCCGTGTCATCGCCGTCGGAATCTGACAGACAGTAAGAGTCGGAATCTGACAGACAGTAAGATAACGAACATGTGGCCGCACGGTTCATCGGGACTGCCATCCTTACAAGGAATGACATGAAGGATTGGAGCACCTCCATGAGAGGCGAATTGCCCGATGCGCCGTCCAGAGTGACTCCTCTCTGGAGCAACAGAACCACGCAGTCTCTCGCGAGAGTCAGGCGCCGTAGACGCCAGTCGGGCGACCGGCCGAAGTCCCCTAAAGAGATATTGTGACAAAGTTCCATCAGCGGGCTCCTCCCTTTCCCATCCAGCTGGTTGGCGTCTGCTCCAGCGTCCAGCAACAAGGCCGTCGTCTCCACGAGGTCCGGCGAACAGTTGTTCCAAAGCGAGAACAGCGCGTGCAGCGGTCCACTCCCCGTCCTCTCGCACACCGCCTCCGGTCCGACTGAGGCGCCGTGCGTCAGTAGCACCTCAACCCCACGGCGCCTGTGCACGGCCAGGTTTAACGCCATCCGGCCATCTGAGTCTCGCGCGTTCACGTCCTCGGGGCGTCTTTGGGCGAGATGTGCCAGACAGCGGTGCGCGCCCTCGATGGCGGCGACGTGAAGGGCTGAGCACTTCGGGTTGTCGGCGGCGTCTATCCTGGACAACCAGGGCTGTAACAAGTCCACGTCATCGTGACGTAACAAAAGCACCAGCGGGGTTTCCACGGGGTACACTAAACCTTCCACCGTTCCCAGCTGAAGTAGATCCGGTTTGGCCGATAGAAAGCACTCGACAGTGCGTCTCACGCCAAGGTAGCACGCCAAATGGAACGGTTTAGTTCTCATAAATGGCAGGAATGGGGACTGTAAACTAAACCCGTTGTCGAAAATGAGGCAAATCAACGCCACGTGGTTTGATTTCACCGCCTGACACAAGATGGCGTGTTGCAGGCGGAAGGAGAATGTCTCGTCGTAGAGGCTGGCCGCCTGAGCTGCGTCGGTGTCGTCGTCTGACGCCTGATCTGCCTCCGGAGGTCGACGATGTCTGGTTTCAGCCAGATGGACCACAGCCACGGGATCCTCGTGTCTGGATATGGATTCCACGACGTCCGGGTGAAGTGGGAAGGTTGACGGATTGCGAGCAAACCGAATTTCCATCTGGAAGTTGTCTTGACTACAAACTGTGCAAGAGAAAACCACTAATGAATGCTACAAGCATTTTAACGACAGACTGTTTAAATATTTAGAATCATCGCATGGTCTCTTTATCGACGAATTTCAGCCCTTCTTCATGTTTTCGTGTTTACTTCAGTTCTCGTTAATGACGGAAATGGTGTTTATTTGATCACATTTTGCATATACCTACTTGTGGTAAATCGGCCTTGGAAGATATGTGGTCGGTGGTCATTTTGGGACGACCAGGTTTGAGGTTCGGGCTTGGGGTTGAGGTTGGGGAGAGAAGGAGAGTGATGTTGCCCTACACCAAAAAATGCAATTTAGAAAAAAATGCGAAAGTCACACCCGAATCCTTGTTGCATGAAAACACTTTGGTGTTGTTAATTGAGCGCTCTCATATATTGGAGGAGGTAAAACATTTGGAGTATTAGGCGTCATCGTCTTTGTAGGCTACGCAACAAATTGTGATATGATTAACCGAAGGTACTTCGCCAATCGTTGAGGCTTTCCTCTTTGTTAAGTAAAGTAGCCTCTGTATTTGGCGAATGTGCCCCGCAATCCGCTTCGCCAGGCTGGAGAAGCGGACTTGCCTGGGAGCACTTGCGCCTACCTCCCCATTCGCTAGGTGGCGTACGCATACAGCTAGGATCCAGCTTTCCGAAAATTACACGGTCGCTCTATGATACAACTTCTCTACCCTACTCGTATGATCCGCAACACCCGCAATAAAGTTACTTTCAAATGTTATTCATTTCTTGCCATCTTGAAACGTAATATATGTAAATACCGTAGGCAGTTGTTTTGCTGCTGTTAGACGTTCATTCAAGGCTTTGCCTCAAATTGACCACAGTTTCGAAGAACCGAAACGAAAAATGCGGAAGCTGTAGCCGTTTCACATTTGCCAGAGAAGAAGGCTGGTTCCCGGATGCGCCCAAAAGATCAATCTCCTAGGATCCCTCACCCGCTTGGCGCGCTCCGTTCTGTTTTGTGGTATCCGCTCCTTTCTGCCGACGCTGAAGGACTTGCTTTAAAATCGACATGCGACATGCCCCCCCCCCGTCCAAACATCCATACCACAAGCCGAGAACGAAAGGTCACGGCAATGTATCAACTGCCAGTTTATTTATTGAATGGAAATATTATCTTATCTCACACTGAATCGTAATTAATGTGGTAGGCCTATTAATTAGCTTCGCATCATATTTTCTAAGCATTCCGAGATTCGTGCCCGAGAGAAAATTAAGAAGCGTTCGGGTGTAACAACATCATTATAAGTGCACAAGTACTCATTATCATTGAAGGTCATAACCCCCAGCAGTAGCTCAAGCCTAATGTCATTGCAGCCTCCTACCCCCGTACCCCACCCCCCTTCCGATCGCACAACGTCCCTCGATTATTATTAACCGCTTCCAGCCTCACACACGGTCCAGACATGGCTCCTCTACCCCCACCATATCCCCTCCAGTTTTCCCATTGTTAACCCTCCCGTAGGCACCCATGCGTTGCAAGTCGCAACCACTGAAACTTGACCTTGCGTTTTTATTTGAATCACGCTGAGTGGAAGCCGCCAGGGGCCTGCAAGGGCATTTTGTTCGCACGGCATGCCTTCCTGAATAGATGCGCGACCTCGAAACCTTTTAACAAGCGCAATTAAAAGGGGGAAACAAAACTTAAGAAAGGAAATATGTTGGGCTTTAATTATAATATCAGACTATAATTTTTCAAATGAATATCTCGTCTGTCCAGGGGCGATGCAATGAGCGAGTGTCTGTTAGACGGGCTTGGCTCGGGCCACTTGCAGCGAGTGTCTACTGTCAAACTCTGTATGGACTCCGTATTGTAGTGGTATCTCCAATCCTTATTTTAGCGATGTCATGGGTCATAAAGCGGAGTCTCTGTAAATTCTTTTTTATACATGTGTTTTTGTTTTATTTTAGTATATTTAAATCACTCATGATATATACACTTATATACAAGATTTCAAATATTTCAACCTGTAAATGTAAAATATTTGTACGCGTCCGACTTAGTGCAGTAACAACGTTTGACCTGACAGTGTTACTTTCAAGAATTCGTTCGGATAATTGTCCGCCGGGGGCAAAAAACAGATCAGATATCATGTCCATGGTATGTCACCATGTAGTATTTCTCTTGTCCACGGTATTCACTTCGCAGGAAGAGAACTACCACATCTGGTCGGGTACTTCACCCAGGTTTGTATACTCGATCGGTTTATATCGGATGGGAGAGACTAAACCAGAAACACATCGACGGTTGACTTTTTTTGAGTTTATAATACAAGCCCGACACAACATAAAAACTAAAACAACAACTAGATATGTATGGCTGAGCAAACCCCGCCACACAGGCTCAAATAACAGCTGAGCCGGGGCCTGCAGGCTTACAGTAAGTCAGAAATTTGTCTATTATAGTCACTTAATTATGAGGAATACAGCTGTTAACATGTACAACAGGGTAAGCACCCAATATAAATCCTCACCCAGCCCTACTGGGCTTACAAGTGACTGTCGAATTTATGGTAATATCATATCCTAGGACTGCCGCATATCTTGGCGTGAAAAAGAAAAGATAAAAGACGAAAGAAGTAAATCAATCAAAATGATACAAAATAGCAGAACAATAAGATAGTAATAGGCTAGATTTCGCCCCGTTCTTGATCTCTCCCGATCGGGTATCAGCACTGTGATGTGCCTGGACCAGGGTGTGTTTAACCGGATATTGATGGTAACAATGTTTCACCCGACACCGTTACTTTCAAGAAGTCGTTCGGACAATTGGCCGCCGAAAGCAAAACAACGTTTAATCGACGATCGTTTCCGACTCAATAACGCAAATAGCAATACAGCGCTTTGCAGGGCAACATCCATGTTCAGTGACACATGACACTGTGCAATACAGGTTGATTATCGCAAGCGACTAACGAAAATAAAATCAATCTTCAAAGTTTAGCAGATATGCCCAGGCTTACAGTAAGTAAGTAACTTGTTTATTATAGTCACTTATGAGGAACACATCTAATAACATGTACAACGGGTAAGCACACAATATAAATCGTCACCCAGCGCTATTGGGCTTAAGTGACTGTGGAATGTCTGGTAATATGCAAAGACTGCTGCATATCTCGGCAAAAGAAACGAAAAAAAGCAATTTGCAATACAGCGATTTGCAGGGCGACATCTTTAGTGCACCATCTTAGACATTATAGTCACTTATTAAGGAACATATCTAATAACATGTACAACGGGTAAGCACACAATATAGATCGTCACCCAGCCCTGTTGGGCTTAAGTTACTGTGGAATGTCCGGTAATATCCAAAGACTGCTGCATATCTCGGCGAAAGAAACGAAAAAAAGCAATTTGCAATACAGCGATTTGCAGGGCGACATCTTTAGTGCACCATCTTAGACATTATAGTCATTTATGAGGAACACATCTAATAACATGTACAACGGGTAAGCACACAATATAAATCGTCACCCAACCCTGTTGGGCTTAAGTGACTGTGGAATGTCCGGTAATATTCAACGACTGCTGCATATGTCGACAAATGAAACGAATTTTTTTAGTCCACCATGCTCAGTGACAATGTATGTAATACAGGCTGATTATCGCCAGCGACTAACACAAATAAAATCAATCTTCAAAGTTTAGCAGATACGCCTTCAGGGGTTCTGAAAGTGGGAGGCGAGGGATTCGTGCCGCCACCTGACGGCCCAGACAGGAAGTAATGCGACAGCGGCTCATCTGTCTCAACGTTCGCGGCCGCATGGCCAGATGTCTCCAACAAACCCCGTCAATCTCGGCATTAGCCTCGATTTCTGGATATTTGTTAAGCGCCGCCATAGCACGACTGACGGCCTCTGAGTATGCCTCGTGGGGTTGAGCATTGAGAATCATCAGCAGGATGTTGGGGAGGTTTCCAAAAAAGAGAGATTGTTGAAATTGACGGTGGGGTCTGTTGTATGTCAACCCCCGAATGATGGATTCGTTGAGGAAAAGTTCTTCAATTTGAAAGACGTGAGCGCCGTTGTGAATCAACAACAGGGTCAGCCGTCGGATGGTAGGCAACAACTGGTTGACGACATGGGGCGGATGGTCTTGCAGGACCATCAGCATCAGCGTCAGAGGAGTCATTGTCGCCGCTCCAAAGCGGTTGACATCCGCTCCTGAGGACAGTAATTTAGCCGTAATGTCGAAGAACAATTCGACGTTGCACCAGTCGTCCGTAGCTTGACGAGTGGCGTCGCGAGGAGTCGTGTCGCTCGGTGGGGGCGCCTGGCTGTCCGTGTCATCGCCGTCGGAATCTGACAGACAGTAAGATAACGAACATGTGGCCGCACGGTTCATCGGGACTGCCATCCTTACAAGGAATGACATGAAGGATTGGAGCACCTCCATGAGAGGCGAATTGCCCGATGCGCCGTCCAGAGTGACTCCTCTCTGGAGCAACAGAACCACGCAGTCTCTCGCGAGAGTCAGGCGCCGTAGACGCCAGTCGGGCGACCGGCCGAAGTCCCCTAAAGAGATATTGTGACAAAGTTCCATCAGCGGGCTCCTCCCTTTACCATCCAGCTGGTTGGCGTCTGCTCCAGCGTCCAGCAACAAGGCCGTCGTCTCCACGAGGTCCGGCGAACAGTTGTTCCAAAGCGAGAACAGCGCGTGCAGCGGTCCACTCCCCGTCCTCTCGCACACCGCCTCCGGTCCGACTGAGGCGCCGTGCGTCAGTAGCACCTCAACCCCACGGCGCCTGTGCACGGCCAGGTTTAACGCCATCCGGCCATCCGAGTCTCGCGCGTTCACGTCCTGGGGGCGTCTTTGGGCTAGATGTGCCAGACAGCGGTGCGCGCCCTCGATGGCGGCGACGTGAAGGGCTGAGCACTTCGGGTTGTCGGCGGCGTCTATCCTGGACAACCAGGGCTGTAACAAGTCCACGTCATCGTGACGTAACAAAAGCACCAGCGGGGTTTCCACGGGGTACACTAAACCTTCCACCGTTCCCAGCTGAAGTAGATCCGGTTTGGCCGATAGAAAGCACTCGACAGTGCGTCTCACGCCAAGGTAGCACGCCAAATGGAACGGTTGAGTTCTCATAAATGGCAGGAATGGGGACTGTAAACTAAACCCGTTGTCGAAAATGAGGCAAATCAACGCCACGTGGTTTGATTTCACCGCCTGACACAAGATGGCATGTTGCAGGCGGAAGGAGAATGTCTCGTCGTAGAGGCTGGCCGCCTGAGCTGCGTCGGTGGCGTCGTCTGACGCCTGATCTGCCTCCGGAGGTCGACGATGTCTGGTTTCAGCCAGATGGACCACAGCCACGGGATCCTCGTGTCTGGATATGGATTCCACGACGTCCGGGTGAAGTGGGAAGGTTGACGGATTGCGAGCAAACCGAATTTCCATCTGGAAGTTGTCTTGACTACAAACTGTGCAAGAGAAAACCACTAATGAATGCTACAAGCATTTTAACGACAGACTGTTTAAATAATTAAAATCATCGCATTGTCTTCTTATCGACGAATTTTAGCCCATCTTTATGTTCTCGTTTTTGCTTCAGTTCTTGTTAATGACGGAAATATTGATCACATTGTGCATATACCTATACTTGGGGAGATCGGCCTTGGAATATATGTGGTCGGTGATCGTTTTGCGACGACCAGCTTTGACCTTGGGATTGAGGTTGGGATTAAGTTTGGGGAGAGCGATGCTGACCTACACCAAAATTACAATTTAGAAAAAAAAAATGTGAAAGTCACGCCCGAACCCTTGTTGTATGAAAACACTTTACTTGTTAATTAAGCGCTCTACTTTTCGATTTGTTCTGATATATTGGAGAAAGGAGAACATTTTGAGAGTAGGGACATGGGCCAAGATGACCACCTTAATTTTATTTATCCGCTCTCTTAGACATATTATCCAGTTTGCTAAAGATAATCGTTTCTGTTAGAGTATACATATTAAATTTGATGTGGGTAAAACGGACTACTGGGTCATTTTTGCCCCAAGCAGGTTGCCCCTGTTAGTAACCTTAACATTTGACCGCTGTATGAAATACGGCGCAGTATATTCCGCACCTGATTTACGTTTAGGGCTTGACTTGGTCTAATCTTTAATCGTGTTATTTCATCATAATTTTCCCCCAAGTTAGTATCCAGTGAGCTCTACTTTCTTCCAGTGTTTACCATACATGGCAACAGCCCAGTATCTTTTACTACGGTAACGAAGGTCAGCTATCTGCTTCAGGGCCCATGTAGATTTGTTATTGTATCACGTAACAAACCGAACCAAATATAAAACAATACAGGTGGCAGCACCGCAATTGCGCGATATTGTGGCGGGCCATATGACCCAGATGGGTCACTTTAACCCATGTTCTCTATTGGCAAGCTCCCCGCACGGTGGCGCTACGCAAGCTAGCTTTTACCGCTGATGTCGGCCGGGGGCAAATTTCAAGGTTCTTGAAAAACGGTCAAATCAGCTGTAATTTCTTGCAATGATATAATTTTCAACAATAAAACATAAACATAACGAGCTTTGTGTATTTAATACAGCAAAACACATAATGTACCCTTTCGAAAAAGTTATAATTGTTACAGAACTCTTTCTTTTCATCACCTGATTTCATGTGTTATCAGGCTTAGGCTGGGTCCCAGCACCAATTTGTAGAAATGCGCGACGCATTTCTCCTATTGAATTGCGCAGCGCCGCCCTGGCGAATGAATGTGAAAATGCATTGAGGACGTAGGCGACAACAGATGGAGCGATAATGGATATAATGGAGCCCTAGCGGAGTGAGTCGAAGGCAGAGAGTGCCCTATTCGGTGTCATCGTATTTATAGGCTACGCAACAAAATTGCGATATTATTAAACGAAAGTACTTCGCTAATCGTAGAGGCCTTTAAATAATATTGGGCATTTGGCGCAAGTGCCCAGAGGCAAGTTCGCTTCGGACTTGCCTGGGAGCACTTGCACCAACCGCTACATTCGCTAGGTGGCGTTCGCATTCTGCTAAGATCCAGCTTACCGATCATTACACGGTCGCTCTATGATACAACTTCTACCCCTTACTCGTATAATCTGCAACACCCGAAATAAAGTTACTTTCAAATGATATCCATCTCTTGCCATCTTGGAACGTAATATATATAAATACCTTAGGCAGTTGTTTTGCTGCTGTTAGACATTCATTCAAGGTTTTGCCTCAAATTGACCACAGTTTCGAAGAACCGAAAAGCAAAATGCGGAAGCTGTGGCCGTTTCACATTTGCCAGAGAAGAAGGCTGGTTCCCGGATGCGCCCAAAAACACAATCTCCTAGGATTCCTCACCCGCTTGGCGCGCTCCGTTCTGTTTTGTGCTATCCGCTCGTTTCTGCCGACATGGCGGAATATTCAGAGAATATTCAGAGAATATTATTTTGTTACCTGGGTATGCCATCCATGGCGTGGATGGCACCCCCAACGCTGTATTGTGTCCCCCGCCCAACAAATCCCAACAGAAACTGTTGCATGAAAATCGCGAGTCCATGAAAAGCCAGGGAATTTCACGTGAATAGTGCGAGTCCACCCAAATTTACTCCGTAGAGAAGCTCTTCACGTGAAAAAAGCGAGTTCTGAGAGCCGTCTTGTTGTTTCCACGGGCTTCATTTTTTGCTCGTGGAAGGCAGGTGGGTCATTTCTTTGGAGATGTGTAGTACGCCTCGGATCCCGCCCCGGATCCGCGCACTCCAGTGAGAGCGCCGCGGGGGGTCCTCGCCGGTCAGCACGGCCGGACGCTCACCAAAAGGTCCGCGCGCTCTCGGCCAATCAGCGCCGATACCAGCGAGCGGGGGACTGCCTCGCCAGTCAGCGGGAGACTGCCTCGCGCGCAGTGAATATAAGCAGGGGACGAGGCTCGGGGAATGGCAGACATAAACAGACATAAATAGAAATAGACATACTGGGTAAAACTGTGGCTATTGTTTCCTATTACTGTCCAGACAACCGTAACCTGAACCCCAACGCCTTCCTGCACTTCATTAACCGCTATAACCGCTGTATCTTTATGAGTGACCTAAACGCCAAACACCAATTCTTCGGCTGCAATGCTTCCTCTGTTAATGGTGACATTCTATTTAACATTATGGAAGATAATGACCTCACTCTGCTTATCGACCCTAATCAGCCCACTTATCACAACGTTTCCACTGGACATAAAGAACTCCTCGATTTCGTCATAGTCACTGACACTATCCTCCCTCTGGTCTCTGAGTGCCTCGTTGGTGAAAGGGTCGGCAGCGACCACCTACTCGCCCACCAGTACCTAACAACTCGTGCCTGCATTAAATCCCTCCCCAATAAACATTCCAGATTCCCCAGCAAAACCAACTGGGATAAATACCAGAACGCCCTGCGCAGTAAAGCCGTCTTGGCAGATAACCTCAAAATCCTCATATCCATAGATGAGGCAATTTCTGCTCTAGAAGTAGCCAAAGCAGACGCCTATCATAAATCCTGCCCCCTAACGAAAGTCATCGACAAAGTAACTACCCTACCCGAAGAGATCATACATCTCATTAAACATAAACGCACCCTGCGTAGGCTATGCATGAAACTGCCCAACCAGGCAACCCTCAAAACCCTATACAACTTCCTAGCGAATAAAATAAAAAATGAAATCAAACTATTTCGTCAGAACCAATGGCAAGCTGCCACCTCCACTCTCAACGACACATCTGGGAAAGAGTTCTGGGCGACTTTTAACCGCCTCACAGGCAATAAAAAGGGATCCAATATGACCCCACCCTAAAACTCCCAGACGGCAGTTGCACTAGTAGGCAACAAGGAAGCCGCCGATACCTTCGCCACTTCTCTCTCCAACATCCATAACACCCACGAAGGTCCCATCTTCGATGACGACGAAGAAGTCGAAGATTTCGTTCGAAACGAAGCAGATTCCTTTAACCCAAAAACTGACCCCCCAGTTGAGGACGGTGATAACGACCCAGCTGTGGCACCAATCTCCACTAAGGAGATTGCTGAGATAGCCAAACCCCTAAAACTGAAATCCGCCCCCGGAGAAGACAGAATCTCCTGTCTCCTCATTAAAAAACTGCCAGATGACACCGTCCAGTCCGTAAAAAACTCTTACAACGCCTGCCTTACCATAGGATACTACCCTAAAACCTGGAAGTCAGCGATAGGCACCATGATCCCCAAACCCCAAAAGAACCACTCGGTGCCAATCAGCTTCCGCCCGATTAGTGTAATAAAGTGCTTAGGAAAACTCTTCGAAATAATCCTCTCTGCCAGACTAACCTCCCATCTCAATGAGAGAAACTTCTTTAACAAATGACAGAGAGCTTACCGCAAAGGCATGGAAGCCACTGAACACGTCTACAGACTCGGCAGTATCGGCAAAAAGTGTCTAAAGAATAAATGGTCGGCCGGGGCCATCCTGCTAGACGTGGAAAAAGCGTTCGACTCCGTGTGGCACGATGGCATAAAATACAAACTGCTAAAACTGGGTCTGCCCACCAAGCTAACACGAATTCTATCTTCTTTCCTAAACGACAGAACCATTAAAGTTCCAGTAGGTGACTCCCTATCAGACGAAGTAGTCCTAAATGGCGGTACCCCACAAGGTTCTGTCCTAAGTCCCCTCCTATTTCTGAGCTATGTCAACGACATCCCTAACAACCCTGCTAACCGCTCTTCCAAGTCTCAGTTTCCTGACGACCTGGGTCTATGGTCAAGTGATAAAAACCCACGATATATTATGCCCATCCTCCAGAAAGAGCTAGAGGAGCTAGATAATTGGTGCTCTCTCTGGCGGGTAAAGATAAAAGCCCGTAAAACTCAGTTCATCTTATTTACTAACAAACGAAAGCCGCCACCAGATCTTACCCCACTATTCCTCTTCGGCACTAAACTCGAGAAGGTAAAGGAAGTCACGCTACTGGGAGTAACCATGGACACTAAGCTTACCATGGCGGGTCACCTTAAAAACATCAAAAACAAGGTCCTTCCAAGGATATGTCTCATGAAAAGAATCAGAGGCACTATTAAAATTCAATCTCATTTATTCCGTCAAAGCAAACATTTCATTTCACTAACTGGGGGGCCAACCCAAAAATCCTGGTCCAAGTCTACAAGACCTTCATTCGCCCAGTAATGGAATACGGCAGTATACTCACTGCCGAACTCCCCCCCCCACTAGTCTAAAAGAACCCCAGATCATGGAAAATAGTGCCCTCTGAGTAGCCCTACGAAAGCCCATGACCCACAACAACAGCCCACTAAACGTAGCATCCTGTATGAGGCATCACCCCAATAAAAGAGAGACTGACTGAGTCGAAAGCTAAATCCCTTGTTCGCTTCGGTCAAAGCGAACTCATGCAAGACCTTAAACAAGAGCCCCTTTATTTTAACTAATAAATACCCCCCACCTGCTATCGACTTCAGCAGGGACTAGACCAAAGCTAAATACCAGCCCCCCCCCCCCCCACTTCCTCCCTGTTATCGATGTCAGCTGAGTCTGTTAGCTACCCCCTCCCCCACCCCCAGCTCTAACGCCCGCCACTGCCGATTTCAGCTGGGTCTGGTCGGCAGTGAACAGGCATAAAGGGAATCCCCATCGCCTTAAATTGGCGCCCGAGCCCACCTAAACCAATATATCTAGAGGTAATACGGCCCAATCGATAAAACCCCTCGGCCCGTCCCGACCTCCAAATAAAACAATATCCTTCGAACATCCGAAGGACAGAAGCTAGAAGGCCGACCAGCCTCGCTCATAGAATTTTCCTCCCCCCCCATACCCCACATAAAAGCATCGTATAATCAGCTCGCTGCAGATTTTATGTCTAACTCTACATCTTCTTTTTAAGGGAAGGAGACCGTTGTGTTTGGGAGCTTTCGGAGCGAAGTGGTGTACTTGGTCGAATGCCACATTGGTCAAACGCGCGTTAGGCACTGCTTAACAAATCCCACGCAATGCTGGACATAGCTTTTACCCAGATCTTTTATTTTAGTCGCCTGACGTCTCCTCCTGTTATTAGTCGCTTCATAGTCTCCACAAGAGATGGCCCATTAAGCCACCGATCCCTCCTGACGCAGCCATGGGTGCATAAGAAAATCCCACCTACACACAAAATCGAGGGTCTGAAGAGGTCTGGGTCTTCGCCCCCAGTACCTGAATCTGGACCACCCCTCTCCCCGCCATTGCCTGCACCCCTCCCCCCCCCCCTGCACATTCCTACTGGGGAAGGGCAGAAGGAAACACACTGATGCAGAATGTAGATTGGTGTAGAGTTTTAGTGTCTTCTCGTGCGACTGATTCCCCCATTGTGCCGCACATCGCCGTTAATTTTGGGCATACAATGCGTTGCAACCGGCTTTCACCTAGTCCCGTGTGACGTTTTCTAGGAAAAAAAAACTCTATTTGGCAGCTATGTTGGCATGTGTGGAACATAGACATTTTGGATGATTCAAGGACTGATTCTTATTTGTACTTGGACCTCTTTAGTGTTGGTGGGGAAGAGCTTGATAAGTAACTTTAAGGTTTACTTGTAACTTCTGTCTGTTTTAATCATATTCATATAGAGCTGCATTTTTGCACTTTCAATTTCACATTAAATTAATGTCTAGCATTGCAAAATTGTTTAGGCAAACAAGCAGACGTCATGTTGGGGGGCGGAGGGGGGGCGGGGGTACTACATATATACAACATATTTGTATACATGTAGTATATCCATCTATATTCCACATCTTCCAATGATAACACAACAATAGCTTATTGATGTTGGACTTCTGATAGATTATTTCAAACAGTCATACACTGTTAACAGAATGCATTTCAGTGTCAGCTTTTGTCATTTTGCTAAAAAAAAAGTCAGGCCAGGACAAAATCACTGCCATATTCATACTATACTATATTTACTGGTATCTGTGGTATAACTTTATGAAGTAAAAATATGTGTGATAAAGTTTACATTCTTTTGGCTCTTATGAAGGATTTATATTGGTGGTATAACTTGCCTCATGAGCATGTGAACGTATTATTTTGGAATGGCAAAGATGGGTATAATATCATAGGCACAGGAACTGGGGGAAGGTGGTGGGCAAGACAATTGCAGGAAAGAGGGTTTATACCCTTCCCCTTAATGTTTATTGGAAGATGAGAGGGGGGGGGGGCAGATTTTCAGTTTGGCATGCACTCAGGTGTTATTTACCCACCCAAAAAGGGCCTTTTGGTCAGAAGGTTTAGAAAATTGTAGTGCTCACAATTTTATATGATCTTGAGAACTACTTTTGTTTATAAAATTTAAAATTGCAGGCTTTAATACCTTGTTGGGCATGATGCAAGACCATATCATGTCATCATTTGTCTCGCCACCCTCTCCCTGGTCATCATCATTGGAACCATGTTTGTAATCCGCTACCTTGAGCCCCCCCACCCCAGCCCCAGCCTGAATGTCTTCCCAGCTGCCGGTATATACCCCCTGAATGTTTAAATGTTGAATGTAATTAAATTTTATGCCTCACCAGGTCAATCACTGTCTCGACCGAATATTCAGCGGGAGCAGAGGCTGCCACATCCCGTTGTAATGAGTTAAGCGAGGCAATCTCACCAGCCATGGTGCCATTGACCGCCCCTGACCAGCAGCAACCCTGGACCTGGATGCCCTTCTGAAGAACACGGCAAGTACAAATCAAACCAGAGTCAGTTTTATATGCGTGGAAGAAATTATGAAAGAAACATTGATCCTGGCGTGAGAAGGAGTTATGTATAGTGATTGGAGATATCAGTAAATATTTTAAGAATACCTATGTGCGAACCTTTCAACTTGCCTTGTAGTTTAGTTTTAGTTTTAATTAGCCAAGAAATGAAACCCGCTCGTTTAGGTTTCATCTAAACATGTTGGTATTTATGTCACTGCTCTTGAAGTCAGTTCCCGATTGAAATCATGTGTTTTGCTCTGCTCGCTTGTAGAGCTACCGAACCATGATGAACATGATGAGCATGATGCAGTACCCCCCAATCTGGCTGCACGCACGGCTTGATCCGGACGTCGTGGAGTCCATATCCAGACACGATGATCCGGCCGCTGTGCTACGCCTGGTCCAGGAGAGGCGGCCTGAATCCGGAGCCGCGAGTGCCACCACCACCACCGTAGATACCGCCTTCATCAGCCTACAGCACGCCGTCCTGCGCCAGGCCGTGGATTCCAACCATATCCTGGTTGGATCCTGGTATCCAGGTATATCCTGGCTGGCGGCTTCCATTTCCAGTCTACTGTAGTCCGCGGGATGGGCACCACGCCGTTCTCCGTGGCCTGTTCTAAAGGGAGCACGGAATGCATCTCGGCCTACTCGACGGTCGCTATGGACTTGTACATGCCAGAGCCGGACCGGAGCATCAACCCCATGATCTCGCCCGCCGACCCCGGCTCGACCTGTTGTTGCGCCGCGACGACCCGCATTTGTTGGCCCTGTTGCTGGCGGCACGGCGCTCCAGCGGCAGCAGCGCCAGGCAGTCCACGGCTCTTCACCACGCCGCGTGGCCAGGCGCCCACCGGTGCCTGGCGCTGCTGGCACGAGCCTTCCCCGGAGATCTACACGCGCCGGATAAGGCCGGGGAGAAGCCGCTGCTCGCGGCAGCGGGTCAGCGCCAGTGTGTGGAGGCGTTACTGGCCTGTGGAGCCTCCGTGGGGGAGGCGTCCGTGAACGCCGCGACTGGAAGCGGACCGCGGCACACTGCCGTCGGGGCCTTCAAGGGTTATGTTGGCACAACGGCACCAGAGGACCTCCCCAGCCAGGTGCTGTCCCTGCTACTCGACACCGGGGCCGACGTCAATCTCGTGGACGCCGAGGGTTACACCCCTTTGGCCAAGCTAGCCTGCAGTGTACCCTCCTTCTACAACAGCCCTAGGTGCAGCTTTACCCATGCGAAGGAGTGCGTGCTGCTGTTGCTCGCTAGAGGCGCCACCGTCGCGACTGAGCGTCCGGATGCCGCTACCATCCGTTCACCACTCTCCGGATTCCGAGGTCGCGCGATATTTATGGTATCGAGCCGGGCACAAAGGTTGAGGCCACCTGTTAGTCTGGAAAATGTAGATACCCTGCTGAGTATACTGGATATCTTACTGCGGTCTGGAGCTGATCCGGCCGTGGCTTGCCCCAGGAAGGAAACGCCACTGAGCTATATCCTCTCCTGTTGACATCACCCCACCATAGCCCTTGGAATGTCTTGGTTAACACCCTGCCTATCATTCGTCGATTTGTCTTGCTGCTGATCAAGTTTTGGGCGTGTTGGTGTGGCTTCGAGAAGAGGTTGGAAGCCACATGCTTTTCGGTTACTCATGAGGGATTTTTTTTGTATAGGAAATGTCTGTTTTAGTCACATTCTAATGTTACAAATTTCACAATGAGGGCATGTAGACTTATCTGAACTGCTGTGTATTGGTGGCAATTACCATTGTCACTTACAAATAATTGTCACGTTTATCTAAAAGCATTAACGTTTTGCTTTTTTCTTGCATTTAGCGATTATCTTGTCGTAATCACAAAGTGCACTTATTACTAGACTTTTGCTAATGTAATGAGCCGCATAATGTTGTTAATGACATGTATTTCAAGAAAACATTTGATGTAAATGTCCAGAATTGAGTAATTAAAGACTATGATATGTCATAATATGGCTCTTCTAATCAGTAGTCCTTAGGTACAACTGTTGCCTGGCTTGGTTTCTTTCCTGTCAATAATCTGTTTATTATGCCGCCCATGCCACAGAGGGCATATGGAGAGCGATATTTGGTGGTCTTTGGGAGAAAAAATGTTGGTTAAAAAAGGCATCCAATATACAAAAAAACACTCATATGGATATGGAAGTTAATTATTTAAACACTTTCGATATCAACGGGAAAATATAGTAGTAAAAAGCTGCAATTTTTGAAAACAAACTTTATTGTTAGGTGGGCACAGCGAGAGAAATTGCTCATTTCTGGTCCGGAGATTCAGAGAAAAAAAGGTGAAAACAGGGGTCCTGTGGGTGGTAATCCACGCTCCCGCTCCCTTGGTAGGGCCTTTAGGGGGTGGCGGCGTATCTTGCATGTCCATTTTAAAGCAAGTCCATGTCAGCAGAAAAGAGCGGGTAGCACAAAACAGAACAGAGCGCGCCGAGCGGGTGAGGGATCCTAGGAGATTGATTATTTGGGCGCATCCGGGAACCAGCCTTCTTCTCTGGCAAATGTGAAACGGCTAGAGCTTCCGCATTTTGCATTTTGGTTCTTCGATACTGTGATCGATATGAGGCGAAACGTTGAATGAACGTCTAACACCGGCAAAACAAGCGCCTACGGTATTTATATACATTTCGTTCCAGGATGGCAAGAGATGGATAACATTTGAAAGTAACTTTATTTCGTGTATTGCAGGTCATAAGAGCAAGGTGTAGAAGTATCATAGAGTGACCAATGGTCAGAAAGCTGAATCCCAGCTGAATGTGAACGCCACCCAGCGAATGTAGCGGTTTGCGCAAATGTCGTGTCAAGTCCGCTTCTCTAGGTCAAGGCAAGTCCGCTTCTCTGGGCTAGGCTAGGCTCTGGCCTGGGGGCACTTGCGCCAAATGCGGAGGCCTCTTTTATTTAACAAAGAGGAAGGCCTCTGCGATTATCAAACTATGTTCGGTTAATAATATCACCATTTAGTTGCGTAGCCTACGAATACGATGACACCCAATACTCCAAATGTTCTCTTTTCTCCAATATATAAGGACAAATTTGAATAGAAAAGTAGAGCGCTAAAGTTGAAGTGTTTTCGTGCAACAGGGGTTCTGGTGTGACTTTCTAATATTGGTGTAGACCCAATCCCTCTCATCAATTCTCTCATCAATCTCAACCTCAACCCCAAACCTGGTTGACGCTACTGTAAAACGTTACATTTTAATCTACATATTTGTTTCAATATATGACTTGACACCCTTAAACTAATCTATTGACTTTACCGTTTTATCGTTGTTCAATCGCATAGTTTTAATACAACCTATTAAATATCAATCTCAGGGTTTCAATACTCATTTCAACATCGACTATGTTCATGGTTTTACCGATATCTACTTGCTCGATTACCAATGAACTTGTTTTATCTAGAAGTTGACATATATTAATACTTAGTACTTGCTCTTGGCCAAGTTAAACTCAATTTACCCGGTATGGCACGATCTTACCTTTCAGACTAGTGCCGTTACAACACCCAATCTAATCAATCAACCAAACCTGGTCGTGACAAAGCGAACACCGGCCACATTTCTTGCAAGGCGTATTTTCCTAAGTATGCACAGTATGATCAAATAAACACCAGTCCCGTCATTAGCGAAAACTGAATGCAAAACGAAAATATAAGGATGGGCTGAAATTCGTCGATAAAAAGACGATGATTTTAGTTATTTAAACAGTCTGTCGTCAACATGCTTGTAGCATTCATTTGCATTTGCATTCTCTTGCATGGTTTGTACCAAGACAACTTCCGGATGGCATATCGGTTCGGTTACAATCCGTCAACCTTCCGGCTTCACCCGGACGTCGTGGAATCCATATCCAGACACGAGGATCCCGTCGCTGTGGTCCGTCTGGCCGAAACCAGACACCGTCGACCTCCGGTGCCTTATCTGGCGTCCGGGTGCTACACATACGCAGCTGAGGTGGCCAGCCTAGATGCCGAGACAGCTTCCTTTCGCCTGCAACACGCCATCTTGTGTCAGGCGGTGAAATCAAACCACGTGGCTTTGATTTGCCTTGTTTTTGACAACGGGTTTAGTTTACAGTCGCAAATCCTGCAAATTATGCATACCCACCCGTTTCACTTGGCGTGCTATCTTGGCGTGAGACGCACTGTCGAGTGCTTTCTATCGGGACTTGTTACAGCCCTGGTTGTCCATGATGGACGCCGCCGACAACCCGGGATGCTCAGCCCTTCACGTCGCCGCCATCGCGGGCGCGAACCGCTGTCTGGCACATCTCGCCCGAAGACGCCCCCAGGACGTGAACGCGCGAGACATGTGCGCGGTGTGCGAGATAACGGGGAGGGGAACGCTGCACGCGCTGTTCGCGCTTGGAAATTCGGCGGTGAACTGGCCCCCGGATGGCCTCGTGGAGACGACGGCCTTGTTGCTGGCCGCTGGAGCAGACGCCGGCCAGCTGGATGGGGAAGGTAGGAGCCCGCTGGCGGAACTCTGTCGCCATATCACCAGGGAAGACTCCTTGTCGCTCGACCGGCTTCTACGACGCCTGACTCTCGTGAGAGACTGCGTGGCTCTGTTGCTCCAGCGAGCCAGCCTGGACGGGGCGCCGGGCCTTTCGCCTCTCACAGAGGTGCTCCAAGTCTTCTTCGTATTGCTTGAAATGATGCCATTTCAGGCGAACCGTGCGGACACACCTTTGCCACGTGATGTGCATGGCTCCGCGCTGGTGGCAGGTTCCGACGGCAATAACACGGACATCCAGGCGCCCCCACCGAGCGACACGACTCATCGTCACTCGTCAAGGTACGGACGAGTACTGGTGTTGCGTCGAATTGTTCTTCGACATTACCGCTAAATTACTGTCCTCGGGACATTACCGCTAAATTACTGTCCTCGGGAGCGGATGTCAACCGCGTCAGAGCGGCGATAGTCACTCCTCTGACGCAGGTGCTGATTTTCGCGCATAGCGTGTTTCGTCTGTCCCATGACCAGATGTTGCCTATCCGACGGCTGACCCTGTTGTTGATTCACAACGGCGCTTACGTCTTTCAAACTGAACAATTTCGCTGGCCCGTATGCCCGAACATTCGGCGGTCTACGTACAACGCAGCCCACCATCAAATTGAACAAATTTTCTTCCCCGGAAACCTCCCCAACATCCTGCTGATGATTCTCAATGCTCAACCCCACGATACTTGCAGGCCGTCAGTCGTGGTATGGCGTCGCTGAACAACTACTATCCAGAAGTCGAGGTTTCTGTCGACGGGGTCTGTTGGAGACAGCTGGCCATTCGGCCGCGAACGTTGAGACAGATGAGCCGCTGTCGCATTACTTCCTGTCTGGGCCGTCAGGTGGCGGCACGAATCCCTCGCCTCCCACTTCCAGAACCTCTGAAGGCGTATCTGCTAAACTTTGAAGATTGATTTTATTTTTGTTAGTCGCTGGCGATAATCAACCTGTATTACATAGCGTCGTATGTCACTGAACATGGTGGACTAAAGATGTTGCCCTTTTTTTCGATTCTTTTGTCGAGATATGCAGCAGTCGTTGGATATTACCAGACATTCCACAGTCACTTGTAAGCCCAATAGGGCTGGGTGACGATTTATACTGTACCCGTTGTACATGTTATCAGATGTGTTCCTCATAAGTGACTATAACAGACAAATTGCCTACTTACTGTAAGCCTGTAGGCCCCAGGCTCAGCTGTTAGTTCCTGTGCGTGGCTGGATTTGCTCACCCATACAGTTTTTGTTGTAGTTTTTGAGCTGTGTGGACTTGTGGAACATAAATAAACTCCCAGAAAGTCAACCCTCGCTGTGTTTCTGGTTTAGCCCCTCCCATCCGATATAAACCGATCGAGTAAACGAACCTGTGTGAAGTACCCGACCAGATGTTGCAGTTCTCTTCCTGCGGGGAATACCGTTGGATAGAGAAAAGGTACAGATTTGGTTTCCGTGACCAGGATGCAGGGCTGCACAAACCATCGGGTGGCCCTTCGCCGCGTTCGGGATCTCTTGCGATCGCCGTGTCCGCACTGTGATATGCCTGGTCAATGTTATGTCTAGCATGAACCAGCTTCGGTTGCGGGCACCCTTAAACGCGTCTTGCCAGATCCAGGGTGCGCCCTTCCTGTATCGAGACGCACAGTGCCTGACTGACAACGGAGGTCATGTGGTACGAGGCCCATTACGCCTATTTCCGTCGCTGGCAGCAGCACCACTTCGACCACACTGGGAAATGGCTTGAACCGCTTCCACTGCCTCGGGCCCCTTTGCTTTGACGGATGGTCGGTACGCTAGACAGGCCAGCAGCACATGCTGGCAACCCACGCGAAAGGCCATTGCGTCCGAGTCGGTCCGCCCAAAGGAACCTGCTGAAACGGCGGCCCCATCTGACCATTCGTATGTGCCGGACCCGGCTAAACCCACGCCGCCGTTTACCTATACGGCTGCCCCGGACCAACGGGGAGCCCATGTAGGCTGCGGGGAGCCCTGTTGGTCGCGGGGAGCTCCTGGTGGCTGCGGGATGCCCCGGGTGGCTGCGGAGAACCCCTGGTGGATGCGGGAAGCCCTGGTGGCTGCGGTATGTCCCTGGTGGCTGCGGTATGTCCCTGGTGGCTGCGGGGAGCCCCTAGTGGCTGCGGGGAGCCCCCGGTGGCTGCAAGGAGCCCTGGTGGCTGCAGGGAGCCCTTCCTGGTTGTTGGGAGTCTCCGGTGGCTGCAGGGTGCCCTGGGGGCTGGGCGGGGCCCCCGGTGGCTGCGGGAAGCCCTGCTGGTTATGGGGAGCATCTGGTGGCTGCGGGGTGCCCCTGGTGGCTGCGGGGTGCCCCTGGTTTCTGCGGAGAGCCCCTTGTGGCTGCGGAGAGCCCCTGGCGGCTTCGGGAAGCCCTGGTGGCTGAGGGGAGAAAGCGCCTGCAGAAAGCCGAATGTAATCGGTCAAGGCCCCAGGCGATAAAGATGTGACCTTAACAGCCGAGCTAAGATCCTCCTCGAAGGATGCCGCAGCTCTCGTCCACTCCATGAGCGGCAGAAGAAGCGTACCGGCGGGACGAGTAGAGGGCCAGCCAGCCGCAATGAGGGCAGTAATCGCCTCCCTGAAGACCCGGGCTCTGGCGGCTGAGGCGGAGCTGGGGCGCCATCGGACTACATAGACACTGCAGACCGGCTACCTCCATTATAACATTCCTTAACTTAAATAGGAAGTCGAGAATAGAAGACAAAAAAGGTAGGCCTAATTGCTCCTTGGCTACGCAGGGAGCGCTTATAGCGAGCGTAGCAAGCTCTTTAGATAACACACACGTAAAAGAAATGCTGAAATCTATATCTGAATCCCATACTGCTATGAGCTAGTGAAATCCACTGGAAGTCAACCTCCACTGGAGAAAGCGGAAGCGATCGCATTTTATGTATGCATGCGCGTTTTTTTCGTCGAAGATTGATTACTGTAAGACACATGTGTATATATAGGCCTTACACAAAATTTCAACCAAAATAATCTCCCGTTTTATATGTTTTATAATGTATTAACAATAAGAATTTGACGTTTTAAAACGAAATTCGAGACTTTGTCTTGGCTATAATACTGAGTAGTTGTGATGTCAAAAATGTTATAAAATTGACGTTACAATGGAAGTTCCTAAGCAACCGAATGATATGCCACAAGCACGTGCATGGTCTACGTCATCCGGCCAAAGATGCGCATTATGGCAAGCCGATGTGGGATTCATTTTGACTATTAATCCAGATGTATCCCCACGGAATAGCTGAATTTATAGTTCGCATTTTTTAGGTAGCACCTATCCATATTAACTCGTAATGAATAATGCGCAATTGCGAATGTAACAGGTCATAGTTTTTGTCAGTTATGTACGCTAAGGCACCCCATAGATTACCCCAAAATCATCGTCATCAAAGTAATGTATCATGATTGGTCAAGCTTTTGTTTATTGTTGTCATAGCGACGTCTGACGTCACTTCGCGCGACTTTGTAAAAGTCACGCGACACCGTGACCTGCGACTCCGAGACAACTAACCAGTGTCAGCCCAGCCCGGCGGCGACAACCTTCGTCCAGCCTACTCATCGATAATAAACAAAAACAGCCTTCGAGTGCAGTCATCTCGACCTACGACCCTAGAGATCATCTGAGTACGTCTATTAGTGATAAACTGTAACATAGACATTAAACTTTCTCCTCTGCTGGGATATAAGCACGTGGTTATACACCTGGGCTGTGAACATTGGTTCTTATGCAGAGAGTGGTCCAGCTGGTTAAACAGTGAAAGGTAAAGTAACATTTAGCTTGCCTTTATAAGCACACTGTTTTGTTTAGTCAAGTTCATTTTTAGTTATTAATTCAGTGATTACATGGTTGTGAGGAAGCAATTTTGTGTTTGGTTGATTACTTTGATAAGTATGGACAGACTATTTAGATAAGCATCCAAAGCGTTGATTTTTTTTCTTTAAGCAATTAATAAGAAACACTTATAACTATTTTCGAAAGGTGAATTGTTTAGAAGATTACAAGGTCATAAGTAAATAGTTATTAGACAAGGTCGTATGTAGTTTGTTATTTGACAGTTGCCATAATGAAGAGACAAGTGTTGGTTGTAACTAGTGGTTTATTGGTAACATTGGAGTTGTCTAATTTGACCAATAAGCTGCTTGCTATGTAGTTACAAATTAATAATTGGATAAGTTGGTAATTAGTAGTTAAGTGCATAAGACTAACTATTACTTAATAATTAGTTTATTATTAGTTATATAATTCAGATCAATATTTAACTACTTTTGAAATAAATAGATTCTTTTTTGTTTGTATTGCTTTTGTGACTAGACTTATTTCATCTTTATTCATTTTACAATGAAATCATTTCAACCTTTGCCAATTTTGTCCAATAGTGTTAATGTATAGTAGTCTTAGTTTTCCCCTATTGCTTTATAGTAGTTAAAAAATCTTCTTTCGTCCCAGATAGTAGTTGTTGACTAGGTTCCTAGGACTTCCCTTTCATAACTGTCAATGGACCTAGTTATTACCTTTGGTTGACTTTGATTGGACTTTGGTTGACTTTAAATTGACTTTGGTTGAATTTAAATTGACTTTAGTTGACTTTGACTTTACTTCAAACACGGGTACAAAAGAGACTTTGGAGTCTGAACGTTGTCTCTGGTTTAGAGTTTGGCCTTCTGGTCTACCAGAGAGTGATTTCAGGAACTTTCTGGATTCCATTGTAAGCAAGGAGATAGATCAGATATTAGTGAGAGATACTCACGTTTATGTGGCATTTACCACTAGTGATACGGATAGTGAATCTGAGTTGGATACCTTGAGAGACAGACAGATACATGGAACGCAGATAAGTGTCCAGATGCTGCCCAAAGATTTGTATATGAAAACACAAGGATTGTTTAAACAGCTGACTGTCAAACGATCAGAAATGGATACGATCATATCCAAGTTGAAGAATCTTTCTCTGGAATGCCTGGTTTTATGCCCGGACAGATTCAAGTGAAGGTTTCGTCACAGTTCTCTGGAGAGTGAAATGAAGGTGACACTAGTTATGGGGCGTGGCGACGAGAACTACTGACACTAATTGATTCAGTTGTCTACCACGAAACACAAATTTTGGCCGCGATCCAGAGATCGCTTCGTGGCCAGGCGGCGAGCACTGCTGGCAATGTACTTGGGCCAATCACAACTGAGTTGGTCCTCAAATCTCTACACAAACATTTTGGAGATGTTCAGTCGTTAACTGAGTTACTTAAAATGTTATTTTGTTGTTATTTTCCACTAATAGGGCCAATATCCTATAAACATGAATGTAATGGGCTTAATATATTATATGAAACTATCGTAAGCAATTGTGCAGTATATCCAGATGCCAAGATTATATTAGCCGGTGATTTAAATGCTAGAACTGCTAGTGAAAAAGTCTGTATTTTAGAGGACGATGCAACTTACCTATGACTATGAATGTGTTTTGTACTGTCTTCGTTAAATTGTGTCTATATTTGATATGAATTGTTCATGTGGCGCGTTGCGCCTACAGTACTAAAAATAAACTTCATTCATTCATACTTAAAATGTTTTGGACCTCCTGTCAATACGACAAAGAGAGTATCACTTCGTGGGACTGTAGGTTACAGGATCTTATGACCAAAATTAGACAACAAGATCCTAACTCCACCACAACTGAACATGCAAACACAATGTTAAAGGATACATTCTGGTCTGGATTGGTAGACAATAACATTCGCATGGGGTTGAGGCACCAGATGCTTCCAACCATTTCATTTGAGGACATTCTTGTCTCAGCTAGAATAATTGAATTGGAAACAATTCCGAAGGCTCCAATTAATCAAGCCAGCAGCATAACTTTAACTGATGCTAACAGATTAGATCAAATCTTACAGACCCAGGAAGAAATAAAGAAAATGAAGAATCGGTTGCATAAGCTTGAAGTCTAACGAGCGTTCGCGTAGTGATGTCTCAGGCACCCCCAACCCCCAGCAATTGCCTTCTGATCAATTCAATAATTCCCGTAGGGAGCTATCGAGAGCTCAGTCCTGAGGTCGTCCGTATCAAGAACCCAAAAAGCCATTTCATGGTTACTGTTACAGGTGTAACCAGTGGGGATATTGTGAAGCTGAGTGTCCTTTAAACTCTTATCATCCGGCATAGGAGGGCATACGTTTGGCTTACATAAGGCAAGCCGTTCTTACTGTCGATTAGTGGGAAAGGCCAATGAGACACAGATACAGATAGAAGGGAGAACTGAATCTGCTTTAATAGATACGGGAGCAATGGTAAGCACCAGTAGTCAAACTTTATGTCGAGAACTCCAACTCGACATAATGCCATTAGACAGTTTGTTACACGTGGAGGGAGCAGGTGGACATCAGTTATTTTATTTGGGCTACACTGAAGCTAAATTACACATACCAGATCTCCATCTTGAAACTGATGCTATTTTCGTGGTTACTCCTGATTTAGCATACCATTCCCAAGTAACTATTTTAGTAGGCACTAACATACTGCAGGTACTTAGAAAAAGACATAAAGAACAGTTAACCTCTGACAATACAGATGTGATGTCTTGGATTGTAGCATTTTGGGCCATTGAGAAACACAATAGGATGACAGCTCGGGAAAGTAGTATTGGTGTAGTGAAGACCACAACGGCAGTAGTGGTACCTGCCAGGGAGAGCACGGTTGTTCATGGTTACAGTAGATTGTCTGCTCCGTGTATGCGTCTCACTGTCCTTCTGCAAGAAGAGGCAGGGTGTTCTCTCCCAGGTGGACTCGTACTTTCCCCTACCGTGATGCAGATTCAACCAGGTCATACTGGTAATCGGTTAGGTGTAAAGGTCACAAACTTTTCGGACAGGGCATGTACCATTCCACCTAAAACGACTTTGTGTGAACTCCATCCCGTAGAAGTTGTATCCCACTCTCCTCCAGAAAAGACACATCAGACGGAAACAAACACAACTGGTGACATCAATGATGAAGATTTTCTTCATTTGTTTCATAGTATGAAGACAAACCTTTGTGATCCTCAGATACAACAGGCCCATGCTTTACTTTGCAAATGGAAGGCAGTATTCTCGCAACACGGATTTAGTTCTCGGACATACGCAAAATACTCAACCTCGTGTTGTGTTGAAAGATAATACACCCTTCAAAGAGCGTCACTATAACATTCCCTTCAATATGGTAGAAGAGGTTCGAAAACATCTGAGTGAAATGCTGGAGCTTGGAGTTATACGCAAATCTATGAGCCCTTACTCATCCAATGCGGTTCTGGTGCGAAAGGAAAGTCTACACGCCTTACACGGAGCCGAATGGTTCAGCGTGTTGGATTTGAAGAGTCGCTAGCGGCACGCAGACTTGGCTGAAGAAGATAGGCATAAGACAGCTTTATCGGTTGGGAATCTAGGATTCTTTGAATGTACACGGAATCCGTTTGGTTGTACAAATGCACCCTCAACTTTCCAACGCTTGATGGAAAATTGCATGGGTGACCTATATTTGACCCATTGTCTGTTGTATCTCGATGACAAGTTGCAAAACCGTGGCATGAGTTGACCCATGGCCCCAAGCTTAAGAAAGAAATGCGTGTACATCCTACGGCCCCTAAATTTCATTGGGGAACGGAGCAGGAAGAAGCGTTCGACATTTTGAAGTCCATATTGATTAGTGCTCCTGTCTTGGCTTTTGCTGACTTTCAAAAGCAGTTCGTTTTACATACAGACGCAAGTACAGATGGTTTAGGTGCCGCCGTGTATCAGGGGGTAGACGGGAAAGAATGTGTAGTTGCCTACGCTTCGAGGGCATTGTCAAAAGTAGAGCGCAATTACCCCGCACATAAATTGGAGTTTTGGGCGCTGAAGTGGTCAGTTTGTACCAAATTTCATGACTATTTTTATGGCTCTAGCTTTGTGGCCCACACTGACAACAATCCACTGACTTATACGTTATCGTCAGCCAGACTAGATGCAACAGGATAGAGATGGGTTGCACAATTAGCTAATTACGATTTTAGTGTTGTTTACCGAAGTGGAAAGAGTAACGTGGACGCCGACACGTTGTCACGTATTCACTGGCCAGGAACAAGGAGTTGTCTAATGCCACGGCTGCGGCGATTTTAGTACCTGAACAATACACAATGCCGCTTGCACAGACGTTATTATGTTCGCCTCAAGTTGTCGTAGGAGAGTCAACAGACTGCTCCTTATCGTCTATGTCGTTACGGGACTGGCATGAAGCCCAGAATAAAGACCCCGTTCTTCGTGATGTTGTACATAAATTGCAAACAGGTGTTTCTGCCTCGTGTGAGTCTCGTGGTCGTAGATTGATCTTGCGAGAGAAGGATAAATTGTACTTACGGGAAAATGTGCTGTTGCGAAAGCGCATAGAAGATGATATAGAAATGGCCCAGCTAGTCTTGCCTGAATCACACCGCCTGATGGCACTGAGAGGGTGTCATGACGAGGTGGGACATTTAGGACGGGGTCGCACCATTTCGTTGTTGCGAGATCGCTTCTATTGGCCAGGTATGGCGGCGGAGGTAGGCACATATATCAGTAGACGTCCACGGTGTAGCCGTCGGAAAACCCCCCCAAACCAGCGAGCACCGCTGGTGAATATTAACACTTACGAACCATTGGAACGGCTTTGCATGGACTTTTTGAAAGTGGACAAGTGCAAGGGTGGCTATGAAAATATTCTCGTAGTTACAGATCACTTTTGTAAATACGCACAGGCTTACCCCTGTAAGAACCAGACTGCGACAACTACAGCCAAGGTGCTATATGACAACTTTGTACATCATTATGGTTTCCCGGCTCGGTTACATACTGACCAAGGCCGTAACTTTGAGTCTCAAGTCATTAAGTCTCTTTGTAAATTGACGGGCACGACAATAAGTCGCACGACGCCCTACCACGCCATGGGAAACGGGCAATGTGAACGTATAAATCACACGTTACTGGACATGTTGGGTACGTTGTCGCCTGATGAAAACTTAGACAGAAAAACCCACCTTTCGTCTCTGACACATGCATACATTCGCACACGTCATGATAGCACTGGCCAATCACCATACTTCCTTATGTTTGGTCGCCACCCTCGCCTCCCTATCGACCTTTTAATGGGGCTAGATAAATTGAAACAAAATACTGAGAAAGTTGGTGACTATAACCAGTATACGGACAGGTTAAGGAAATCCTTAGAGAGAGCCTACGAGTTAGCCACCTCTAAAAGTCACGACAGTAAGATCAGACAGAAAGTGAACTACAATAAACGTGCCAAGGGGACTACGATTATAAAGGGAGACAGAGTTCTCATCAGAAATGTAGCCTTCACAGGACCACACCAAATCGCCGATCGTTGGCAGGACATGGTTTTAGACCAACCTTAAACATTAAAACATTACATTAAAGACCTTCCTGTCTTTATAGTGCAACAGGAAAATAGGTCTGGACGACGAAAGACGGTCGATAGGAACATGTTACAGCCTATCCACACTTATGATGAAATAACGTTCATTAAAACCACAATCCAACAAACTCCACAGCAACGAAAAACGGATCGACCGAAACTGACCCATAACGAAAGACACGACAAACGAAACAACTGATGACGACACTAATGAATCAGACAGATGGTGAAAACATACTGGTGGCAGAGCCTGCCAGGAAAAGGCCAATACCAGCACCACGTAGGGGTCAAACTGAGACGCGACAGACATGTGAGGGAGCTGAAACAGATGTGGAGACACCTGATAATCCTGTGATGGAAGATCAGAGATTAGAAGACCCGGTGGTCGAAAACGAGACTTTAGACATTGAGTCTAAAGAAGAATCTTCACGAGATTCAGATAAGCAGGCAGTGACTGACCATGGAGACATTTTTACTTCGTCAGTGTCAGTTGGGGTTGCAACACCCAGTCCTCCTGCAACTCGGGCACCAGTTCCTCCACCGAGGACATCTATGAGAACTCGTAGACCCCCAGCCTGGTTGTCTAATGATTCGTTTCAGATGAATCAGAGTTCCTCTTACCCAGAACCCTTACATCAGCGGGTACAGCTTCTCAAGGACGTAGTTAGAGTTATTTTAGAGGGTTCATAGCGCCTCTATAATTGTTTTTTCATTGTCATTTAGTAGACTACTGTATGATACTGTGTCTTCTATTGCAATCGAAGACATATTTTTCTTATAAGGGGGGGGGGGGGGAGATTGTAACAGGTCATAGTTTTTGTCAGTTATGTACGCTAAGGCACCCCATAGTTTACCCCAAAATCATCGTCATCAAAGTAATGTGTCATGATTGGTCCAGCTTTTGTTTATTGTTGTCATAGCGACGTCTGATGTCACTCCGCGCGGCTTTGTAAAAGTCAGTTAGACCTGTGACGCCGACTGGGCAACACGTATAGTTGTATTAGACCTTTGATCGTTATATTCGTCGACATAAGACTTACAGGTATTTATAATTATATTGAATCGAGTAAATGTGATGCATGGGTATTGTATGTTTAGAGCAGTGCATAAATGAATCTGATAACATGTTATATTAATGGATTTGATAACTTGTGTTATTTAAGTGGATCAGATAACTTGTGTTATTTAAGTGAATCAGATAACTTGTGTGATATTAGTGAATCGGATAACGTATAGAAACAACTATAATGCGTGCATAGTCAGTTGATTTACTGGTATTGCCACTATGTGCGCGTGGAATGTAATTTGCTGTGTTTAATTATTACCAAGAATTTTACTTGATTTATATCCACCTATCGTTTTAGGTGGAGCTGTGTCTTTTGCTTTGAATAAACATCCTAACCGGCAAGATTTGTGTTGTCAGCTGTATGTCCAAACCCACCCAGGGAATCCTGTTAAAATGGGGTTCCCAAGCGGTAATACGAATTAATAACAGAAGAGGGAAGAGGGCGATAATAGCGAGCGTAAGCGAGCCCTTTAGATAACACATACATAAATATTATAAAATGTGTATCTGAATCCCATACAGTTATGAAGGGCGGGAGGGGGAGTCCACCGGAAGCCGACCTCCGCTGGGGAAAGCGGAAGAGATCGCATGTTATGTACGCATGTGTGGGTTTTTTTTCCGTCGAAGATTGATTACTGTAAGCGGCTATAATACTGAGTAGTTGTGACGTCAAAAATGTTATAAAAATGACGTCGCAATAGGAGTTCCTAAGCAACCGAATGGTATGCCACAAGCGCGTGCACGGTTTACGTCATCCCGCCAAAGATGCGCATTATGGCAAGCCGATGTGGGATTTATTTTGAATATTGTAAGTGATGCAGCATACAACGGTTGTGCTCAGGGCCCCTGACCACATGTCGCATTGCTCAGATATTACTCACTGAGTATGGTTTAACTATATATGTCTTTATTCGAACACGAAGTTCAAAGTATATATACACACAGAGAAAAAAAACGGAAAGAAATAAAATTGCGCGCCATACACTTATAAAAAGAGGTAAATGCAAATAACAACTGAATTAATTCCATAAGGTTCCTATGTTATGCATCTAATAGTGAAAGGGAATACTTGTGCCACTTATTTTCGCACCTACCTATTTAAATTCTGCGAGCGAGGAAAATGACCAAGGGGAATACAAACGCATATGCCTTTGCATGAAGGGGGAAGCCAATTCCGGCCGTAAGGGCCGTGCCAATGAGATAATATAGTATAACGATATCTGTCCTAAAAGAACAAAAAATTGAAAAATTAGTTACGAATTCGCTGAGAAAAACATTTTAGGCTTTTTAGGCTTACATTTTCCCATTGTCGCCCATTAATGTATTTTCGGTAGGCCCAGACATTTTATTTCCCCGTGGCCTCCCTATCAACCAATCAATGGGTTACTACATCACAGGAGCGGGTGATGGCGTACATGTGCATGTAAATATAGGCCAGCATATATGGAGAGGTTTCTAGTTCTATGATGAATTCACATGTGAAACGTGCATTTTTGGTTTTGTAAACGAACCCCTGAAAAGAAAAGCAGACGTCCCTAATAAAATAAGGCATTTTGCAGCCGTGAACTGTTCAACATGTTTAATACTTACGTTTAGGATCATTAAACTAATGACTGGGTTGCGGTGGATTGAGGATGGTGGGTATGGGGGTGAGGGGTGGGGGGGGGGGGATGCCGAGCCCGTACGGTCACCAGTTGAGACGTCACACCGTTTCCCTTTTGACATGTAGACCTACTTGTAAATGGTAGCGCCACGAAGACCTTTTTAATCACGTTACATGATCCAGCCCATACACGTAATTGTGATAACATAAACCATATATCCTGGGAGCTAATACGATTGACGAGTTGTTTTTGAACTCGAGTCAAATAATTGAGGCCTGGTGACGGGCTGAAACAGCGGGTGGGCGAGGTGGGAATATCGGACCGCTACCGTGACGTCATCATCAGCAACAGTGCGCGACCTCTATGAATGGGGCAGTGGTTAGCGTTTAATCGATGATTACTGTGTTATCGGATTTTAAAAAAAGTGTCTTTCTGGGGATGAACTTTTGTTTCATAGTTTCAATAAAAAAACATTAATCGTTGGTCTTGGTTTTCCCTTTATGGCTCAGATTATCTTTGCTCACTGGTTTGAGCTCAACGTAAACACTCATCCATGAGAACAATACACACCCTGTACAACAGATGCACGTACACTGCATCAACGATCACCTGTCAATCTTGTGACATCCTTGGGGAATTTCCAAATAAAGCACTGTTGTAATGCTCCGAAAAATTAACTCCACCGCACCATTTTTACACACGCGTTTATAGTGATTCATCTGGAATAAAAACTGGAGACTCCAATTGAAACACATTATTATCCTCCATAAACAAAGGTAACTCTGTGCTAGCAAAATTGTGACATCAACATTTTAGGGATATCAATAGTTCATGTCTGACGGGAACATGGTCTTCACATCTCGTCGCCAGGATCGGCGCGCGCGCGCGAGCTCATCGACCCGGTGCTGGGGCTCCCCGGTAGGGGGGGCTGGCGTTTGCTGTTGGTTTTGGTCATGAGGTTGTCCTCCGTGGGTGTGTGGGTCGTTACCCGGCCAACCATGCACGGGGTAACCCGCAGAAACAGAGACTCCTTCAGGAGAACCACGCATCACATTTTGATCGCCCATCAGCGTGGTCATGACCGGTTTCGGTTCTGTCTTCTTGGGATTTCTTGTAACCCCGACAGTGTTGGCGCCGCCGGGTGGTTCAGACCCATCCCGTGGCACGTTCCCGGACCCGGGATCCTCTCTGGGCAGATCCGGAAGATTGATCCATGTGTCTGGATCACTGGCCACCCTGGCCCTATCATCCGCCTCTTTCTTCCTCCTGTCGTACTTGCGCTTGAGACACACCGCGGTGGTTATGATGACCACCAATGCCAGGGCGGCCATCGCAAGACTGATGGGCAAGACGATGTCGGATTTATAGTGGGCAAAGCCCATGGCGTAATTCTGGTTAAGGCCGACCATCAGCTGCAATTAATGACAAGGCCACGTTTGTTTTTTGACACATTCATTGTGGTTTCCACTATCGCCGTCATACCTGAGACACACCGAACAAGAGACCCCGTGCCACATTAACACATATTTACTACAGAGATATTGAACGCTATGGCTAGTAGGAAACAATTATATGAATAATCATTCTGTAGTGCTATGAAATGGTATATTTTTTTCACAAACAAAAGCAGCTATTACATGATATTATTGAAACCGTTCCTTTTGAACATATAAACATTGGATAACAGAGTGCACCGCGACAATGCAACCATCAGCATCAAAAATTGAACTTTGACAAATGTGCCCAATATGTAGGCGATCAATGTTTATATAGAATTCCCATTTACTTGGCGATGTTAGTTTGACTTTTGTTCTTACACGGTTCTACGTTGGCCTCAGTCACAGACACTAAGGACTATAGCTATTCGAACAATTGATTCCCGCCTTAATTAAGCCAAGTTCCAAAATTGTAACATGTTAGGGTCAGATTAGTGCAAGACTTATTTATTCTCATCACTTAGTTATATTTACTGCCCGGAGCCTGCTAAGCATGCATACAATGGTGCAGTAAACCGGTGACATACACACAAATGTGTGGAGTATACATAGCTTCCAACTTACGGTCAGTTGTCAAGTAAAAGATACAATTTCTGCATTTACTATTATATTGTACGCCCATGTTGCAGTTTTGTTAAAGGCGAATGTAATCTTGCATTTCGGCCTACTATGCAAATTTTTAATTTTGGCGGGAAACAACTGTTCGAATTGCTTTAACAAAACTGATGGAAATGTTGCCACGTACATTAAAATACAGTAGAAAATAAAAGAAAATCAGTTGATGATAACCCAAGTGGAACTAAACATTGCATACTTACAGTTATTTGGTGATACTTGTGAACACTATGCGGCTTCTTTTCCGGTGCATTTTTCGGCATTTGGCACCTGACCGATGAATCAGCCACCTCAATGTCGTTGCAAAATCCTTGACCTATTTCAATAACATATTCCGAGTCGTCGACGGTACGAAGATCGCTTCCCTGTAACAAAATGTTGATACTAAGTTTGCCTGGGGTCTGGAAGGGGTAAATGGCGACACGCGACACAGGCATATTTAAAAAAATCGACATTCGACATTGACCGCACAATTCCGACCGATCTAAAAAAGCGACATCGACACAGATATTGGCACTGTACTTAGCCAAAACACGACATTTTGACATTCAATATTCGACAATGAGTCGAGAAAAATCGACACTGGACACTAGATCGCCCCTTCCAGAACCCTTTTGCTGAACAGTACCTCAAAAATGAGCGGTGATTCGCTGTATTCGAACACTTCATCCGTGTAATATTTAAAGGTTGGGTTTGAATGGACTACCAGGATGCCTTTGGCAGCCAATACGGGATCCGAACTGTTGCTGATGTTCCTATAATCCTGGACGCCGTCTAGTTTGACACCGATGTAAAATTCAACATCCCTGTCCTTGGTATCGAAGTCCACGATGGTATTATTTGTAATGGTATAATTTGCTAACTCGGCCGGCAATAAGTCCAAAATATATGGTACGGGACATAAAGCGGTCGATGCATTCTCCACGTCGCAAGCCTGAAAGAGGAAATATAGGCAACCATGAGAACATTGATGGATTTACCTATATTTAAAAGGGTTCGTGTACCATTGAATCCCCGTCAAACAATGATAGGCTGTACAGCCAGAGCTCAGGTGGAAGGATGCGTTTAAAGCGACATGAATGTTTTTCGGTATTGATTTTGATTCTAAAGATTTGGCCACTAGTAGATAGAAGAGTGCGAGAACTGTGTTTACCCCAATGGTCCTCCGCCACAAGCTCTGATTCGAGGTCTTACACAGTGGCAGATTGGCATATAACCAGCCGTATATAAGCGCACATTTTGGAATAGTATTACAACCAAATAAGCTAAAAGCCATCGTCTTACACAGACTGATGGAAGCAAACCAAGAGTGACGTCACGATTTGATGACAGTGCACTCTTCACGTTCCATGTTAAAATTACGTTAAATAACGTAATGCAAATATCCGTTCTTCGCTATCGAGCCAGTTGTGTTGAACTATTTTCTACAATACCCTCAAAAGGGGTCACCAGCTGTTACCTCGCTGGATGTCTTCTTCGTCACTTCCGTTATGACGTTGTACTGGTCAATGACGACACGATCCCTGATCTCAATGGTGATCTCCAGTAGGGGCGTGGCCACCGAGACCAGGGCCCGTCCGGTGACAGTCACATTGGTGCCGCCGCTGTACGTATAGAGTTAGTTAATGTAACATATTCTGTAATTGTTTGTATTACCAACCTCTTGTCCATGTCAAATAAGCATATTCTGTCTTGAATTGAAATCCTGAAAGCCTGTGGGTTATCCGGAGAGAAGCAAATTTGTTCACCGGAGCAGAAGTTGGTAGCCGGCCTTATATCCCTGCGCGCCTGTTCGCTGTTTGGTATTTTGTGTGATGTCGACCGCTAGGACGTCCGCGCGTATAAATAAACCGCGCAATATTATGTTAAAATTGTTGTTTTACAGACTCAAAGAGATATAAAACATACGCATCTTGGTTTTGAGATACTTTTAGTTTTTAATTCTAAAATGTAAAAAATCTAAGATGCGCATGTAAGTAGGCTGCTTCAAACCATGACAGGGACGGATCTATGGGGGCGGGTAGTAGCTGGGTTGCTTCATCCGTCAGATTGTTATGCTTGTGCTGCGACACAATTCAGCTTTCACGCATGCCGGACATATAGTTTATGATCATAGATAACCGATAACAGATACCATCCATCGGCGCCAGTTACAGAATGAGATAAATCTAACCATTGGCTTACCTTAGAATAGTGTTCTGGGGATATAAATCTGTTATTTTGGGATTTTCCAAGTAGACAAAGTTCCAAGGAGTTGACACGTTTAGACCACCGACGAAGATGACGTTGACAAGCAGCAGCCTGTCGATATCAGTCTCGTGGCTTTCTGGCGTCACCGCTACAATTCCCGTTGCGCTGCTGAAAACGAACACCGTTGTTGGAAGGACCTTTAGATGCCACTGAGATTTGCTCTGGAAAACAGAAGCTCCCTCCCCTTCTCTCTCTCTCCAGTTGCGCTTTGCCATAGAACCTTTAGATACAGCTGATATTTCCCATGAAATGGAGTTTTCTAAGCTCCTGCCCCTCGTCTCCCTCCACACACACAGACACAATTTATACATTCTCTGTTACTTTTACTCTTTGTCGAATGGAGATAACATGATTGGGACCGCTGCAACCCCCTTCCTAACCAAATAGCACGTGGTGAAGATACGTTTCTTTTTATCTTTAGTTAAAGAGCGTGGGCTGACACTCACCTGTTCGTGACGTCACACACGTACCGCCCGCCCAGGACGACGCGGAGAGGACGGAAGTCCTGAGAGACGAAGTAGCGGCCCCTGATGGTGACCAGGGTGCCTCCCGCTAGAGGGCCGTGGTCGGGCGTCAGTGATTCAAGACTCGGGCGGTGTTTAACAACTGAAACAGTCAACGAACGACAAAAACGGTCAATCAACGACCATAGCAGTTAATCAACGACTGAAGCCGCCAATCAGCCACTGAAACAGTCAATCAACGACTGAAACAGTCAATCAACGACTGAAACAGTCAATCAACAGGTGAAACAGTCAATGAAAGGCTGACGCGGTCAATCAACTGCTAAAGCGGTCAATCAACCACTGAAACAGTCAATCAACACATTAAAGAATAAATACGACAGCTATGCAAAGACTGAACTAGCCAGTTAACCACTATTAGAACAACTCAATGATTGAGATGAATGCGATTGCCAATTAACGACTGAAAAGGCCAATCACCTACTTCAACAATATGGAGAGCCATTATACTCTTGTCTTTGGTTGCCTGTTGGTGGTCATGTTAACTAGTACAATAGCATTAAATCTGAAGGTCGCCAAAATGCCGTATTCTGACTCGAACCGCCCTGCTGCCCATGCAATCGACAATCGTTGCCATAGCGACACTACATTGGCAACGAGATATGGTATCAAAAAGGCGACTGGCCAAATATGTGTGCAAAGGCTTGCAATTTGCGGACAGTCAATCCCAAAATGCTTTGCTTTGATCGTTGCATGCGGAAATTAAACCAAAGAAGCAGAGACACCGCCTTAGATTTAGATCCAACTCGTAGTAATAATAATAGCACGAATTTTGCATGGCGTTAGAAATTTTATTGTCCCTTCATCGACCTGCAGCAGCCGTTAATTTTCATTATCCGCCCTCGGCCTCTACGCGGGCTCGGGCGAATAATGAAAATTGGCGGGCAGCTACAGCTTGATGTCGGGCCAATAAAATTGCCTAACGCCCAGCAAACTCGCGCTATTGTTATATTCTTTGAAGCTTTGTAGGTGTGGCCGAGCTATTATCAACAAACATGTAGTTACTGGCGTCGATCAAAGGACGATGGTGGTTTGTGTTTTTCTGCGTATTTCGCATAAGCTCTTGACTTGGACTGGGATTCTCACCTGTGGTACAGTTGTCTCCGCCGTATATGATCCCGTTTAGGGTGACGCACTGACACTCGTAGCGGCCCGGCACGTTGTCACACCGCCCGCCGTGTTGACACAGTCCCGGCGTCATGACGCACTCGTTAATGTCTGGATCAAAACGCAAGCTATGGTCTGTCTGCGTCTGGGTAAACGCAAGCTATGGTCTGCGTGAGGGTAAAACGTAAACTATGCTCTGCATGAGGGTAAAACGCAAGCTCTCGTATGTTTGCGTCTTGGTAAAAAGCAAGCTATGGTCTGCGTTAGGGTAAAACGCAAGCTATGGTTTATGTCTGTGTAAAACGCAGGCTATGGTCTACGTAAGGGTAAAACACAGGCTCCGCTTTTTATCTGTGTAAAACCCAAGCCACGAGCTGCGTGTTGGTAAGTCTATGTGTGGGTAAAACCCAAGCTATGGTCTGAGTCTGGATAAAACGTAAGCTTAAGTATTCATCTCTATAAAATGCAAGCTATGACCGTTCTCTTGTGTTCTGTCTATTCTGGATTCCCTGCCGGATCATCCCCTTGGAAATAGCCCAAGCGATTATTGTAAAAGATATAGCATTAGTTAAGGTGATAAAGTAAATGTCCTTTAAACCGCCTGGCAGAAGCCTGCTGTTTGCTCGCGTCCCGCAAACCGTTACGCAACGGCGGTGCACAGAATATAGAATTAAGGCACGACATTTGCGCTGAGATAAAATTATATCAGACATGTTTCTTTCAGCAATGCTGTATGTGTATTAAGTAACGTTCTGTGAGATAGTTCAACAAAGCCTGTGATCCTATCTACTAGACGATTATAACCATGAAAACATATCAAAGTATGTTTGACGAATATCGTTAATCACGCACTACCCTCCCTCTGTCCCTTACCTAAATGCTAAGGGGATGACAATAATAAGATTCTTGCGACCCGGAATGGGGGGGGGGGGGCTCTGAACAAAACTTGCGACTGGGGGCGGGGGGTCGACGCCGCCTCAGATAGCGTACTTCCTCAAAAAGGACGGAATGGTGAGGTCCACGCCGCAGATGGCCTGAATTTACATCGTTCTTCCTCAAAAAGGAGGGGGGGGGGGAGGCTGGACCCTACCTCCAGGATCCGCCCTCGGTATTAATTTTCTTGGAAGCAAAAGATATATCTTGGATAAAGGAGAATATACCGCACTGTGCCATATCCATAATCCTTAGTCTAATACTTACCCTTTTGACAGCGCTGACCCATATAACCAGTCCAGGAACAGCCACACACAGCAACACCAAAGGCGTCAACATTGCACACGCCACCATTGACACAGCTGCCGAAGGTTATCTCGCATACCGCTGCAAGAAAGTAGAAGCAAGAATGCCAAGGTGGTGCACTGGCGGTGTTTACCATTACATGGTAGCTTACGTTAGATTAAAGTGAGTATCACTAGATGAAACTACATTATTATAGCATAAGTTATCAGCTATCATTTCAAGACTATCATATTTAACACCCAAACCATCAAATATGACTCAGATAGTGCGCTGGAAACACTCGATAAAAAAAATCGATAAATACACGAGGACATTCATGAGATTTATGATTTTTTTCATATTCTGTGATTAACCGACCTCGTATACTGACAAGGTGAGGTATCCTGATTGTACTCAAACAAAGTGTGGATATCACTCCATGGCCCAGTAGATAGATATTTTGGCTATTGCTGAGTGTGCCCTGCCAGGCCAGCCCAAGCGGTCGGTATGTGGTTCTATGGGGAAGGGGGTCTCGTTTCCAGATAAGGAAGAATAAAATTATTCTTATATCACGATGAAGTAAAAGGACAAACTCTACGCATACAAAGGAACGGCGGGCGCATAATACTAAATTGACGACTTCCCGATTCACGGTAAGTTAACTTCACAGTTCTAGCCCACGAAGCATTATTGACCCCCGTCCCCCGCCAATACTACTTTTCTTTGCACAGGAGAGGGGGTTACACCAGGAGACATGGCTCCTCCCGACCTTCACCCTTCTCGTTGTCTCGATATGACATACAACGGCTAAAGCGTTCTACTTAAAACGAACCTATATCAACACCAGAGGCCGTATTCCTAATCCACCCGTAGCTTACGCACCACAAGGTGCATTTTAGTCTTAGCCTCACTCATAGCTCATTGTGGTTGTGCTCATTATCCAGAAATCTTCGTGGATATAATTTTAGTACTTTCCTAACAGGGTTCTTGAAGGGGGATCAGTGTCAAGTTCAATGTTTTTTCTTCTAAAATGCCACTATCTGTGTCGATGTCACTTTTGTCGCTTCGTTTAGATCCTCAGTATCAGAATTTGGGATGAATGGCGAATGTTAATTTTTTTTCAAATATTCCTGTGACTTACCCCGTCCAGACCCCTCTTAATTCAGAGAACCCACCTCTTTTGCTAAGTGTGACTAAATATGTTTGTATGGTGAACCCAACAACCTGTCGACAAATGTACCATTTAGCGACCATTTAGTCGACGCGTAGCCTAAGTGTGATTTATGAATACCGCCCCATTTGTCCGCCAACAGTACTTGAGTTTGCTTGCTTTATGTAACGGCCGTAAGGTATACGCGTCAGAACGGACTAGGGACCGGCCCGGTAGCTCAGTAACGGCACGTAGATAGATGGTTCGAGCCCCGCTGTGGCCATGTCTGTGTGGTCGCAGATTAAAGATGCCATGTTGTACTTCGCAAAGAGTAAGGTTAACCCCCCGGGACATGGCTCCACTCTTCCTTCCTTCTCCCATAGACGCGATATGAAGTGGTTAGAGCGTCCTGAATATGTCCTGAGCGTCCTGAAGTGGTTAGAGCGTCCTGAATATACAACGAACCAACCAGAACGGCCTATTGAGTCAGACCGGGAAGTACATATATGGGTCACGACGCACACGGTGACTTGTGGGCGAGACCGGCGTTGTCAGTAACGAGTGAAGCCTGTTTGAACAACCCTTGTGTGTTTACTGTTGTGCCCATCATTCAGTTGATAGTGGTGGAGAGGCATATTATGCGCCATAGATGCGACGATCAAGGAAGTGAAGATTCCCAGCAAACACATAACGTATATATAACGTTTCTGACGTTACTGGAGCTATTTGAAAACGTTATAAAAACGTTATTTGTTTGCTAGGAAAGTAGGTCATGGGATGTTAGTAATGGTTGAAATTTCAGTTGAGATGTAGTTTAATAGTTAGAAGTCTATTGTAGCAATCTAGACCAATACAAGAGCGGGCGGGGGGAGGGGGTGGGGGGGGGGGGCGGGGGCGAGAGGGGGAAGGGGGTCTCGTTTCCAGATAACGAAGAATAAAATTATTCTTATATCACGATGAAGTAAAAGGAAAACTCTACGCATACAAAGAAACGGCGAATGCATAATACTAACTTGACGACTTCCCGATTCACGGTAATTTAATAACAAACTTCACAGTTCTAGCCCACGAAGCATTATTGACCTCCTCCCCCCGGTCCCCAATACTAACTGCGGCAGTGGGTGATATCCGTCGCCGCTGGCTGCGTGGTGTTGTAACCGCTGGGACACTGCGAACAGTCTAGCTGTCCCAGGTACTGCTGGTAGAACCCCAGGGGACACTCCACACACTCCGACTGGCCGGACGCCGGCTGGTGGTGTCCCCGGGGGCAGGGCTCGCAGCTCTCGGGGTCGGGCTGCTGGTACTGCACGGTGGAGCACCCGATGCAGGAGTCCTGGTAGAGTCCCGGGGGGCAGACCTGACATTGGGCGCTGCTAGAGTTGTAGAACTCGCCGCTGTCACACGATGCCTGTGTGTACAGCATGGTGATGTAGGGCGTTGTCGATGTATCAGTTGTGTCCGAGACCGTCAGCGTGGTCTCTGGCAGCGTGGTCATGTAGGTCGTGGTCTCTTCATGAGTTGACGTTGTCGTATCCAACACGGTGGTCATGGCGCCGACATGGATCCCACGTGACGTCATGGCGACCATCATGCTACTGATGATGATGATGATGGCGAGCGATCCCATACCTTTACCAAGATGGCGGCTGCCACCACGTGTTGATGTGACCAGCCACAGCACGCCCTGATGGGCAATTGATCTGTAACAACCAAGGCGGCCGATTGTGAACAAACCAAGAGCCATAGCACGTCTTGATGGGAAATAGACCTCTAACAACCAAATATTGGCGATTGTGAACGAACCAGGCACCACATCACGTCCTGATGGGAAATAAACCTGTAACAACCAAGGCGGCCGAATTTAAACAAACAATAGCCACAGCTTGTCCTGATGGGAAATAGACCTGTGACAACCAAGGCGGCCGATTGTGAACCAACCAAGAGCCACAGCACGTCCTTATAGGCAATAGACCTGCAACAACCAAGGCTGCCGAATGTGAACAAACCAAGAGCCACAGCACGTCCTAATGGGAAATAGACCTGTAACAACCAAGGCGGCCCATTTGAACGAACCAGGAGCAACAGCACGTCCTGATGGGAAATAGACCTGTGACAACCAATGAGGCCAATTGTGAACAAACCTAGAGCCACAGCACGTCCCGGTGGGAATAGACCTGTGACAACCAAGGTGGCCGATTGTGAACAAACCAGGAGCGACAGCACGTCATCATTGGAAATAAACCTGTAAAAATAAAGGCCGCCGGTTGTAAACAAACTAAGAGCCACAACAAGTCCTGATGGGAATAGACCCGTGAAACCAAGGCGGCCGATTGTGAACAAACTAAGAGCCACAGCACGTCCTAATGGGAATAGACCCGTGAAACCAATGAGGCCAATTGTGAACAAACCTAGAGCCACAGCACGTCCCGGTGGGAATAGACCTGTGACAACCAAGGCGGCCGATTGTGAACAAACCAGGAGCCACAGCACGTCCTGATGGGAAATAGACCTGTGACAACCAAGGCGTTCGATTTGAACAACCCAAGAGCCACAGAACGCCCTGGTGAGAAATAAACCTCTAACAACCAAGATGGCCGATTGAGAACAAACCAAGAGCCACAGCACGTCTTGATGGGACGAATAAAGATATTGTTTTTGTCATGATTTCTGTTATTTCTGGTTCGAGCATAGCATTAAAATTCATGTGACAGATTGTGCTCGCGGGGTTGAGAGAGACACACACACACACGTTACTGGGGAGGTCTTTATTAGCTGTAAGATTGAAATGCGAGACGTTAGTGCCGGCGTGTTGCCGGCGCAATCCCCACACATAATCTGCCAAATTAAATAGATAATAATAACGCAATAATCCTAAAGTTATAAATACATTACGATATAAAATATACCATATATATAAACATGAAATAAGTACCATACATATACTACTAATGAGAATAACAAATACACGAGTATACAAAAGTTACCTGCAAGGTTGAAATGCGAGACGTTAGTGCCGACGTGTTGCCGGCGCAATCCCAACACATAATCTGCGCGGGATTGCTGGTCTCGCAAACAGACTAGCGGAAATTGACCAATGAAATGCGAGATGAAACAATGGACCAATGAATGGAGAGGAATGATAAACAATATTGACTGCCCCCCCTAGCGAATATAGGGGTTGGTAGCGATGAAAATGAAGAATGTGGATATGACTAAAATACGGAATAAGAATGTGTTTGTAATTGGAGAATGACGAGTGAAAACTGCTACATTGCCCCCTGGGTTAAAATCATGTCGTCCCTTGACATGTTACAAGAAAGCAAACAAAACAGAGCATTTATGTGGATATATATACACTTGTCTCGTCGGAAGTTACGATACATACACACGTTAACTTCCAAAACATTAAACATACACAAGTTAATATATTCAATTAATTCAAACCACTTCCGGCATTCACACAGCATCTGTAAATGCAATAAATCACACATTTCTGGCATCAGTAATGCCTGCAATACGATATTCGATACATGCAAAGTAAATACATACTGTAAAACATCAAACAAATATTTCCACAACGTGTGTGAACACATCCGAAGTATTCGGAGCAACACTGGCCGCTTGGGAGACAAAATTCCCTGAAGTAAACCAGGCAGGAGGACGGCGTTCGCGTCCTGACCGACGTGGCAACGTCCCATCCTGCACCCTATCAGGCGGCACTGGTTCCTGGGAGTCTCCAGTAGCAGAAGATGTCGGTGTACGACATTCGCGCACAGACTGACGAGGCAGCACTTCGCCGCGCGCAATATCCGGTGGCGCAGGTTCCTCGACGTCATGATGATGGTCTACCGCCGGTTCGAAAGGCTGGTCACTGTGGAAAGAACCAGAAGCCTCCAAACTGGGGTTCTCATCGGGTATACCGCCCGTGAGGTTGAGACGTGCATCATTTTGAGAAATGTTAGGATGAGACACATATCGAATACAGGCATCACTATCATCCCCGGAGGAGTGTGTGTCGGCCATAATCGCATCTTTCTGATGCGGCCGCAACCTACGACGCGGGATACTATGATCAAGCGCGTCAGATAGTGGACCAAAGTCCAACAACCCAACCGGAAGTAGGAGATTCCTGTGTACTACCCTGGCTTTTCCTGTCCCATCTTCCTTCATCACCTTGTACACCGGAATGGTGTCATTGGGCTGGCTGATGACTTTGTATACCTCATCAGACCAGCGATTCGCCAGTTTATGAGGGCCTTCAAAACCAGTCTGCTTGACAAGCACTCTATCTCCTGTTACTACTGACGCGTTTGTCAGTACATGGCTATCGTCATACCCATGTTTTTGTCGACTTTGTCGCGCCTCAGTTTGAGTCGCCGCGACTCTGTATGCGTAGTTCAGTCTGTCTTTCAGTCTCTTAACATATTTAAGGTAAGTTTCAGTGTGTTCATTTACGTCCTCCGTGACACCGAGCGTCATGTCAATGGCAAGACGGGGCTGTCTCCCGAACATAAGAAAGAATGGGGAGAACCCTGTAGTATCATTCTTCGTACAATTGTATGAATGTGCAAGTGGCGCGACATAGTCTTTCCAGTTGGCCTTCTTGTCGCTTGATAAGGTACCCAACATGCCAAGCAATGTTGAATTAAACCTCTCGACTTGCCCATTCCCCATAGGGTGATAGGGAGTAGTTCTTGATTTGTGTATTCTACAAAGTTGGCACAATTCTGCGAGATGGGTCTGAATTGCCAGACTCACAGGAGTTTGACTTGAAGGAACACTTAGCCACAATGCCACAAGAGGAAAGACTTTCGTTCCTTAGAGAGTTTTTACCCTCCACAGACTTCGATAGTGGTGTGGAGATTGATCATAATGCTAGTCTCGATAGTGACGCTGATGTTAATGAGGGAAATCATCAACCTCATTTAGGACAAGCATCTCTTGTGTCCACTCCGGTCTTACCCGCCGTCAGGGATATTCGTTTACCAATATTCTCTGGGGATGGAGGGAAGGAGGAGTTGTCGTACTTCGAATGGAAATATGAGGTTCGTTGTCTCCTTGTTGATAATCATCCCCAAACCATGGTATTGCAGGCCATACGTCGATCGTTGCGGGGCACTGCAGCCAAAATACTCCGGTACTTGGGCGAGTCAGTTACAACCAAAGCTATCTTTGCTAAGTTTGACTCAGTATTTGGCGTTGTTTTAACAACAGAGCAATTGTTTGAGGATTTTTATGCTTCTAAACAGCGGCCAAGTGAAAGCGTATCGGCCTGGGGATGTAGACTCGAAGAGTCACTAGTTCAAGTCAGAGACCGGGGAGACTTGTCAGATGATGGAAGTGAACCCATGTTGAGAACTAAATTCTGGATGAGGTTGAGAGATCAACATGTTAAAGAAGCCACCAGACATTATTTTGATGGGAAACAAAAGTATGACAATCTGTTTAGACAAGTTAGACAAGTAGAGCATGAATTCCAAACGTCTACTCAGTTTAAAGCGCGTATTAACCAGCAGAGCGTGTCAAATGATGAACTTTTGCGCAAAATGGAATTGCTTATGCAAAAGGTTGATGACATGGGTCAAAGACTACAGTCTTTGGAAGTGGGAAAACAGTGTTCTGCAACTCCCAAATGCTCCAGCCCGAGAAGAAAGCCTCCTTCAGTACGGTGTAAACGATGGGCTCGTTTTGGTCACCCAGAGGATAAATGTAGGGCCCGGTTTCACGTAGATGGCAGGCATTTAAACGAGAATGCACCCTCCCACAGGGGCGAGGTCGAGGGTGTTCAGGAAGCAGCCCCACGGTTTTGAAGTTCAAATCCAAAGCTAATTTAGTTGATATGGCTAACGAGGTCCCAATGAGAGTGTCTGGCAAGGATTGCACTGGGTTGATTGATACAGGATCACAGATAACCACTGTGGCCACAGGGTTTCTTAGAAACCACTTTCCTGACATAGAAATTGAATCGATTTCGTCCTTGTTAAATGTGGAAAGTGCGGAGACACTATGTACAATCGTTCTGTACCGGTCATTATCGGAACAAACGTCTTGCAATGTGTATCTGAATCGGACCTTCATTTAGCAGACATTGAAGATTCAACCAGTCGTTCATGGAAAGTGGCGACTCGTGCATTGCAGAATCGAAAATGCCTGGATACTCCTGAGTCCACTGTTGGGGAAGTTAAGTGCTGTAGGCAAGTACTTGTCCCGGGTAATTGCCAAGTGACTATCCATGGCATTGTTCGCGCTGGAGGAATCGGAAAGGTTCTCACGTTAAGTGAACAAGGGGATTACCAGTCTCTTCCCAATGGTGACGTCTTGGTTCCATCTATTCAACACGTTGAGTCTTACTCGAAAGCGTCTACACGTGTTTCCATCCGAGTGCATAACCTGACGGGGCACGACATTACGATTCCTGCTAAATGTCAATTGTGTCAATTATCGCCTGTTGGCATGGTAAGTCAGCAGTGTAAGTCCGTGTCAGCACAGATGCAGACGACGACAACTGATATGAATCAGGATGCGCCCGAGCCCACCTCTTTCCTGTCCAGATTTAACTTGGACACGATAGATCAGGAACATAGAGAGAAACTATCGGACCTACTTACGAAAAGTAAGGACATATTTGCCCTGACTGACACTGACTTAGGTGGTGTGTCTACGGTAGAACATCCAATCAGACTGACTGACGAAACTCCCTTTAAGGAGAAGTATCGCAGGATACCCCCGCCCATGTATGAGGAGATGAAACAACACCTTCAGGACATGCTTGACTGCGGCGTTATTCGACCCAGCAGTAGTCCATTTGCTTCACCTGTCGTTTTAGTTCGAAAGAAGGATGAGAGTCTGAGATTTTGTATAGATTACCGCAAACTGAACGCTCGGACTATCAAAGACTCTCACTCACTACCACGTATTGATGACACACTCGACGCCCTCTCTGGTGCTCGCTATTTTACATGTCTCGACCTCAAGTCTGGTTATTGGCAAGTACATGTTAAGGAGAGTGACAAAGAGAAGACCGCCTTTACGGCAGGACCTCTTGGCTTCTGGGAGTTTAATAGGGTCCCATATGGGCTAACGAACGCTCCGGCCACTTTTCAGCGGCTAATGGAGGTGTGTATGGGGGATATTCACTTGAAGGAATGTCTTTTGTATCTAGACGACATTATCGTCTTCTCCTCCACCATAGAGGAACATCTTCAGCGTCTTGAGAGAGTTTTCGAACGACTCAGACAATATGGTCTCAAACTGAAGCCCTCGAAATGCACGTTTCTTCAACCAAAGGTGAAATACCTAGGTCACGTGATATCCGCAGAAGGCGTACAAACTGACAGTGACAAAGCTTCCGCAGTAAAAGACTGGCCCAAACCTCAGAACGTCCAGGAGCTCCGAAAGTTCCTTGGCTTCACCGGCTTTTACCGTCGATTTGTAAAGGACTATGCCAAAATCTCACGGCCATTATATGACTTATTGAAGGGACAGACTGATGCGAAAACTGCGGTGAAGAAGGCTTGCCGTTTAGTTCGCTTTGACTGGAAAACCGCCCAAGATGATGCGTTCCGTGATTTAATTGACCGTTTCACTAGTACACCCATTTTAGCTTTTGCTAATTTTAAACTACCATTCAAATTGCATACTGATGCCAGCCTTCAAGGGTTGGGAGCCATTTTGTATCAGGAACAAAATGGCGTCGACAGAGTCATTGCTTACGCCAGTAGGGGTCTCTCACCCTCTGAGCGTAATTATCCAGCCCACAAACTGGAGTTTCTTGCATTGAAATGGTCTGTATGTGATAAATTTAGGGATTATCTTCACGGCAGCCATTTTACTGCGTTTACAGACAACAACCCACTGACATATGTCTTGACCACCGCCAGTAGTATATGGTGAGCTTTTTGCTACCCCCATGACCCCCTCACCCCTCCCCCCCCCCCTCCCCCCCCCCCCCCTCCTCCCCTCCCCCTCCCCTCCCCCCCCCTGTGGTCGTGCTATAGCGCGACCGAAAATTTTGAAATATCGGTTTGAAAATGTCCGCTCATGAGTTAATGAGGTCATTAATTTTTGTCAAAAGTCTTTGTTTCCGCGTTATAGTACGGGGTATAAATAGTATAAATTAGTATGTAAATAGGTATATTCAACAAGGTTATTAATCATTGTTTGTCTATGTTCTCGTGCTATAGTACGAGTGAATGAAGAAGACATGGGTGGCGGAAGAGACAATGAAGGTGTTAACTATGTCATTAATCATTGTTTGAAGTCTTCAATCTGCGATCAAGTACTATTATGAATAGGTAATAGATGAACAAGTCATTTTGCTTTGATGAAAAAGTAAATCATTTAATCGCTATACATATCGCCATGTAAACTGTATTTTCTCGCGTTACAGTACGATTAATCGTCAATGACACGTGTATATAATCAATGTAATCAGGCCATGTGAGATCCTATAAGCTGTGTAATATGTTTGTTTGTTTGTAAAAACCTAAGGATATGTAACGAGTAAGCCATATTAACGCAAATACAATCATCCATTTTGCAATTTTTTTATTCCTATATCACTACATGAATACCATTACCCGCTACAACATCTATCGTGGTCAAAAACTTAGTATCACAAAAATATACGCCTTCATATCATATTATTATACATGACAATTTAGACAATGGGTAAAGAGGTCTTGCACGCGGTTTGCATAAAACGCGGGGACTGCCGGCGAGTGATACGCGGAAAGTGAACAGATTGGAAATTATGAATATAGTTGTCATTGCACATGGTGTGTGGAGACCAATACTCTCGATAAATTCGTGACATGGAGTAATTTTGACATTTGAAATATAAGTAAAATAGACAGTATTCTCCGTATACATCTGTGCCAAGTGACTGCCACACCGCTCTCATTGGTTGTTGAATAAAATATTCCAAGTGTTTAAGGGACACATAGGCACGAATTGGTTTTCCTAGTGAGTCAAACATCTCAATTTTCCCCGATGACACTAAACTTTAAATGTCACACGTACGTATACTAATCACAAATTATATATATATATATATTCATCTACACCAGTGTAAATTTCACCATAATTCAGGATTAGTCATCTATAAATACATCAAATGTAACTTAGTGGATACATAAACATTTAGGATAGATGTATCTTATCCAAACCTTTCGGGTAACATTCAACACAGTCAAAGTACCCCTCCTGATTTTGGTGAGATGACATACAATCAACCAACTCGGTGAGTTGCGGAACACACTTATCATGGATTGTGTTGAGATGGAACTTAAGTAAATTCCACTGCTTTAAATCGAGAGTAATTCCTTTTCGGGTCAGCACGGGCGTATCTTGTGTATCCGGCAACCAGTATTTTCGAATATCTAGAAACTGGCCACGGGGCAGGACCTCGGCCATCACCAATCCTCCGAGATGATATTTCCGTGGATTGGTGGTCTGTTGCAATTCTCGATCTATGGTGTTTGTCAATGTCTGCAACATCTTCCAGCGGGTTGTGATGAGATTGACACCCACTTTTGTAGGGTAATCACGGCCGTTGTCTTGACATACCCACTTTCTAATATCAAAGCGTAAAACGTCTTTGAAATACTGAACAGTTAAATAGACATTCTCTCCGATGCACTCTTGACAGCGTATATCGTGAGTTTGCTCGGAAGTACACTGCGTATTCTCCCATTTTCTTTTCTTGGCCAGCGGGATGAGTGGTAGCCGATTGGAGGGAGCGAAGCCCGCTGTTGTCTTGTGGGAAGTCCTGTCGTTGTGGTGAAAAGATGGAGACCGCCCGTACATTATATTGGCAACGCCCCCCCCCCTCCGCCTCCTCGTCATCCACCCACTTGAGACGTGTCTGAACATGCTTTGGCGAGGTGTAAAAATAGCATCACGACTGACGTCATACATCGGCGTGGCTTTGTCATCTGTTTAAAGATAGACAGAGGGGCGTGGCCAACAGGCTTTGTACGCACGGGTAATCGCTGTAAATGAGCGATCAATCTTTTTTTTTAATCCCAACATCTCAAGCCCACGTTATAATAAGACTGAGTCGCTTCACTACGTTTTCTAATAATTGGTTCATCCACTACTGTGTGTGAATTGTGTGATTGATGTTAAAGGTCACAAAAAAGAGCCGTGGATGTTTTAAAACTCATCAAAATGCTACCTTTGTGAAAGAGCGGTGACTTTAATGACTTGTCTGCGAGCGACAGATGTTTCGTGGTCTTGGTCTTGATGCGTAGACCTGCAGCGACAATTATTTATTTTCGGTCGGTTATTTTTTTAAATGCGCGTTTGAATTCACCGGTGGGAGGGCAGTTAGTCGAGCCCGCGGGCGCGCGAGCGCGCTACACGGTAGGGGGCGGGGCTTCGACCGAGACAAATATCGATTTTTTTTTCCAAGCCCCTCAACACAGCACCCGCTGGCCGTCACGACCTAGTGATTTTCAAAAGTTCGGGCGAGCCAGCGAGCCAGAGTCAGCGGAGCGTAATGTGGTTTTTGGCGGGGTATTGGCCGACGGTCTGTGTACGCACAAGTTTGGGAGTGTCGCTGTGATATGAACTTTGTAAAATATCGGAAGGAATAATCACCTTAATTTTAGTTTCGGTTGTAACATTATTCAACTGTCGCCGATGTAATAAGGATGCATCTATAAACGTTCGAACAAACAAGTCGTGGAGACAAGCGCCCGGTTGGCGTCCTTTTGTCGCGAGGGAGAAGAGTTATGACAGTTGTTTGATGAGTCAGTCTATTATTTCGATAGTAATAAGCGGGCTTTATGCTCTTCACCTCAGGTATTATTTATCTGCACGCCATTAGTACGTCGGCCGGAAAGGTCAATGGGTTAACCTCTTTAACAACCACCCGTGGGTATCTCATTATACCTTCCCCTCCTAGATAACTAGGCGTGGCAGCTGGTTACTATGTGGTGGCAGTAAAATTCACTGTTGTATATGATACGAGGCGTCATTGTGTACTGATGGAAACATAAGAAGCTTGTGTTATAGGTCCACCCTTCCCCCTGCCCCCCTTTCTCTCCCCCATCTATTCACTGACGATTCTGAACACGTGACTCCCATGCTACACCTGCCCTCTTCGTCAACGATGCAGTTTTAAAATCATAATGGAGTGAATGGTGACGTCATTGACATTTAGTCATCTGTTTGTTCAGGACCTATATAAAACGGGAGAGATGAGTTAATTGGTTGTTTCTTTATGTTGGCAACCCCTTGACCTCTGTAGCCGACGTTCTGTTTGCATGCATATGCATCCAAAAGAAGGTAGGGAGGGTGAAGGATATAACATCAATCGCCTATGTCATTGCTATACACGTTCTTGGGGAGTGTCTGTGGGTTTTTTATTGCATTGGAGTTACCAATGTTACGAGCACCCCACATCCGACGGCACGTTTAAACGAGTTTGGGGAAAGTGCGACTGGCTCCCTCCACCTCCATACACCATACACTCACAATATTCCTATTAGGTTATTTTGCTGTTACTCCGTCAAGTGAAAACTATTATGGTGCATGACCGCTTTTCTAGTTCATTAAAAGAAGCAATTGCATTTGCTTGTGACATCTGCAACCAACGTCGCATTCATATAACTCATACACCGTTAAAGGAATTATTCTGTAAGTTTGAACATTGTTACTCGTTAAGTCAGTGTAAAGTAACATATATGTTAAAAATGTATTGTATTGAACTTTATTTGTTTTTATTGCACTTTTAAAAGCAGCTAAAGTAAAAACACATACTAACATAAATTTTACCAACAATAACCGTATCCATCCATGTCAAGGAACGTAGTCAACAATTAACTTTAGCGTAATTTAAATAACTCACAAATTTCATATGTCACCACGTCACAACTCATTCGTAGGTTTCAACAAGACTTTAAACCATTTGCAAAAGTGATTATAAAAGTGAATGCATCAACTTTAAAAATGATATTTTACGTATTGTATGTATGAAGTATTCGTTTTCCGTCACGTGTTTATATATTTTTTAAACTATCAAGTGTTACAGTAACACAATAAGTTATGCATGTATCATATATTTGTGAAACATCTATTTACCTTATTGCAATACGTCTAGGTTTACACATACACTTACAACTATGCAACTAGTCTTGTAGAATGTCATGTTTCATAAAGTTAACAAGTTATTGAATCAACAGATTGACGCGTGTTACGCGTGCGTGTATCGCGAATGTGAACTGAATTAAAAGTCGTCATCACGTTAACGAATTAGGAAGTGAGTATAAACACTGCCATGTAATTTTTAGTGAGTAGCATTTGCGATAAAAGAACTTCGCTATTGAAATAGCGTTAGCAACAGGCAAGTACTAATTCCACACAATCATGAAAAGTTCTTAAATTTTATTTAGTGAACATTGCAATTCCAAAAACAACGATATTTGTGGTGACAACATATCTGCAATGAAGTAAGAGAGAAGTAATTAGACATAAAAAATAGCGAAGCCAACGTGATGTATGTTCGAATTTAATGAATTGAATTCACCGGTATAATCAGATACATTCTAAACTACGGTGCGTAGAGAAGTATTGAATAGACTCATGACTGCCAAGAGTTTATCAAATGAATAACATTTGGAACATAACACAATATATGGATAATATAAACCCAATACTTTTGATTACAATAAAACTCACGCGAGTATTCTGAGAGAACATGTTGTAAACGGAATAAATCATCAGTTTGTAACCATACAAAGAGATGAATGAAACATATCATTTACTTTATCTCGTAACATACATTCTAAACTTAAAGAGGGGATCGTATTAAGTACTTGTCATAGCAAACACTAACATAAACATAACGAATGAGTTATCTGTCTTTTTTGGTATATCTTGGTGCAATGTATAACGTATCTAACTCGTGTTTTCTCTCTGCGTAGAAGGTATGTCAAAACTGGGAGTATGTATCCTCTTTTTTTTTATACATCAAGAAGTTAAACAGATAGAATAGAATTCTCATGAGTTGTGATGTCAAGGACAATGAATCAGTATTCAGTTTGGTTTTATTACACATATCCCAAAACAGTTTTCTTACTCTTACTCAACCAGATTATGTAGGAATGTATGGTAATGTAATTTTTAGAACTCTTAACTTCCTACATGAATTGATACTTCTAGTATCTAATTAATCTTACCTTAAGCTATCCTGAAAGAAATTTCAGGGTCCACTCGTCTCCTGCGAGAATGTAACAATATGTTTAGTTGATTTATAACATTTAGGTTTTATCTACATGAAACGAATGCTTATTTTTTATTTTTAAACTATTAACATTTGTACTGAGTTTAACTCATTTTACTTACCACTCTCTTTCCTCTGGCGCACAGTAAACCGTTATACACTTACACCTATGACTAGTTACAAATGGAAGTATTAATAAAGTTAACAAGTTATTGAATCAACAGATTGACGCGTGTTACGCATGTGTATATCGCGAACATAAAACGTTTGATCCGCAAGTGCCATCACGTATGATATGTTAACTGGTTTGGTGGACACATGTGAAACCAAAAGGTAGAATTCTGTAAGTTACATGCCGTCATCGAGTTTGTTACATTCGTGTAATTTGAAAGACAACAAAGAAGAAAGATGTCACTTTTTGTATTCAACATAACATCAAGTTTATACTTAATGTAACATGTGTGAAATAAATATCATGTCACATCTATGTACTCAATAGTCAACCGCAAAAGTAAAAAGCTGTAAGTATTGTGTGTGTGTATTCACTGTAACATATGTCTGTGGATAGTAATCATTTGCATACGATTTTACTTATTGTAGATGACACAACGATGAATAACGTGTTCATGCTAGATATATAAAAACATACACCTCCGTTGAACGAACGGTGTACGAGAAAATTAAATGACTTGTAAATAATATAGATGTGATCCGTACTACACATGTGTCACAATTGACATGATCGTTTGATAGAACAAATATCGGTCTTGTCTTTTTCAAGTGAAGTAAATCGGGTTTGCAGACTGTTAAGAAAGTAACCGAGTGCGTAATACAATATATATATTTAATGAAGTAATATTTTTGGGAAAAGAGTCGTTATATAGTTTCGCTGTATGTTAACATACTTGAACACAAGAAAACGGTAACAAAAGTTAATGAATGATTGAATGCGTCAACAGCTACGTGACTGTTTAGTTTAAAGACAAACATACAATGTGATGTGTTTTCAGTTATCGCTCACATTACGTACTAGGTCTGTTTTATGTAATGATGATAGATCTAGTTGTAGTAAAATATTAACATTTATGTATAATGTTTGTTGATTTCTGTGAAGTTAAACATCAAATGAACAATCCAATAACTCTCTATTGATGGTGTTGTAGTAATCTATATGTAGAACCGTGCTAAACAGGTGATGTAAAGTATATTTAACAAACTATAGTGATTCAACATATAAAAGGTATTGTAAATTATAATCTGATGAGTGCGAAAAGTATCGTTGGGCGGATCGCACCGTATGGATCTACACAAATTCTGAAATCATGTTTAGTGATATTTATTTAGTGTGTCTGTTGAACCTGGGTGATTTCTTGGTTAAACTGTAAATTCATTCCCCGGCGGCTAACACTTTCTATCGAAACGCCTGAAAAGTGTCAGTGGACGGTCGTGGACGGGCGGCAACCGTAAATTTGAGTTGGGATGTAGGCGGCCCCCCGTTAGGCTTCGGTGACGCCAAGGTCACCGCATCTCACGCCTACTCCACGCCCCCTATCACGTCCATCGTGAACCACCTGCCCTCTCACCCCCTCCCCTTCCCACATACTCACTGTATCTTCACCCCCCCTCCCCCTTCTGTCATCTGCCCCGTAGGTGGAGATAATCACTGTAAATGAGCCTGCGACCAATTACTCTATTAACCCCGACAACCCTCAAGCTCGTGTTATAATGCGACTGAGTCGCTTCACTGCGTTTTATAATAACTTGTTCGCGGATTCATGCAATACAGTGCAATACAAGCTCGAGCAGCTGTAGAGATGATGACCAGATGGCTGCAATTATCTTTAAGTTATGGATCAACGTGCGGTGAACTATGAAATAGAGTAATACAGTTGTCTGCATTGCAAATGAACATTTGGCATAAGATTTTATTGACCAGAAAGTGCATTGGTTAACCTCTTTAACATAAACAACCTCTCCCGCTAGATTGCCCTGAACAATGCAGAAGGTTGGTAAAGTCAAAAACGGTCGTTCAACATTGTTATTATTAAGTCGGACAGGGAGGTGGATTGGTTAACCTCTTCAACATAAAAAACTGCCCGTCTGTCGTCCCCTCTCACCCTCTCCCGGCAGAACGCCCTGCACAAGACCGGGGGAGGTGAGACAAAGCCATTACTGGGTGTGCTCTTCCAGGGGGGGCGTAGGTGGTTGTGGGTATACATAAGGGCCCCCGGATTTTGGAGTCAGGACAACTTGACAATTTGTCTGATGATACCGGTAGTTACACGAAACGCACGAAGAACGAAAATAAGAAGATATGACAGACAGTACCGCCGCTGTTCGACAATATCTACCCCCACCACCGGAAGAGCTGCCATCCAGCTGGTTCTGTATCAAGTGCGACGGTTTGAAAACAAACGTCATCGATCCAGGTGAGCCGTATTTGTATTGTCGATGGTGTAACGCTATTGTCAGAAACACGCCGGCCAGACAGTCTGGTCATCTATTTCGGTGCTCGAAAAAACCATATAGTAGTGCCTCTCAATGGGCGCTCTGGCATTGTAAGTGTTCAGTTCTAGAGCGAGAAAGAGCGTTGACCCAGGGTAAAAAAACAGTGGTGGGAACAGAACCACTACTATCGTACCTGTGGTCAGTGCGATTTTTAGCTCTGTGCGGCACTTCACGTCATATTGGTTAAATAGCACAACTTGACAGACATATGTTACAGTGAATACACACGCACAATACTTACAGCTTTTTACTTTTGCGGTTGACTATTGAGTACATAGATGTGACATGATATTTATTTCACACATGTTACATTAAGTATAAACTTGATGTTATGTTGAATACAAAAAGTGACATCTTTCTTCTTCGTTGTCTTTCAAATTACACGAATGTAACAAACTCGATGACGGCATGTAACTTACAGAATTCTACCTTTTGGTTTCACATGTGTCCACCAAACCAGTTAACATATCATACGTGATGGCACTTGCGGATCAAACGTTTCATGTTCGCGATATACACATGCGTAACACGCGTCAATCTGTTGATTCAATAACTTGTTAACTTTATTAATACTTCCATTTGTAACTAGTCATAGGTGTAAGTGTATAACGGTTTACTGTGCGCCAGAAGAAAGAGAGTGGTAAGTAAAATGAGTTAAACTCAGTACAAATGTTAATAGTTTAAAAATAAAAAATAAGCATTCGTTTCATGTAGATAAAACCTAAATGTTATAAATCAACTAAACATATTGTTACATTCTCGCAGGAGACGAGTGGACCCTGAAATTTCTTTCAGGATAGCTTTCAAATTACACGAATGTAACAAACTCGATGACGGCATGTAACTTACAGAATTCTACCTTTTGGTTTCACATGTGTCCACCAAACCAGTTAACATATCATACGTGATGGCACTTGCGGATCAAACGTTTCATGTTCGCGATATACACATGCGTAACACGCGTCAATCTGTTGATTCAATAACTTGTTAACTTTATTAATACTTCCATTTGTAACTAGTCATAGGTGTAAGTGTATAACGGTTTACTGTGCGCCAGAAGAAAGAGAGTGGTAAGTAAAATGAGTTAAACTCAGTACAAATGTTAATAGTTTAAAAATAAAAAATAAGCATTCGTTTCATGTAGATAAAACCTAAATGTTATAAATCAACTAAACATATTGTTACATTCTCGCAGGAGACGAGTGGACCCTGAAATTTCTTTCAGGATAGCTTAAGGTAAGATTAATTAGATACTAGAAGTATCAATTCATGTAGGAAGTTAAGGGTTCTAAAAATTACATTACCATACATTCCTACATAATCTGGTTGAGTAAGAGTAAGAAAACTGTTTTGGGATATGTGTAATAAAACCAAACTGAATACTGATTCATTGTCCTTGACATCACAACTCACGAGAATTCTATTCTATCTGTTTAACTTCTTGATGTATAAAAAAAAAGAGGATACATACTCCCAGTTTTGACATACCTTCTACGCAGAGAGAAAACACGAGTTAGATACGTTATACATTGCACCAAGATATACCAAAAAAAGACAGATAACTCATTCGTTAGGTTTATGTTAGTGTTTGCTATGACAACTACTTAATACGATCCTCTCTCTAAGTTTAGAATGTATGTTACGAGATAAAGTAAATGATATGGTTCATTCATCTCTTTGTATGGTTACAAACTGATGATTTATTCCGTTTACAACATGTTCTTTCAGAATACTCGCGTGAGTTTTATTGTAATCAAAAGTATTAGGTTTATATTATCCATATATTGTGTTATGTTCCAAATGTTATTCATTTGATAAACTCTTGGCAGTCATGAGTCTATTCAATACTTCTCTACGCACCGTAGTTTAGAATGTATCTGATTATACCGGTGAATTCAATTCATTAAATTCGCACATACATCACGTTGGCTTCGCTATTTTTTATGTCTAATTACTTCTCTCTTACTTCATTGCAGATATGTTGTCACAACAAATATCGTTGTTTTTGGAATTGCAATGTTCACTAAATAAAATTTAACTTGTCATGATTGTGTGGAATTAGTACTTGCCTGTTGCTAACGCTATTTCAATAGCGAAGTTCTTTTACCGCAAATGCTACTCACTGAAAATTACATGGCAGTGTTTATACTCACTTCCTAATTCGTTAACGTGATGACGACTTTTAATTCAGTTCACATTCGCGATACACGCACGCAAACACGCGTCAATCTGTTGATTCAATAACTTGTTAACTTTATGAAACATGACATTCTACAAGACTAGTTGCATAGTTGTAATTGTATGTGTAAACCTAGACGTATTGCAATAAGGTAAATAGATGTTTCACAAATATATGATACATGATAACGAATACTTCATACATACAATACGTAAAATATCATTTTTAAAGTTGATGCATTCACTTTTATGATCACTTTTGCAAATGGTTTAAAGTCTTGTTGAAACCTACGAATGAGTTGTGACGTGGTGACATATGAAATTTTTGAGTTATTTAAATTACGCTAAAGTTAATTGTTGACTACGTTCCTTGACATGGATGGATACGGTTATTGTTGGTAAAATTTATGTTAGTATGTGTTTTTACTTTAGCTGCTTTTAAAAGTGCAATAAAAACAAATAAAGTTCAATACAATACATTTTTAACATATATGTTACTTTACACTGACTTAACGAGTAACAATGTTCAAACTTACAGAATAATTCCTTTAACGGTGTATGAGTTATATGAATGCGACGTTGGTTGCAGATGTCACAAGCAAATGCAACTGCTTCTTTTAATGAACTAGAAAAGCGGTCATGCACCATAATAGTTTTCACTTGACGGAGTAACAGCAAAATAACCTAATAGGAATATTGTGAGTGTATGGTGTATGGAGGTGGAGGGAGCCAGTCGCTCTTTCCCCAAACTCGTTTAAACGTGCCGTCGGATGTGGGGTACTCGTAACATTGGTAACTCCAATGCAATAAAAAACCCACAAACACTGCCCAAGAACGTGTATAGCAATGACATAGGCGATTGATGTTATATCCTTCACCCTCCCTACCTTCTTTTGGATGCATATGCAAGCAAACAGAACGTCGGCTACAGAGGTCAAGGGGTTGCCAACATAAAGAAACAACCAATTAACTCATCTCTCCCGTTTTATATAGGTCCTGAACAAACAGATGACTAAATGTCAATGACGTCACCATTCACTCCATTATGATTTTAAAACTGCATCGTTGACGAAGAGGGCAGGTGTAGCATGGGAGTCACGTGTTCAGAATCGTCAGTGAATAGATGGGGGAGAGAAAGGGGGGCAGGGGGAAGGGTGGACCTATAACACAAGCTTCTTATGTTTCCATCAGTACACAATGACGCCTCGTATCATATACAACAGTGAATTTTACTGCCACCACATAGTAACCAGCTGCCACGCCTAGTTATCTAGGAGGGGAAGGTATAATGAAATACCCACGGGTGGTTGTTAAAGAGGTTAACCCATTGACCTTTCCGGCCGACGTACTAATGGCGTGCAGATAAATAATACCTGAGGTGAAGAGCATAAAGCCCGCTTATTACTATCGAAATAATAGACTGACTCATCAAACAACTGTCATAACTCTTCTCCCTCGCGACAAAAGGACGCCAACCGGGCGCTTGTCTCCACGACTTGTTTGTTCGAACGTTTATAGATGCATCCTTATTACATCGGCGACAGTTGAATAATGTTACAACCGAAACTAAAATTAAGGTGATTATTCCTTCCGATATTTCACAAAGTTCATATCACAGCGACACTCCCAAACTTGTGCGTACACAGACCGTCGGCCAATACCCCGCCAAAAACCACATTACGCTCCGCTGACTCTGGCTCGCTGGCTCGCCCGAACTTTGAAAATCACTAGGTCGTGACGGCCAGCGGGTGCTGTGTTGAGGGGCTTGGAAAAAAAAATCGATATTTGTCTCGGTCGAAGCCCCGCCCCCTACCGTGTAGCGCGCTCGCGCGCCCGCGGGCTCGACTAACTGCCCTTCCACCGGTGAATTCAAACGCGCATTTAAAAAATAACCGACCGAAAATAAATAATTGTCGCTGCAAGTCTACGCATCAAGACCAAGACCACGAAACATCTGTCGCTCGCAGACAAGTCATTAAAGTCACCGCTCTTTCACAAAGGTAGCATTTTGATGAGTTTTAAAACATCCACGGCTCTTTTTTGTGACCTTTAACATCAATCACACAATTCACACACAGTAGTGGATGAACCAATTATTAGAAAACGTAGTGAAGCGACTCAGTCTTATTATAACGTGGGCTTGAGATGTTGGGATTAAAAAAAAAGATTGATCGCTCATTTACAGCGATTACCCGTGCGTACAAAGCCTGTTGGCCACGCCCCTCTGTCTATCTTTAAACAGATGACAAAGCCACGCCGATGTATGACGTCAGTCGTGATGCTATTTTTACACCTCGCCAAAGCATGTTCAGACACGTCCCAAGTGGGTGGATGACTAGGAGGCGGAGGGGGGGGGGGGGCGTTGCCAATATAATGTACGGGCGGTCTCCATCTTTTCACCACAACGACATGACTTCCCACAAGACAACAGCGGGCTTCGCTCCCTCCAATCGGCTACCACTCATCCCGCTGGCCAAGAAAAGAAAATGGGAGAATACGCAGTGTACTTCCGAGCAAACTCACGATATACGCTGTCAAGAGTGCATCGGAGAGAATGTCTATTTAACTGTTCAGTATTTCAAAGACGTTTCACGCTTTGATATTAGAAAGTGGGTATGTCAAGACAACGGCCGTGATTACCCTACAAAAGTGGGTGTCAATCTCATCACAACCCGCTGGAAGATGTTGCAGACATTGACAAACACCATAGATCGAGAATTGCAACAGACCACCAATCCACGGAAATATCATCTCGGAGGATTGGTGATGGCCGAGGTCCTGCCCCGTGGCCAGTTTCTAGATATTCGAAAATACTGGTTGCCGGATACAAAAGATACGCCCGTGCCGACCCAAAAAGGAATTACTCTCGATTTAAAGCAGTGGAATTTACTGAAGTTCCATCTCAACACGATCCATGACAAGTGTGTTCCGCAACTCACCGAGTTGGTCGATTGTATGTCATCTCACCAAAATCAGGAGGGGTACTTTGACTGTGTTGAATGTTACCCGAAAGGTTTGGATAAGATACATCGATCCTAAATGTTTATGTATCCACTAAGTTACATTTGATGTATTTATAGATGACTAATCCTGAATTATGGTGAAAGTTACTGGTGTAGATGAATATATATATATATATAATTTGTGATTAGTATACGTACGTGTGACATTTAAAGTTTAGTGTCATCGGGAAAATTGAGAGGTTTGACTCACTAGGAAATCCAATTCGTGCCTATGTGAACCTTAAACACTTGGAATATTTTATTCAACAACCCATGAGAGCGGTGTGGCAGTCACTTGGCACAGATGTATACGGAGAATACTGTCTATTTTACTTATATTTCAAATGTCAAAATTACTCCATGTCACGAATCTATCGAGAGTATTGGTCTCCACACACCATGTGCAATGACAACTATATTCATAATTTCCAATCTGTTTCACTTTCCGCGTATCACTCGCCGGCAGTCCCGCGTTTTATGCAAACCGCGTGCAAGACCTCTTTACCCATTGTCTAAATTGTCATGTATAATAATATGATATGAAGGTGTATATTTTTGTACTATACTAAGTTTTTTGACCACGATAGATGTTGTAGCGGGTAATGGTATTCATGTAGTGATATAGGAATGAAAAAATTGCAAAATGGATGATTGTGTTTGCGTTAATATGGCTTACTCGTTACATATCCTTAGGTTTTTACAAACAAACAAACATATTACACAGCTTATAGGATCTCACATGGCCTGATTACATTGATTATATACACGTGTCATTGACGATTAATCGTACTGTAACGCGAGAATATACAGTTTACATGGCGATATGTATAGCGATTAAATGATTTACTTTTTCATCAAAGCAAAATGACTTGTTCATCTATTACCTATTCATGATAGTACTTGATCGCAGATTGAAGACTTCAAACAATGATTAATGACATAGTTAACACCTTCATTGTCTCTTCCGCCACCCATGTCTTCTTCATTCACTCGTACTATAGCACGAGAACATAGACAAACAATGATTAATAACCTTGTTGAATATACCTATTTACATACTAATTTATACTATTTATACCCAGTACTATAACTCGTGAGCGGACATTTTCAAACCGATATTTCAAAATTTTCGGTCGCGCTATAGCACGACCACAGGGGGGGGGGGGGGGGGGAGGGGGAGGGGAGGGGGGGGGAGGGGGGGGGGGAGGGGTGAGGGGGTCATGGGGGTAGCAAAAAAGCTCACCATATACTACTACCGCCCGGCTTGATGCCACAGGTCATCGCTGGCTCGCGGAACTCACCAACTTTGACTTTGACGTGAAGTATCGTTCTGGAAAGACTAATGTTGATGCCGATGCATTGTCCAGAATACCATGTACCCTTAACTCAGACGTAACAACCGCAATATGTCACACCCAGCACGTTCCAGGCGTGGAGACTATGCTCACGAATCCCACAGTGATAGATCAGTTGGGAGAAACCGCTCTGCCATCCATAGCGGCAGAAGAAGGGGTCAAATGGCAGGCCGAAGATCCAGTTATTTCGGATGTCATTCATTATCTTACAGGAGAATCTGTTGAGTCGGACGATCCCGCGGTTAAGACGCTATTACGCTACGTGAAATCGTTGGTCTTTCGCCACGGTATATTGTTTAAGCGACGCTTAGTTAACGAAGAGGAAGTTCTTCAACTAATACTGCCAAAACGATTCCACCAGTTAGCTTTCAGAGGTGTGCACGACGAGGTCGGCCATTTAGGCCGAGACAGGACTGTCGACCTGCTTCAGGCTAGATTTTACTGGCCTGGCATGACCCGCGATGCTGACAATTATGTAAAAACCTGCACGACTTGTATCAAACGGAAATCGAAGGTCCAGACTGTTCCGCTGGTCAATGTAAAAACAACACGCCCACTAGAATTGGTCTGTATGGATTATCTGTCCCTGGAAGAATCTAGAGGGAAGGTGAAGGACATTCTCGTCATCACCGATCATTTCACCCGATACGCTACCGCCATTCCTACCAAAAACCAGACCGCTCAAACTACCGCAAACGCTCTTTTCAAGACGTTTATCACTAATTTCGGCTTTCCCGAACGGCTCCACAGTGATCAGGGGCGCAACTTTGAATCTCGCATTATCGCAGATTATGTGTTGGGATTGCGCCAGCAACACGTCGGCACTAACGTCTCGCATTTCAACCTTACAGCCAATAAAGACCTCCCCAGTAACGTGTGTGTGTGTGTCTCTCTCAACCCCGCGAGCACAATCTGTCACAATGTATGTACGATCGACGTATGGCCTGCAATACCATGGTTTGGGGATGATTCTCAACAAGGAGACAACGAACCTCATATTTCCATTCGAAGTACGACAACTCCCCCTTCCCTCCATCCCTAGAGAATATTGGTAAACGAATATCCCTGACGGCGGGTAAGACCGGAGTGGACACGAGAGATGCTTGTCCTAAATGAGGTTGATGATTTCCCTCATTAACATCAGCGTCACTATCGAGACTAGCATTATGATCAATCTCCACACCCCTATCGAAGTCTGTGGAGGGTAAAAACTCTCTAAGTAACGAAAGTCTTTCCTCTTGTGGCATTGTGGCTAAGTGTTCCTTCAAGTCAAACTCCTGTGAGTCTGGCAATTCAGACCCATCTCGCGACATTTTGAAACACAGGGGTTATACACAAGTAACCCAATCACAGAAGCAAAACTACTTCACAATCGCATACAAATTTGGCAATATTGAAGATACAATTCAAAGACAGCGCAACTAATGGTGACGTCAGTCATACAACATCAGCAATCAGCCATCTACAAGAAAATGTTAAACATCATACATACAATAAACACCAAACTCGTTTTACCAAACGATTGAAGTCTCCAAGAAATCTGAAAGTGTAATACGAGTTAATGCAAAAACACAAGTGATAATAACACAATGACAGAATTCTCACAAGATGAATCACTCAAGCTGCATAAAGAAACCATACGATGATTTATGGTGACACTTATCAATGTGGCTTCAAATGCTAAATAGTGATCAACGTCAAATGAAAGTACTTAAATGCATGAATGATAAAGGTGAATGATAAAGGTGAATGATGATATGATAAAGGTGAATGATGATATGATAAAGGTGAATGATAAAGGTGAATGATGATATGATGGGAGGGTAATGATATAAAGTAAACCTGCTATACACCTAACTTAAGTAATATAGCTTAAGTACTCTGTCATGCAAGTTTTATCCTTACAATGATAAGTAAAAACCCATACATGTGGTAAATTAAGTACTTATCTAAAAATAACTAATAGCTGTTCAATACCTAATATTAACCACGACGATTAAACACAAGAAAGGCAAAATTACAAAAGAGTACAATCAAACTATGTCAATAAAAATCAAAATTAACAAATTTAACTGTTTTAAACTAATTTAATTACCCCAAATGATTTAACTATCAAACTAGATAAGTGTACTACTATATGTAGAATAGATTAGAAGTAGAATAGTAGTACAGCTGATGATACAAAAATGCAAATCGAAATGAAAGGTATTACATTCTAGACAAACGATTGCCTGAAGACTACTATGTCAAGGTCAATATCATTCAAGGTCGCATACAATCAAGAAACACTGTTATGCAACAGATAATGGCAAAAAGAAATTTAAAAAAAACTTTCACATACAGTGAAACACCTTGAAGTTGTATAATGTAGAAAAAATATATATGAGATGAGTAACCTGTTGAATTTCATCAACTAAATTAATCGAAATATTTACAATGAGAAACAGCTGAGAAAATTCCTTCAGTGTAAGCCGGCTTTAGAAGGACCTTCCTGAGCAACCGCTCACTGTTAATACAGTCTAATAAAGTTAAACCAATAGGTGAATATTTACGCATGCGCACTTAGTGCTTTACTAAGTCAGTTACAGAATGCTAACGAAGACCTGCTTAATTCTCTCTGAAGTAGCTAGCATTAAGAGAGGATTTCACAAGCACACATCAACATCACATAACGGAGGTACCTTAATTAAATAAATAAAAAAAAAACAATCGGCCGAATAGAGAAGAAATAAAGGAATGTCAACTGATCACCAAAGGAAGCAAATCAGTAAAGTTAAAGTGATACATGTATATCAGGTAAGGACTATAAGGGATCAAGCTTAACGTACGTAAGTAATGTCTCACCACGTGTATCTTGCGAGGTTCCTGTTCGGTGAGAACAGCGACGACGAGGTGATAACTTGCGGTTGTACGGTGAGGCCTTGTTGACTGCTGTCAAAAGTGTAGCTCTGCTTAACGATGGCTGGACGTACGAAGCGATGACGCGCGAAGAAGCTCAAACTGACCGTTGAGCAGCCCCTTGGGTATACACCTAGGGCTGCATGGCAGTGAGCATAAGCTGAGTTGTCGGTCGACGGTTCACTGACTGTTGGTCAGTAAGGTGGAGCGTGGCAGCCAGGTCTTGGTCGGATGACCGGCCGGTGGGTTCTCCACGGATGAATGGCTGCCCTCAGTACAGCCACAGGGACGTTCTTGTCGATCGGGTGAAAGCTGTTGGGTGGGGTGAAATGTCTCTCTCTCACAATCCTGTTCATGACGCCATTGTGACAGATTGTGCTCGCGGGGTTGAGAGAGACACACACACACACGTTACTGGGGAGGTCTTTATTAGCTGTAAGATTGAAATGCGAGACGTTAGTGCCGGCGTGTTGCCGGCGCAATCCCCACACATAATCTGCCAAATTAAATAGATAATAATAACGCAATAATCCTAAAGTTATAAATACATTACGATATAAAATATACCATATATATAAACATGAAATAAGTACCATACATATACTACTAATGAGAATAACAAATACACGAATATACAAAAGTTACCTGTAAGGTTGAAATGCGAGACGTTAGTGCCGACGTGTTGCCGGCGCAATCCCAACACATAATCTGCGCGGGATTGCTGGTCTCGCAAACAGACTAGCGGAAATTGACCAATGAAATGCGAGAAGAAACAATGGACCAATGAATGGAGAGGAATGATAAACAATATTGACTGCCCCCCCTAGCGAATATAGGGGTTGGTAGCGATGAAAATGAAGAATGTGGATATGACTAAAATACGGAATAAGAATGTGTTTGTAATTGGAGAATGACGAGTGAAAACTTCTACATTCATATACTTTTGATAATAATATATTTGCGATAGAAATTTGATATTTCATCAACATGTCAAATGCATACCCAAATTATATTAATGTGGCTGAATTACTGCATACATTTACATCTTTTAGAAGATACAAATCACGAGCAAGGTTTACTGTCGGTTGTCTTAATAGGTGTGTCTACTTCTCCGCAAGCAGATATGCCAGAATTACTGACTCGGTTTGACCTACAGTTGTTATCCTGCTGCGCATATGACGAAATGTCAGGAAAAAGACAATATATCTCGTACTGCGGGGCTGTCCCAAGTCTAGCGCACGTTAGTTTAAAAGTATAGTTGGGCCATTCAATTTCAAATGGCCTAATGCGAAATTCATTGATTTTTAGACGAGGGGGCCAGAAGGTAGATGGCTTGATGCGCACGCTCCGCATATTTGTTTCTTACCTGTGTGTACCTCGGTCCCGTGCGTCAGTTACATATTATTCCACTGTGCTACAATGATCCCCGCCCTGATAGCTAGTGTTAGATCATGCTGTGATACAGTTATTTGTGTGTTGTGGCGTCTATCGTCTGAAGCGTGTTCTGCCATTGAATGAAAGAACTTCGAAGCGCAGCTCATGTGTATCGTTTTTTGTTATAAATGGTGGTATCGCTCGACACAATTCGTGAGAGGAGAGCGGGTGTGTCACCCATAATGTGATCAATCTCTTGAGTCTGTAATAGCAGTATAAGTAACCTCTCCATCCACCCTCGTACCACATAAACCACCATGCTCGGTCTTTACAGCCCACGTCCTCATCGCCGGCCCCGCCGCCCCGTCCACCGCCACAAGCTCCACTCATTCCTCCGCCCTTGCCCCGACACTGCCTCGCCTTTCGCCGGCCCTCTCTGTTCACGCTTCGCCAATCCTGGAGTCCTGGGTGGGTTCGAATATGCGAGCGTTGTAGACGGACTACGCGAAATGCATAACCGAACCCGGAGATTTTGGTCCAATATTGCGGCCACTTGGTGCATTTTACTCCCAGTAATTGCGTCCATGCCCAATACGTAATAAATTGTGGAGATCCCAGATGTGGGTCCTGGCGAGGGAGGGGGTGGAGTGGGCTACTTGTGTAGCGGTAGGCCTCTCCGGTTACGCGCGGTCAGCGCGGCCCATATAGCACTTGCGCGCGGGCTGAGAGGTCAAGGTCGTTGCCCTCCAGAGTCAGGGAGCAGCGAATATAGGTCAGGGCTGCTCTACAGTTTATGGAGAGCTGGCTGCTCTACAGTAGGCCTAAATGGAGAGCTGGCTGCTCTACAGTAAGTGTAGAGCTGGCCTCTCAGCGAGTGAGAACCCCTGTGTATATAAGGAAGACCATCAAGACGATCAAGATCAAGACCATCAAGACGAGACCATCGAAAGACCACCACCGAGAGATTACACACCCACACCAACGGATATATGTCATACGTAGAATTTAATACAGAACCAGAAAGTGGAAATACTTCGTCGTTATTACTTGCAGTGTAACGCTGGGCAGGTCCGCGACAATATATATATATATATAAAGTAGCATTTCGACCTACAAGAAATCTGTAAATAATATTATAACAACTAGAATAAAGTAATGAACACAACACGTATCTGTTGATTTATTTCATGGTATTGTTTAACGATCTTCATGATTTGTGCAGTTCTGCAAGTGCAACATTCACGCGGACCGCGGATTTTATCTTTCGGTTTATCTTGATTGGCACATGAGCGGAACGTATGGGTGCGCATGCTCCAAATATCTGCGCCGGTTACTCCGGTCGCATATCCGAACGCAACCAAGTCTTGCCTTAAAGAATTTCTATGGAAGGGCATCCAAACATTTATTCCCTAATTTTTTTCAACAATTCAATTTTTGATATCAACCATTAACTTTTCGATATCAACCATTAACGTTTCGATATCAACCATTCTGTTCTTAGTATCAACCATGCAGTTCTTGCTATCAAACCTTGAATTCTTGATATCGTGCAATGATTCTTTCATATCAACAATTCATCCCGTGATAAGAATACAGAAGGTTTTCTTTGGTATCAATTCTTCATGTCAAAAATTCGTCTGACTTTTTTATTCAGAATTTGCACATTTTACACGAACTTGACAACATTCTTGATATCAGCAATTATTTTTTTGATATCAGCAATTGTGTCATTTCTTGCTATCAACAAGTATGCTAATTCTTGCTATGAACAATTGTGTTAATTATGGCTATAAACAATTGTGTCAATTCTTGCTATGAACAATTGTGTCAATTCTTGCTATCAACAATTGTGTCAATAATTGCTGTCAACGATTGGGTCAATTCTTGCTATCAACAATTGTGTCAATAATTGCTGTCAACGATTGGGTCAATTCTTGCTATCAACAATTGTGTTAATTCTTGCTATCAAGAATTAGAGAATAAATATTGGGACGGCCCGCCATAGATTCCAACAGCGACCGCGATCTGACTATAAATTATACGTCCTATGTCACTGTAAGAGGCTAAGCCCGATATGGATATGCTGCACACAGTATGTCGTTCCATACCACGGCAGTGCGTTCGCCAAGATCTGACAAACGATGCATAGAAAAACAGCTCTACAATTTTGGTGCCGCCTTTTGGCAAACCGACGAACTGTTGCCATTTGCTGTCTGAGGCATTCGACGGTGTGTGGAGACCTCAAATATAATCATTGTCCTTTTATGTAACAACGATCTTTCTGTTCTAAATGAGCTGAATGATTTGGCAAAATCCCAAAGAGGGTAGAGCACATTATCATACAGAGCATACATCAAACAGTGTAATTTCTCAAACCAGAGCTCGCCCTGGCGGATCATTCCACCTCTTACGGAACCCTCTCTAAGGAGCCACCAATAAATAATGTGTGCTAATTTGCTGAATGCGTGCTCATACAAAAATGGTACGTAAGATTTGTTTCCATTACAGTGACCTTGACGCCCCCAGGTCTGGCGGATGTCTGTCCCTCACTGTCACTCCCACGTACCCTGGATCCGCCACCGGTTTAAAACTGGTTCCTGTTGGGGTTGGCAATACTCGTTTTTTTCCACGATGGTTTTATACGGTTTAGTTAGCCTTTGGCCTACCTGATTGTTTTATTCAGATTTCTGTGTTATTATTTAACCAAAGACAGAGACAACTCAAAAACTATCACTAAACGTTATGTAAGTATATATATAATTAATTTGTATTAATGCATATTATTAATGCAACCGTTTTTCTTGTCGGTGTGTACACGCGATGCATCATTCGCGTTGCGTACGGTATTCGCCAGGTGGCAATACCACTCAAGTTCAAGGTAAAGAGGATGGACACTGGGTGCATTTCCTTAGTAGCCCGGGTATATCTCCAAGATAAACCGAATACGCATCGGTATACCCCCCGATACTGCTTTCACCCGGCTAATAGCGCGCAAGTGCTGTTGTTACCCTTTTAACCCTTTGTATCGACGTTAAATAAAATGTTGTGTTATCTTATCTTACCCGAGTCGGGTGCACGCATTTATTCGGCATGCAGATATTATCCCGTTCAAAACAGCCCGGGGCATTCGGGAGAAAGTGGTGGCTGATTGAAATTTCCGTTACCACTAAATGCACAGGACCGATGTGAACATTTCATTGCAACGCGGCGTAGCCCTATCGGCGTGCCTGGATAAGAGTTGAGTATACCGGGAGGCATACCCGTCCTGGTCCGAAGAAATGCGTCCCTTGCGCGCATTTCTTTAGCAACCCGGGTATATCCCCAAGGTGGACCGAATACGCACATTAAGCATCGGTATGCTTCCCGACACTTTCTTCACCTGGGCCGGGTGCGCGCGCATCCATTCGGTATGTCGATGAGCCCCGTTCAATACAGCACGGGACATTGGGGAGAAGATGGCGGCTGATTGAATGGTGATGAGGGTATGTTGGTTCCAGTGCCCCTGTGTGCATTTCATTGAAATAGGCATGTGTCTGTCGGCACACCCGGAAGTTCCTTGTTACGTGTTGCGTGTCCCGGGCGGAATACCGAACCTGGGCCAAAGAAAAGCTCCCCGTGTAATGGTCAATAAGCCGCATCAAGGTCGACCGCCGTGAACATCTTTGGTCATTCAGACCTTGCTATGGAACCACATTGGTCACATCAAACTATTTCCATTTGTTGCGGGGATATCCAATTGATAATTAATCTTACTTCGGAAATAGCAGCACAATCTAAATAGTGTAAAATATATTGATAAATGAATAATAATAATAAATCATCGATATTTACGGGTTATCCCCACTTATTTGAGAAGAATCGTCGTCGAGACTTTAATATTATCATGTGGGGCTGCTCTTGATCGCGTCGAACCATAACCTACTTCCGGTTGAAAATTGTCCACGTCCTTAACAAATCTGCTAAGTTCAAATACAAATTTGGTTATTTGCACCCCTAGATCCTGGCTGTACAGCGTTGGTATGCGAACGCCACCTAGCAAACTTAGTGACTACTGTATTACGATGACACCCAATACTCCAAATGTCCTACTTTCTCCAATATATAAGGACAAAGTTGAATCGAAAAGTAGAGCACTAAATTAACAACAGTAAAGTGTTCAGCTGTGACTTTCGCATTTGTTTCTGAATTGTAATTTTGGGTGCAGGTCAACATCCCTCTCCTTCTCTCCCCAGCCTCAACCCCAAGACCAACCTCAGACCTGGTCGTCGCCAAACGATCACTGACCACATATCTTCCAAGACCGATTTCCTCAAGTAGGTATATGCAAAATGTGATCAAATAAACACCATTTCCGTCATTAACGGTAACTGAAGTAAAAACGAAAACACGAGGATGAGTTGAAATTCATTGATAAGAAGGCAATGCGAGGATTTTCTTTAAACAGTCAGTCGTTAAAATGCTTGTAGCATTCCTTACGTTTTTTTTCTTGCATGGTTTGTTGCCAAGACAACTTCCGGATGGCATGTCGGTTCGGTCACAATCCGTCAACCTTCCGACTTCACCCGGACGTCACGGAATCCATATCCAGATACGAGGATCCCGTCGCTATGGCCCGTCTGGCTGAAACCAGACATCGTCGACCTCCGGAGGCTTATCCGGCGTCAGGGTGCTCCTCCTACGGAGTTGAGTTGGCCAGGGACCTTGCCGAGACATTCCTCTTTCGCCTGCAGCACGCCATCTTGTGTCAGGCCGTGAAATCAAACCACGGGGCTTTGATTTCGCTTGTTTTCGACAACGGGTTTAGTTTACAGTCACCATTCCTGCAAATTATGTATACCCACCGGTTCCATTTGGCGTGCCACTATCGCGTGAGACGTGCTGTCGAGTGCTTTCTATCGGCCACACCGGATGTACTTCAGGTGGGAACGGTGGAAGATTTAGTGTACCCCCCGGAATCCCCGCTGGCGCTTTTGTTATGTCACGATGACGTGGACTTGTTACAGCCCTGGCTACACGTACGGGGTCCGGTATTCGGGTCGTCTGGAATATGTCGTTTTGCCTTCCGTCACTGCCCCCACGTCGTAGCAAATCGGGGTATCCGCAATGTGACGTGCCTCGAGCTCCTTTGCTTCGATGGACGTGACCTCAACAGCCGAGCTAAGGATGCCGCAGCGGTCGTCCACTCCATGAGCGGCAGAAGAAGTGTACTGAGGGCAGTAATCGCCTCCCTGAAGACCCAGGCTGTGACGGCTGAGGCGGAGCTGGGGCGCCATGTGGGCCGGCGAGAAGTGGGGACACCCGGGCCACGCCCGCTTGGGGGATGGCTCCAGCAGTCGGAAGGGGCCAACGAGGCGGCAGGCGGGGCGGAGCGGCGTGGACGGGAAGAGTGTATCGGGCAAGAAGACCCTCGCTCCGATAGGTCGGCTCCCGGCGTTGTTCAGGACGTTGCACGGCGTCGCGAGCCGTCGACGTCAACAGCGTCGTCGCGGGGCAACCCGAGGCCGCCGTCAGCCAGAGGAGTGCGTCTAAAGACATCGGATAATATAGACACTGCAGAACGGCTACCTCCATTATAGCATACCTTAAAAGGACTTTTAGTAGTCTGCATTTTCTGAATAGGACAAGCTTACTCTTGTAGTGTAGGGGCCTTCGTGGGAGAACGTTTTAAAGAAAGGGGGGGATGTGATATTTTGATATGTTTTGGGGTAATTAATACTACGCGGCGTGCCATAGCCCAGGGGAAAGAATGATGACATCACCGGTTTGGCCTGGCCAGCAGGTTGGAGTCATGCCCCGTTCCCCCTGAGCTGGGGACACGGGTGATCCTCAACCTCTGAATCCATCAGGATCGGGACGCGAGAGCCACAGGTGGTGCCGCATGCACGCCGGTGACGCGGATCTGGCTTGGGACTCGAGAATAGAAATAAAAAAATTGTAGGCCTAATTGCTCCTTGGCTACGCAGGGAGCGCTTATAGCGAGCGTAGCGAGCTCTTTAGATAACACACATGTAAAAAAGATGCTGAAATCTGAATCACATACTGTTATGGGCTGGTGAAATCCACCGGAAGTCAATCTCCACTGGGGAAAGCGGAAGCGATCGCATGTTATGTATGCATGCGTGTTTTTTTCGTCGAAGATTGATTACTGTAAGACATATATGTATATATAAGCCTTACACAAAACTTGCTGATATAAAAAAATAATCTCTGTTTTTATATGTACTATAATTTTTAACAATAAGACTTTAACGTTTTAAAACGGAATTCGAGACTTTGTTTTGGCTATAATACTGAGCAGTTGCGATGTCAAAAATGTTGTAAAATGACGTCACGTACAATGGGAGTTCCTAAGCAACCGAACGGTACGCCACAAGCGTGTGCACGGTTTACGTCATTTCACCAAAGATGCGCACTATGGCAAGCCGATGCGGGATTTATTTTGAATATTGATCTCGATGTATCGGAACAGCTGAATTAATATTGATCTCGATGTATGGGAACAGCTGAATTAATATTGATCTCGATGTATCGGAATAACTGAAATAATATATATACGCTCGCATTTTAGTTATCACCTATCCGTATTAGGTTCAGTGTAAGTGATGCAGCATACAACCGTTGTGCTCAGGGTCCCTGACCACATGTCGCATTGTTCAGATATTACTCACTGAGTAGGGTTTAACTATATATGTCTTTATTCGAACACGTAGTTTAAAGTATATATACACACGGAGACATAAAATAGAAAGAAGTGAAATTGAGCGCCATAAACTTATAAAAAGGGGTAAATGCAAAAAAAAAACTGAATTAATTCCATTAGGCGCCTATGTTATGCATCTATTAGTGAAAGCGAGTACTTGTGCGACTTATTTTTGCACCTACCTATTTAAATTCTGGGAGCGAGGAAAATGACAAAGAGGAATACAAACGCATGTGCCTTTGCAAATAAAGGGGAAGCCGATTCCGGCCGTAAGGGCAGTACTAATGAGATAATATGGTATAACTATATTTGTCCTAAAAGAAAAAGAAAAAGACAATTTTAAAAAATGTCAATGAAGGCCATCAAGTATGGAAAGGTTTCTAGTTCTATGATGAATTCACATGTGGAACGTGTATTTTTGGTTTGGTAAACGAACTCTGGAAAAGACAAGAAGACGCCCCTCATAAAATCATGCATTTTGCAGCCGTGAACTGTTCAACATGTTTAATGCCTTCGTCATTGACCGCACTGGGTAACGAGTTTTAGAGTGTCGACTGACTAACCATCTAAACTTACGTTAGGAACATAAAACTAATGACTGGGTTGCGGTGGATTGAGGAAGGTGGGTGTCGGGGTGAGGGGGTGCCAATCCGGGACAATCACCGGTTGAGACGTCACACCGTTCAGCTTTCGACAGTAGGCCTACTTGTAAATGGTAGCCCCACAAAGACCTTTGTAATAACGTTACATGATCCAGCCCATACACGTAATTGTGATAACATAAACCATATATCCTAAAGTCCTGGCAGCTAATACGATTGACAAGTTGCCTTTTGAACTCTGAACGCTGGTGACGCGTTGCAACAGCGAGCAAGGTGGTAAATATCGGACCGCTTCCGTGACGTCATCACCAGCAATAATGCGCCACCTCTATGACTGGGCCAGTGGTTAGCGTTCAATCGATGATTACTGTGTCCTTTTGGGGATGAACCTTTGTTGCATAGTTTCAATAAAAACACATTCATCGCTGGTCTTGGCTTTCCCTTTAAGGCTCAGATTTTCTTTGTTCATTGGTTTGAACTCAACGTAAACACTCACCCATGAGAACAATACACACCCTCTACAACAAATGCACGTACACTGCATCAACGATCACTTGTCAATCTTGTGACATTCCTGAGGCATTTCTAAATAAAGCTCTGTTGTAATGCTCCAAAAAATAAACCCCGCCGGACCTCAATTTTACTACTTTGCCACACGCGTTTATAGTGATTTCTCCGGAATTAAAATTGTAGATTCCTATCGAAACACATTATTATCCTTCAAAAACAAAGTTAACTCTGTGCTAACAAAATTGTGACATCGACACTTTAAGGACATCAATAGTTCATGTCTGACGGGAACATGGTCTTCACATCTCGTCGCCAGGATCGGCGCTCGCGATCGAGTTCATCGACCCGGTGCTGGGGCTTCCCGGTAGGGGGGGCAGGCGTTTGCCGTTGGCTTTGGTCATTAGGTTGTCCTCCGTGGGTGTGTGGGTTGTTACCCGGCCAACCCCACACGGGGTAACCCACAGAACCAGAAACTCCTTCAGGAGAATCACGCATCACATTTTGATCGCCCATCAGCGTGGTCATGACCGGTTTCGGCTTTGTCTTCTTGGGATTTCGCCACAGGGGGGGGGGGGTTATGGCCCATCCCGTGGCACGTTCCCGGAGCCAGGATCTTCTCTGGGCAGATCCGGAAGATTGATCCATGTGTCTGGATCACTGGCCTCCCTGGCCGTATCATCCGCCTCTTTCTTCCTCCTGTCGTGCTTGCGCTTGAGACACACCGCGGTGGCTATGATGACCACCAATGCCAGGGCGGCCATCGCCAGACTGATTGGAAGGACGATGTCGGCTTTATAATGGGCAAAGCCCATGGCGTATTTCTGGTTAAGGCCGACCATCAGCTGCAATTAATGACAAGGGCACGTTCGGTTTTTTGCACCTTCATTGTGGTTTCCACCTCATGCCGAACAAGATACCCCATGCCACATTAAAAAATATTTATGAGATTTTGAACGTTATGGCGAAAACAAATATGTGAATCATCATTTTGTAATGCTATGGAATGGTATATTTTTTTCACAAACAAAAGCAGCTATTACGTGATATTTTTGGAAGTGATGCGTTTGAGCAAATGAACATTGGATAACAAAATGCACCGAAACACTGCACCCATCAACATCAAAAAGCATAATTGACAAATATGCTAATACGTAGGCCCTCCAGTTTTAATTAGAATTCCCATTTACTAGACGATAGTAATTTGACTTTTGTTCTTACACAGTTGTACTTTGGCTTCAGTCCCAGACATTGGTGCCTAAAGCTATCTGAACAATTGATTCCGACCAAGTAATGCCAAGATCCAAAATCACTTAGTTATATTTACTCCCTGGAGCCTGCTAGCATCCATACAGACCAGTTTATGGCGTAGTTTCAAACATAGCTTCCAACTTACGGTTAGTTGTCCTGCAAATGATACATTTTCTGCCAGATTTACTAACAGTAGTATAATATACGCCCATATTACAGTTTTGTTAAAGGTCAATGTAATCTTTCATTTCGGCCTACTATGCAGATTTTTAAATCTTGGCGAGAAACAACTGATTGAATTGCTTGAACAAAACTGATGGATATATTGCTAGGTTCATTAGAATACAAGAGAAAATAAAAGAAAATAAGTTGATGATCCAAGTGGAACTAATTATTGCATACTTACAGTTATTTGATGATACTTGTGAACACTATCCGGCTTCTTTTTCGGTGCATTTTTCGGCATTTGGCACCTGACCGACGAATCAGCCACCTCCATGTCGTTGCAAAATCCTTGACCTATTTCAATAACATATTCCGAGTCGTCGACGGTACGAAGATCACTTCCCTGTAACAAAATGTTGATACTAAGTTTGCTAGGGATCTGAAAGGGGTAAATGGCAACACGCGACACAGGCCGCCGGTCGCAAGTTTCTAGAGAGCACCCGCCGCCCTCCCCCCCCCCCCCCCCCACCATTGGCACATTCTTAGATCCGCCCCGGTTAGTCAGTACAATTATATAAATATCAGCCCTAAAAATTAGGGCCGGGGCCGGGTCGCCCATCCCCCCCCCCCCACCACCCCTGGATCCGCTCGTGGTCTTTTATTTCGGCTACTTACAGATAATTAGTTCATGCTGCATGAGCTATCACATACAGCTCTCATTTACTCGAAAAATACCTCAAAAGTGAGCGGTGATTCGCTGTATTGGAACACTTCATCCGTGTAATCCTTGAAGGTTGGGTTCGAATGGACTATGAGGATGCCTCTGGCGGCCAATACGGGATCCGAACTGTTGCTGATGTTCCTGTAATCCTGGACGCCGTCTAGTTTGACACCGATGTAAAATTCAACATCCCTGTCCTGGGTATCGAAATTCACGATAGTATCATTTGTAATGGTATAATTTGCTAACTCGGCCGGCAATAATTCCAAAATATTTGGTACGGGACATAAAGCGGTCGATGCATTCGCCACGTCGCAAGCCTGAAAGAGGAAATATAGGCAACCGTGAGAACATTGATGGATTTACCTATATTTAAAGGGTTCGTGTACCATTGAATTCCCGTCAAACAATAATAGGCTGTACAGCCAGAGCTCAGGTGGAAGGATGCGTTCAAAGCGATTCTGATTCTAACGACTTTAGCCACTTGTAAATAGAAGAGTGCGAGAACTGACTTCTGTTTACCCCAATGGTCCACCGCCACGAGCTTTGGTTCGAGGCCTTACACGGTGGCAGATTGGCATGTAACCAGCACATATGTCGGAATAGTTACATCGCAACCAAATAAGCTAAAAGCCAGCGTCTTACGCAAACTGATCAGTGACGTCCCTATTTGATGGCAGTGGGTGCTTCACGTTCCATCTTGAAATAGCGTTGAATAACACAATGCACATATATACATTCTTTGCTATCGAGAAACTTTTGTTGAACTATTTGTTTGAATACCCTCAAAAGCGGTCAGCAGGTGGACGTTACCTCGCTGGATGTCTTCTTCGTCACTTCCGTTATGACGTTGTACTGGTCAATGACGACACGATCCCTGATCTCAATGGTAATCTCCAGTAGGGGCGTGGCCACCGAGACCAGGGCCCGTCCGGTGACCGTCACATTGGTGCCGCCGCTGTACGTATGGAGTGACCAGTTAGTTCCATCATTACAGGGGATCTATGGGAGCGCGGCGAGCGTGGTGGGGGGGGGGGTGTTTAAGGGGGAGTTGCAACGGACTCCCCCTTTGGGAACTTGAGCATACACTGTAAAAGTCTGGTTTTCCGACGAAATACATCGTGAAGTGACATTTTGTGGATACAACCCCCCACCCCCCCCCCCTCTCCGGTCGCCGAAATTCCTGGATCCGCCCCTTACACCATATAGTTGCCTAGATATGATTTCCAATACATCATATCGTGCGGGTGAGCTGAAACACCTCACCCATATCGTTGGTCTGTCCGATTGGCGAATGAAAAATCATAATAATCTGAACATTAAGCTTAGTTAAAGTTGCCCATACAGTAATTTCTTCCCCTGGGAAACATCTTTATGTGGAAGCGGGATACTTAGCTCCGTCTTTCATTACCGCATGAATACGTATACAGGCAACCTGTAAATATATGGCTAATAGAAATGATACACTGAGTAATTTATTGTGTGAAGTCGGTGAACTCGTTATTTTTCTTTTTCTTTTACGTAAATAATAAATTAGATAGAGAATATAACTAACTATCCGTTTTTTTTGTTGCTTTCTAATGTTGCTCAGCGTCGGTCTGAGGGGAGGAAAGAGAAGAAGCGCATGCGGAATAGAACGTAGGCTTATGTCATATCGAGGCTAGATAATCTGTCTATATTGCCGGGGCGGATCTAGGATTTTGAAAAGGGGGGGGGGGCCCGAAGGACCACCATTTTTTTGCAACCGGGGGGGGGGGGTGGGTCGGTTGGCCGGAGTAATTTGTTTTCAACAGTTGTTAACCTCCCCTTAAACACCCCCCCCCCCCCACTATATCCACCCGTGATATTGTTTGCATGTATCAGGCATGAGGAGCAAGAACACTGCTAAACTATGCGGGCCACTATATCTGCTTCATCCGTCAGATTGTTATGCTTGTCCTGCGACACAATTCAGCTTTCGCGCATGCCAGACATATAACTTACGATCATAGATAGCCGATAACCGATACCTACATCCATCGGCGACAGTTACAGAATGAGATAAATCGTACTATTGGCTTACCTTAGAATAGTGTTCTGGGGATATAAATCTGTTATTGTAGGATTTTCCAAGTAGGTAAAGTTCCAAGGAGTTGACGCGTTTAGACCACCGACGAAGATGACGTTGACAGGAAGTAACCTGTCGATGTCAGTCTCGTTGCTTTCTGGCGTCACCGCTACAATTTCCGTTGGGCTACTGCAAACGAACACCGTTGTTGTAAGGACCTTTAGATGCCACTGAGATTTTCCCTGGAAAACAGAAGTTTCCTCCTCTTCTCTCTCCAGTTGAGCTTTGCCGTAGAGCCTTTAGATACAGCTGATATTTCCCATGAAATAGAGATTTCTAAGCTCCTGCCCCTCGTCTCCCTCCACACACACAGACACAATTTCTACATTCTCTGTTACTTTTACCCCTTGCCGAATGGGGATAACATGATTGGGACCGCTGCAACCCCGTGCCTAACGAAATGGTGAAGATCCGTTTCTTTTTATTTTCAGTTAAACAGCCTGGGTTGATACTAACCTGTTCGTGACGTCACACGCGTACCGCCCGCCCAGGACGACGCGGAGAGGACGGAAGTCGTGGGAGACGAAATAGCGCCCCCTGATGGTGACCATCGTGCCTCCCGCTAGAGGGCCGTGGTCGGGCGTCAGTGAGTCAAGACTCGGGCGGTGTTCAACAACTGAAACAGTCAAAGCCGTCAATCAACGACCTTAACAGTTAATCAACGACTGAAGCGGCCAATCAGCGACTGAAACAGTCAATCAGCGACTGAAACAGTCAATCAACGACTGAAACAGTCAATCAACAGTTGAAACAGTCAATGAAAGGCTGAAGTGGTCAATCAACTGCTGATGCGGTCAATCAACCACTGAAACAGTCAATCAACAACTGGAGCGTCGATCAAAGGACGATACTGGCTTGTGCTTTTCTACGTAATTGGCAATTAAAATCTCTTGACTTGGACTGGGATTCCCACCTGTGGTACAGTTGTCTCCGCCGTATGTGATCCCGCCCAGGGTGACGCACTGACACTCGTAGCGGCCCGGCACGTTGTCACACCGCCCGCCGTGTTGACACAGTCCCGGCGTCATGAAGCACTCGTTTATGTCTGGATCAAAACGCAAGCTATGGTCTGTCTGCGTCTGGGTAAAACGCAAGCTATGGTCTATGTCTGTGTAAAACGCCAGCTATGGTCTGCCTGAGGGGAAAACGCAAGCTATGGTCTGCGTGAGGGTATAAAACGCAGGCTATGGTCTGCACCTGGGTAAAACGCAAGTTACGAAATGCGTCTGGATAAAACGCAAGCTATGGAATGCGTCTGGGAAAAACGCAAGTTATGGAATGCGTCTGGGTAAAACGTAAGCTATGTTAATTTGTTTGTGCTTTGTGTATTTTGCACTCCCTGCTGCATCATCCCATTGGAAACAGCTCGAGCGATTATTGTAAAAGATATAGCGTTAATTAAGGTGATAGAGTAAATATCCTTTAAGCCGCCAGACAGAAGCCTGCCGTTTGCCCGGGTCCCGCCAACCGCTACGCAACGGCGGTTTAACGGATATGGAGTTAAGGCACGACATTTGAGCTGATATAAAATTATAACCGACATGTTCATTTCAGCAGTGTTGTATGCATATTAAGTAACGTTCTGGGAGATAGTTCACCTTGGAAACAAAGCTTGTGATCCTGCATACTACATGCTTGTAACCATGAACATATATCAAAGTATGTTTTACCAATATCGTTTACCACGCACTACCCTCACCCTGTCCCTTGCCTAAATTGCATAGGGAAAGAAAATAGTAAGATTCTTGTGACGCGGACCGGGGAGGGGGGGGGGGGCGGGGCGGCGAGCTCTGAACAACATTGCGACCGGGGGCGGGGGGTACACTCCGCCTCAGATCCATTACTTCCTCAAAAATGGGGGTGGGACGGACCCACCCCCCCCCCCCTGGATCCTTGGTATTGATTGTCTTGGAAACAAAAGATAGAGGGGAGGATCTAGGAATTTGCCCACGGAGGGGGGGGGGGGTGCGCTCTGAAAACTTGCGACCGGGGTCGGGGGGGTGCTCGGGGCTGCAATCCCCCTAACTGCCCCCCCCTAGATTCGCCCCTGAAATATATTACGGGTAAAGGGGCAGATAACGTGTTCTGCCATATCCACCATTTTCCGTCTATTTCTTACCGATATCACAGCGCCGACCCACATAACCTGTCCAGGAACAGCCACACACAGCAACACCAAAGGCGTCAACATTGCACACGCCGCCATTGACACAGCTGCCGAAGGTTATCTCGCATACCGCTGGAAGAAAGTAGAAGCAAGATGTCCCCTCTTTCTACGAATTTCAAGGTGGTGCACTGGTGGTGTTTACCATTACATGGTAGCGTCTTACGTGAAATAAAGTGAGTACCACCAGATGAAACCACATTATTATAGCCTAAGTTATCAGCTATCATCTCAAGAATATCATATTTAACACCAAAACCATCAAATATGGCGCAGACAGTGCGCTGCAAACACTCGAAAATTCGATAAATACACCAGGATATGAGATTTACAAATGTCCTGGTGTATTTTGCCTGAGCGCTGCAAGGAAAGACGTATTATTCGGATTAATCTTTTCATATTCTGTGATTACCGAACCTCGTATACTGACAAGGAGAAGTATCCTTATTGTACTCAAACATTGAGTGGATATCACGCCATGGCCCTGTAATTAGATCTTTGGGCTATTGCCGAGTGTGCCTTGCCAGGCCAGCCCAAGAGGTCGGTATGTGGCTCGAACCCCAGGGGAAGAGGTTACTCCAGAAGACATGGCTCCTCCCAGGCTTCACCCTTCTCATTGTCTCGATATGACCTACAACAGCTGAAGCGTCCTATTTAAAACGAACCTATATCAACACCAGAGGCCGTATTCCTAATCCACCCGTAGCTTACGCACGACAAGTGCATTTTAGTCTTAGCCTCACTCATAGCTCAGTGTGGTTGTGCTCATGATCAAGAAATCTTCGTCGATATAATTTTAGTACTTTCCTAACAGGGTTTTTGAAGGGGGGCCAGTGTCCAGTGTCGATTTTTCAAAATGTTCAGTGTCGAATGTCGATTTTTTACGACGTTCTGTGTCGCCTTCAGGCTAAGTTCAATGTCTTTTGTTCTAAAATGCCTCTATCTGTGTCGATGTCCCTTTTTCAGATCCCCAGTGTCAGAATGTGGGGTCAATGTCGAATGTTTGGTTTTTTTCAAATATGCCCGGTGTCGCGTGTTGCTAGCCTATTTACCCCATCCAGACCCTTCTTAATTCAGACAATCCACCTCTTATGGTATGTCTGACTACTTAATATATGTATTTTAAACGAGACAACCTCTCGACAAATGTGCCATTTAGCGACCAGTTATTCTAGTGACGTAGCTTAAGTGTGGTTTGTGAATACCGCCCCAGGGTGTCCGCGAACAGTACTTGAGTTTACTTGTGTTATGTAACGGCCGTAAGGTATACGCGTCAGAACGGACTAGGTAGCTCAGTGGGCTAGAACGCTCGCATTGAGTGGTGTGGCCAAACGGCACGTGGGTCGATGGTTCGAACCCCGCTGTGGCCATGTCTGTGTGGCCGCATGATAAAGCTCCCATGTCCTTCTTCGCAAAGAGTAGGGGGTAACCCCCGGGGACATGGTTCCACTCTCCCTTCCTTCTGGCATTGACGCGATATGACCAAAAGTGGTTAAAGCGTCCTGAATATACAATCAACCAGAATGGCCTATTGAGTCAGACCGGGAAGTATATATAAGGACTACGACGCGCACGGAGACTTGTGGACGTTGTCAGTAACGAGTGAAGTATTTGAGCTCTCAAATGGGCGATTAAGCAATGATTGCCCTGTCTCAACAACCTGTATGTGAAGAGGTTTACTGCTGTGTGCAAAGTGCAGTTGATAGTGGTGGAAAGGCCTATTGCGTGCCATAGATGCGACGATCAAGCAAGTGAAATCCAAGCAAACCCATAACTCAGTTACGAGAACGTCAAGCGTAGCTTGAGAAGGGAGACGAAAATCTGGGGATAAAGTGCAACTGGAATATATATAGCGAGTGCCGACTATGTACATGCAGTACGGACGGACATTTCTTTTTGTGCCTTTCTCAGAAGAATACTTTGAGACAAACTGCGGATCTCTAGAGCCAATATTACCGGAGCTACGAAGAAAAACATGATTCGTGACCTTTACCTTGTTGTGACCTTGACCTTGGAAGCGTGACCTTGATCAATATAGTACTTTGCGCTCAAATACTAATGTCATGTCTCACACAAGGTGTCGTTTGTCTGACATGTCCCCTTCATGGAGAAATTGGGGAGGCCATTTTCCCGCCAAAATGATCCCGTAGGGTCCCATGTTGAGAATTTTTATCGGGAAAATTATTTGGGCGATTTGCACAAATGAAAGACGATATAGAAGGTACTAATAGGCCCAATGCGTGAAATAATTTGCAGCGTGATTAAATGGAAACTGCGAACGTTATAGCGATTTCCGGTTTTGGTTGACATTTCAGTTGTAGATGTAGCTTAATAGTTTGAAGTCTATCGTAGAGATCTAGACCAATACTAGGGGGGTGGGGGAGGGGGGGGGGCGACAAGGGGGTCTAGTTCCCAGATCACGAAGAATAAATTTCTTTTTAAATTAAAAGAAAAATCCCCCGCGCACAAAGGAAGGGCGGACGCATGATACTAAATTGAAGACTTCCCGATTCACGCTTATTTGATGTCAAATTTCCCAGTTCAAGCCCACGAAGAATTATTGACCCCCCCCCCCCCCCTCCCCCCCCTTGCCCCCAATACTAACTGCGGCAGTGGGTGATATCTGTCGCCGCTGTCTGCGTGGTGTTGTAACCGCTGGGACACTGCGAACAGTTTAGATGTCCCAGGTACTGCTGGTAGAACCCCAGGGGACACTCCTCACACTCCGACTGGCCGGACGCCGGCTGGTGGTGTCCCCGGGGGCAGGGCTCGCAGCTCTCGGGGTCCCTGTCGGGCTGCTCGTACTTGACGGTGGAGCAGCCGATGCAGGAGTCCTGGTAGAGTCCCGGGGGGCAGACCTGACATTGGGCGCTGCTAGAGTTGTAGAACTCGCCGCTACCACACGGTGCCTGTGTGGGCACATCTATTGGCAGCAAAGAACAATATATGCTCACTTAAACTGTTTGTGCCACGCCAAAACAACTTTATTTTATAATAATCTCTGGAGTATGTTTGCATCTTATCGAGGGATGCTATTTTCGAAAGTTATTCATGAAAATTGTTATGCTGAAAGAGTCGTTCCCGCTGTCATGAGAGATCCACTTGTTAACGTTCTACCCCCCACCCCCAACCCCCATCTTTCCTAAAAGTTCAGCGCCAATGGGGCCTACTACTGGCCTGGCTTTTGACTATCGGGATTGCCTTTGGAGTCCGTGTATGCCTGTGTACCAACCCCGTGGCACTACCTTGGCACCGGCATAGGTCCCCCCCCCCCCGCACTTCGGGTTAATTATCATTAATCCGTGTGTACGTGGATGTCAGTGCTGCTTCTTCATGATACTCCAACGGCTGATCTAGATCTAGTCTGGATACACTTAGGCATTCTTTATGCTGGAGCCTCTTAAAATGGTCCAGGACTCTGGCATGGGGAACTGGGTCGGGTGCCACATTCGCTTGTACATACGGCTCAAACTGGTACGGAGCGGCACCCAGGGCAATATCGTTATCAATTTGGCTTTCACCCTCACTACTTTCTACAATATTATCAGACGCCTCGGTTGCCTTCTCCTCCGATGACTCCATCGCGAATCTGTAGAAGAGTCCCGCTTTATTCAAGCGCGGTCTTTACAGTGCTCTACAGTGGGCACGCTGTGCGCGCTATCGTTGGGTTCCCCAATGACGTCAAGCACGCTGATGCTCATTCGCGATGCTTTTCAGAAATGGAAAGTGGGTGATGCTCGTTTAAGAAGTCGTGCGGCATGAGTTGGGTTTTAAAAATAGCAGCAATGTATCATATTAATTGTAAGATATTTATCTTTCATATGCATTGGTCAATCGGATATTTTTTGCCGCGTGGCACAAACACTTTAAGGATCCGTCGTTCCCCAAGCCGTAGGCGAACGCACGCACGCAACCCCTTCTCCCGTCCCCTCCTTGATCAACCAAGAGGTCCACTCGACGTTAGCAGAAAGTATATGTTTTGCATTACACTCCTTACTGTCGATTGCTGTTAATATTTTATAACTTAGGGTCGTAAAATAAATGGGACGCGTGTATGCGCAGTTAACGCAAATGGTGAGAATGGGAGTGTCCTTTGGGTAGCTGGTGAAATATAGGGTTGCAATATGGCGCAATGATTTATATATCACCTGTAATATCGTCCACGCATGATTTTGGTATACAACAACGCCTTTGAGTGCTCTTATAGCTGGCAGATGCAAGGCTTGTAATCGGGTAACTAAATCATTAGAGACTCACACGTTCTGTATTGGCTTGTCTCGGGCAGCGTGGTGGTGTAGGGCGTTGTCTCTGGCCGCGTGGTGGTGTAGGGCGTTGTCGATGTATAAGTTGTGTCCGAGACCGTCAGCGTGGTCTCTGGCTGCGTGGTCATGTAGGTCGTGGTCTCTTCATGAGTTGACGTTGTCGTATCCAACACGGTGGTCATGGCGCCGACATGGAGCCCACGTGACGTCATGGCGACCATCATGCTATTGATGATGGTGATGATGATGATGATGGCGAGCGATTCCATACCTTTACCAAGATGGCGGCTGCCACCACGTGTTGATGTGAACAGCCGCAGCACGCCTCAATGGAAAACAGACCTGTAACAACCATGGCGGCCGATTGCGAACAAACCTAGAGCGACAGCACGTTCTGGTGGGAAATAGACCTGTGACAACGAAGGCGGCCGATTGTGAACAAACCTAGAGCCACAGCACGTCCTGATGGGAAATAGATCTGTGAAAACCAAGGCGGCCGATTTGAACGAACCAGGAACCACAGCACGTCCTGGTGGGAATAGACCTGTGACAACCAAGGAGGCCGATTGTGAACAAACCCATGGCCACAGTACGTCCTGGTGGGAATAGACCTGTGACAACCAAGCCGGCCAATTTGAACGAACCAGGAGCCACAGCACGTCCTGATGGAAAATAGACCTGTAACAACCAAGGCGGCCGAATGTAAACAAATCAAGAGCCCCAGCACGTCCTGATGGGCAATTGATCTGTAACAACCAAGGCGGCCGATTGTGAACAACCCAAGAGCCAGAGCACGTCTTGGTGGGAAATAGACCTATGGTAACCAAGGCGAACGATTGTGAACAAACCAAGAGCCGCATCATGTCCTGATGGGAAATAGACCTGAGACAACCAAGGTGGCCGAATTGAACTAACCAGGAACCACATCACGTCCTGACGGGAAATAGACCTGTGACAACCAAGGCGGCCGATTGTGAACAACCCAAGAGCCACAGTGCCTCCTGATGGGAAATAGAATTGTAACAATAAAGGCGACCGATTGTTAACAAACCAAGAGACACAGCACGTCCTAATGGGAAGTAGACCTGTGACAACCAAGCCGGCCGATTTGTACGAACCAGAAGCCACAGCACGTCCTGATGGGAAATAGACCTGTGACAACAAGGCGGCAGAGTTAAACAGCCCAAGAGCCACAGCACCTCTTGAAGGGAAAAAGAATTATAACAATAAAGGCGGCCGATCGTGAACAAACCAAGAGTCACAGCACGTTCTGATGGGAAGTAGACCTATAACAACAGAAATGGCCGATTGTGAACAAACCAAGAGCCACAGCACGTCCTAATGGGAATAGACCTGTGAAACCAAGGCGGCCGATTGTGAACAAACCAAGAGCCACAGCACGTCCTAATGGGAAATAGACGTGTAACAATAAAGGCGGCCGGTTGTGAGCAACACAAGAGCCACAGCACCTCCTGATGGTAAATAGACCTGCAACAACCAAGGAGGCCGATTGTGAACAAACCAAGAGCCACAGCACGTCTGGATGGTAAACAGACCAGTAACGACCAAGATGGCTGATTGTGAACAAACCAAGAACCACAGCACGTCCTGATGGTAAATAGACCTGTAACAACCAAGGAGGCTGATTGTGAACAAACCAAGACCTACAGCACGTCCTGGTGGGAATAGACCTGTGAAACCAAGGCGGCCGATTGTGAACAAACCAGGAGCCACAGCACGTCCTGATGGAAAATAGACCTTTGACAACTAAGACGTGCGATTTAAACAACCCAAAAGCCACAGAACGTCCTGATGGGAAATCGACCTGTGACAACAAAGATGACCAATTATGAACAAACCAGGAGCCACAGCACGTCCTGATGGAAAATAGACCTTTGACAACCAAGACGTGCGATTTAAACAACCCAAAAGCCACAGAACGTCCTGATGGGAAATCGACCTGTGACAACAAAGATGACCAATTATGAACAAACCAGGAGCCACAGCACGTCCTGATGGAAAATAGACCTTTGACAACTAAGACGTGCGATTTAAACAACCCAAAAGCCACAGAACGTCCTGATGGGAAATCGACCTGTGACAACAAAGATGACCAATTATGAACACACTAAGAGCCACACCACGTCCTGGTGAGAAATAGACCTTTGACAACCAAGGCGTTCGATTTGAACAACCCAAGGGCCACAGAACGTCCTGATGGGAAATCGACCTGGGACAACAAAGATGGCCAATTGTGAACAAAGCAAGAGCCACACCACGTCCTGGTGATCAATAAACCTCTAACAACCAAGATGGCCGATTGTGAACAAGCCAAGTACCACAACACGTCCTGAGGGGACGAACCAAGATACTTTTGTCATGGTTTCTGTTATTTCTGGTTGGAGCATAGCATTAAAATTCATATACTTTTGATAATAATATATTTGCGATAGGAATTTGATATTTCATCAACATGTCAAATCCATACCCAAAGTGTATTAATGTGGCTGAATTACTGCATACATTTACATCTTTTAGAAGATACAAATCAGGAGCAAGGTTTACTGTCGGTTGTCTTAATAGGTGTGTCTACTTCTCCGCAAGCAGATATGCCAGAATGACTGAAACGGTTTGAGCCACAGTTGTTATCGTGCTGCGCATGTGACGAAATGTCAGGAAACAGACAATATATCTCGTACTGCGGGGCTGTCCCAAGTCTAGCGCACATGAGTTTAAAAGTATATTTGGGCCATCCAAAGTCAATGGCCTAATGCGAAATTCATTGATTTTTAGACGAGGGGGCCAGAAGGTAGATGGCTTGATGCGCACGTTCCGCATATTTGTTTCTTACCTGTATGCACCTCGGTCCCGTGCGTCAGTTACATATTATTCCACTGTGCTACAATGATCCCCGCCCTGATAGCTACTGTTAGATCATGCTGTGATAGTTATTTGTGTGTTGTGGCGTCTATCGTCTGAAGCGTGTTCCACCACTCAATGAAAGAACTTCGAAGCGCAACTCATCGCTTTTTGTTATAAATGGTGGTATCTCTCGACACGATTCGTGAGAGGAGAGCGGGTCTGTCACCCATATTGTATCTCTTGACGGTTTTATAGCAATATAAGCACCTCTCCATCCACCGTCGTACCACATAGGCCACCGCCCCTGCATGGTCAAGATAATCTAGGTACAGGGTAGATCTGTCGAGCCCCACCTATTCCTCCGTCCCTGCCCCGACACTGTCTCGCCTTTCGCCGGCTCTCTCTGTTCACGCTTCGTCAAGTCCTGGAGTCCTGCAGTGAGTTCGAGTATGCGAGCGGAGTAGTCGGACTCCGCGGAATGCATAACCAAACCCGGAGATTTTGGTACAATATTGCGGCCATTTGGTGCATTTTACTCCCAGTAATTAATGTATATATATATAAAATAGCATTTCGGCATGCAAAAAATCTGTAAATAATATTATGACAACTAGAATAAAGTAATGAACACAACACGTATCTGTTGATTTATTTTATGGTATTGTGTAACGGTCTTCATGACTTGTGCCGGCCTGCAAGTGCAACATTCAAGCGGACCTCGGATTTTATCTTTCGGTATGAGTGCGCATGCTCTAAATGTCTGCCCCGGTTACCCCGGTCGCTTATCCGAACGCAACGAAGTCTGGCCATTAGGAATTTCTACGGAAGGGCATCCAAACATTTATTCCCTATTTTTTTCCAACAATTCAATTTTCGATATCAACCATTAACTTTTCGATATCAACCATTAACTTTTCGATATCAACCATTTTATTTTTAGTATCAACCATGCAGTTCTTGATATCAAGCATTGAATTCTTGATATAAACCATTCAATTGTTGATATCAAACCTTGAATTCTTGATATCGTGCAGTGATTTTTTCATATCAACAATTCATTTTGTGATAAGAATACAGAAGGTTTTCTTTGATATCAATCCTTCATGTCAAGAATTCGTCTGATTTTTTTATTCAGAATTCGCATATTTCACACGAACTTGACAACATTCTTCATATCAACAATTAATTTTTTTATATCAGCAATTGTGTCATTTATGGCTCTGAACAATTGTGTCAATTATGGCTATGAACAATTGTGTCAATTATGGCTATGAACAATTGTGTCAATAATTGCTATGAACGATTGTGTCAATTATTGCTGTCAACGATTGGGTTAATTCTTGCAATCAAGAATTGTGTTAATTCCTGCTATCAAGAATTAGAGAATAAATATTGGGACGGCCCGCCATAGATTCCAACAGCGACCGCGATCTGACTATACATTATACGTCCTATGTCACTGTTAGAGGCTAAGCCCGAGGGCTAAGCACGTTTTTGACGTTAGTTATGTGTTTACTTGCTATACAGGAGATCTTTACATTGATATGCTGCACACAGTATGTCCTTAACATTTATTTATGGAGGGGTAAGTGTTTGTTTTGGAGGGGGGTCTAAGGATGGGGGGGTGGTTCGTTAAAATTTAGTCCAAACGTTTACCCTCTGTATGATACGTTTTGTTTGTTTTTATGTTCTATTTGCGTGTTCCGCCATCTAAGCATTTTTTTTGTGTGAACGGATATGATAAGGTGGCCAGGCGTTAGCGATTAATTAATCTTAGCCTGTGTCTCCTAACCTGCAATACCTCTGTAATGCGTATGTATTCATGTAACAACAGATTTATTTGTGTTGGCTAAATAAATGAAATGAACTCTGAACTCTGTCCTTCCATACCACGGCGGGGCCGGCGCGACAGAATAAAAATCCCATGTCTTTCTTCGTAAAGAGTAGGGGGTTACCACCGGGGACATGGCTCCACTCTCCCTTCCTTCTCTTATTGATGCGATATGACCAAAAGTGGTTAAAGCGTCTTGAATAGCCAACCAACCATACCACGGCAGTGCGTTCGCCAAGATCTGACAAACGATGTAACAACCCGCAGTTGTCAGACTTCCAGTGCATCATCTACCTGTTGACCGAAGCTGCCTTACAACGTTCAGCCGACAGAGAACACGATCTTTCTTTTCTATATGAACTGAATGATTTGGCAAAATCCCAAAGAGAGTAGAGCACATTAGCATACAGAGCATACATCAAACAGCGTAATTTCTCAAACCAGAGCTCGCCCTGGCGGATCATTCCACCTCTTACAGAACCCTCTCTCAGGAACCCCCGATATATAATGTTCTCTAATTTGCTGAATGCGTGCTCATACACAAATGGTACGTAAGATTTGTTTCCATTACAGGGACCTTGACGCCCCCAGGTCTGGCGAATGTCTGGGTCCCTCACTGTTACTCCCACGTACCCTGGATGCGCCAGCGGTTTAATAAAACTGCTTCCTGTAGGGATTGGCAACAATCGTTTTCCCCGATGGTTTTATATAGTGTGGCGTTTTACTTGAAAGTGGATCCATGACAATAACGTTAGGCCTATATCGTCGGTTTACTTAACCTTTGGTCATTATTTAAACAAAGACAAAGACAGCTCACAAACTATCACTAAAAGTTATGTAAGTATATATATATAATTAATTTGCGTTAATGCATAACGCAACCGTTTTTCTTGTCGGTGTGTACACGCGATGGATCATTCGCGTAGCGTACGGTATTCGCCAGGTGGCAATACCAGTCAAGTTCAAGGTAAAGAGGAGGAACACTGGGTGCATTTCCTTGGTAGCCCGGGTATATCTCCAAGATAAACCGAATACGCATCGGTATACCCCCCGATACTGCTTTCACCCGGCTAATAGCGCGCAAGTGCTTATGTTACCCATTAACCCTTTGTATCGACGTTAAATAAAATGTTGTGTTATCTTGTCTTACCCGAGTCGGGTGCGCGCATTCATTCGGCATGCAGATATTATCCCGTTCAAAACAGCCCGGGGCATTCGGGAGAAAGTGGTGGCTGATTGAAATTTCCGTTACCACTAAATGCACAGGACCGATGTGAACATTTCATTGCAACGCGGCGTAGCCCTATCGGCGTGCCAGGATAAGAGTTGAGTATACCGGGAGGCATACCCGTCCTGGTCCGAAGAAATGCGTCCCTTGCGCGCATTTCTTTAGCAACCCGGGTATATCCCCAAGGTGGACCGAATACGCACATTAGGCATCGGTATGCTGCCCGACACTTTCTTCACCTGGGCCGGGTGCGTTCGCATCCATTCGGTATGTCGATGTGCCCCGTTCAATACAGCACGGGACATTGGGGAGAAGATGGCGGCTGATTGAATGGTGATGAGGGTATGTTGGTTCCAGTGCCCCTGTGTGCATTTCATTGAAATAGGCATGTGTCTGTCGGCACACCCGGAAGTTCCCTGTCACGTGTTGCGTGTCCCGGGCGGGATACCGAACCTGGCCCAAAGAAAAGCGCCCCGTGTAATGGTCATTAAGCCGCATCACGGTCGACCGCCGTGAACATCTTTGGTCATTCGGACCTTGCTATGGAACGACATTGGTCACATCAAACTATTTCCATTTGTTGCGGGGATATCCAATTGATAATTAATCTTACTTCGGAAATAGCAGCACAATCTAAATAGTGCAAAATATATTGATAAATGAATAATAATAATTAATCATCGATATTTACGGGTTATCCCCACTTATTTAAGAAGAATCGTCGTCGAGACTTTGATAGTATCATGTGGGGCTGCTCTTGATCGCGTCGAACCATAACCTACTTCCGGTTGAAAATTGTCCACGTCCTTAACAAATCTGCTAAGTTCAAATACAAATTTGGTTATTTGCACCCCTGGATCCTGGCTGTACAGCGTTGGTATGCGAACGCCACCTAGCAAACTTAGTGACTACTGTATTACGATGACACCCAATACTCGAAATGTTCTACTTTCTCCAATATATAAGGACAAAGTTGAATCAAAAGTAGAGCGCTAAATTCACAACAGTAAAGTGTTTTCATGCAACAAGGGTTCAGCTGTGAATTTCGCATTTGTTTCTGAATTGTAATTTTGGGTATAGGACAACATCCCTCTCCTTCTCTCCCCAACCTCAACCCCAAGACCAACCTCAAACCCAGTCGTCGCAAAACGACCACTGATCACATATCTTCCAAGGCCGATTTCCCCAAGTAGATGCATGCGCAATGTGATCAAATAAGCACCGGTTCCATCGTTAACGGTAACTGAAGTAAAAACGAAAACACGAGGATGGGTTGAAATTCGTTGATAAGAAGACAATGCGATGATTTTCCTTAAACAGTCAGTCGTTAAAATGCTTGTAGCATTCCTTACGTATTTTTTCTTGCATGTTTGTTGCCAAGACAACTTCCGGATGGCATGTCGGTTCGGTCACAATCCGTCAACCTTCCGACTTCACCCGGACGTCTTGGAATCCATATCCAGACACGAGGATCCCGTCGCTGTGGTCCGTCTGGCTGAAACCAGAATCGACCTCCGGAGGCTTATCAGGTGTCCGGGTTCTCCACCTACAGATTTGAGTTGGCCGCAAATTATGTATACCCACCCTTTTCCATTTGGCGTGCTACCATCGCGTGAGACGTGCTGTCGAGTGCTTTCTATCGGCCAAACCGGATGTACTTCAGGTGGAAACGGTGGAAGATTTAGCGTATCCCCCGGAATCCTCGCTGGCGCTTTTGTTGCGTCACGATGACGTGGACTTGTTACAGCCCTGGTTGTCCATGATGGACGTCGCCGACAACCCGGGATGCTCAGCCCTTCAGATCGCCGCCATCGCAGGCACGCACCGCTGTCTGGCACATCTCGCCCAAAGACGCCCCCAGGACGTGAGCGCGCGAGACATGTGCGCGGTATGCGAGATAACGGGGAGGGGACCGCTGCACGCGCTGTTCGCGCTTGGAAATTCGGCGGCGAACTGGCCCCCGGATGGCCTCGTGGAGACGACGGCCTTGTTGCTGGACGCGGGAGTAGACGCCAGCCTGCTGGATGGGGAAGGGAGGAGCCCGCTGGTGGAACTCTGTCGCCATATTAAAAGGGAAGACGTCTTAGACAATGCGTTGATTTTAATTATTTAAACAGTCTGTCGTCAACATGCTTGTAGCATTCATTTGCATTCTCTTGCATGGTTTGTTGCCAAGACAGCTTCCGGATGGCATATCGGTTCGGTTACAATCCGTCAACCTTCCGGCTTCACCCGGATGTCGTTGAGTCCATATCCAGACACGAGGATCCCGTCGCTGTGGTCCGTCTGGCTGAAACCAGACACCGCCGACCTCCGGTGCCTTATCTGGCGTCCGGGTGCTACACCTACGCAGCTGAGGTGGCCAGCCTAGATGCCGAGACAGCTTCCTTTCGCCTGCAACACGCCATCTTGTGTCAGGCGGTCAAATCAAACCACGTGGCTTTGATTTACCTCGTTTCTGACAATGGGTTTAGTTGACAGTCGCCAATCCTGCAAATTATGCATACCCACTCGTTTCATTTGGCGTGCTACTTTGGCGTGAGACCCACAGTCGAGTGCTTTCTATCGGTCAAACCGGATCTACTTCAGGTGGGAAAGGTGGACGGTGTAGCGTTAGCCTGTAAAGCGATGGCGCTTTGGTTACGTCACGATGACGTGGACTTGTTACAGCCCTGGTTGTCCATGATGGATGTCGCCGACAACCCGGGATGCTCAGCCCTCCGGATCGCCGCCATCGCGGGCGCGCACCGCTGTCTGACACATCTCGCCCAAAGACGCCCCCAGGACGTGAACGCGCGAGACTTCGATGGCCGGATGGCGTTGCACCTGGCCGTGGGCACACGCCGTGGGGTTGAGGTGCTACTGGCGCACGGCGCCTTTGTCGGACCGCAGGCGGTGTGTGATAGGACGGGGAGGGGACCGCTGCACGTGCTGTTCGCGCTAGATAACTATGCTGCGGACTGGCCCCCCGATGACCTCGTGGAGACGACGGCCTTGTTGCTGGACGCTGGAGCAGACGCCAACCAGCTGGATGGAGAAGAGAGGAGCCCGCTGACAAAACTCTGTCGCCATATCACCAGGTGATACTTCTTGTCGCTCGACCGGCGTCTACGGCGCCTGACTCTCGTGAGAGACTGCGTGGTTCTGTTTCTCCAGAGGGCCTGTCTGGACGGCGCGCCGGGCATTTCGCCTGTCACAGAGGTGCTCCAAGCCTTTTTCGGATTGCTTGAAGTGATGGCAATCCCAATGAACCGTGCGGGCACACCTTTGTCACGTGACGTGCATGACGCTGGCTCGGCGCTGGTGGCAGATTCCGACGGCAATAACACGGACAGCCAGGCGCCCCCACCGAACGACACGACTCCTCGCGACGCCACTCGTCAAGCTACGGACGACTACTGGTGTTGCGTCGAATTGTTCTACGACATTACCGCTAAATTACTGTCTCGGGAGCGGATGTCAACCGCTTCAGAGCGGAGATAGTCACTCCCCTGACGCAATTTGCCCCATGGCATCAACTGGATGTTGCCTACCATCCGACGGTTGACCCTGCTGTTGATTCACAACGGAGCTTACGTCTTTCCAATTAAAAAAGTTCACCTCCCCAAACGCGACCATAACATTGAGCTGTTGATGTACAACGGAGCTCACCACCGTCAAATTCAACAAGCTCTCTTCCTCGGAAACCTCAACAGAATCCTGCGAATGATTCTCAATGCTCAACCCCACGAGGCATACTCGGAGGCCGTCAGTCGTGATATGGCGACGCTGAACAACTATCCAGCCGTCGAGGCTTATGCCGAGATTGACGGGGTCTGTTGGAGACATCTGGCCATGCGGCCCCGAACGTTGAGACAAATGAGCCGCTGTCGCATTACTTCCTGTCTGGGCCGTAAGATGGCGGCACGAATCCCTCGCCTTCCACTTACGGAACCCCTGAAATCTGTTAAACTTTTCAAGATCGATTTTCTTTGTGTTAGTCGCTGGCGATAATCAGCCTGTATTACATAGTGTCGTATGCCACTAAACATGGTGGACTAAAGATGTGGCCTGGAAAGAACTGTAGTGCATTTTTTTCCTTTCTTTTGTCGGGAAATGCAGCAGTCGTTGGATATTACAAGACATTCCACAGTCACCTATACGCCCAATAGGGCTGGGTGAGAATTTATAATTTGTGCTTACCCTGTTGTACATGTTATCAGATGTATTCCTCATAAGTGACTATAATAAACAAATTACCTACTTACTGTTAGCCTGCAGGCCGCGGCTCAGCTGTTAGTTCCTGAGTGCGTAGCGGGATTTGCTCACCCATACATAAATAGTTTTTGTTCTAGTTTTTGTGCTGTATGGACTTTTGTAACATAAATAAACTCCCAGAAAGTCAACCATCGCTGTGTTTCTGGTTTCGTCTATCTCATCCGATATAAACCGATCGAGTAAATAAACCTGGGTGAACGTGGTAGTTCTCTTTCTGCGGTGAATACCGTTGAATGGAGAAATACTACAGATTTGGTGCCGTGACCAGGATGCGCGACCACCCTATGAAATTGATAGTGGCGCCTTCGGGGCTATACCTACGGGGTCCGGTCTTCGGGTCGGGTGGAATACGAAGTTTTTCCTTCCGTCACTGTCCCCACGTCGTACCATACCTTCGGGCCCTTCCCCGCGTTCTGGATCTCTTGCGGTCGGGGTATCCGCACTGTGACGTGCCTCGGGCCCCTTTGCTTCGACGGATAGTTGTTACGCCGGACAGGCCAGTAGCACATGCGGGCAACAAACCATTTCCTCTGAGTCGGTCCGCCGAAAGGAACCTGCTGAGACGGCGGCCCCATCTGACCATTCGTGTGTGCCAGACCCGGCTAAACCCACGCCGCCGTTAACTTATGAGGCTGCCCCAGACCAACGGGGAGCCCCTCGTGGCTGCGGGATGCCCCAGACCAACGGGGAGCCCCTCGTGGCTGCGGGATGCCCCGCGTGGCTGCGGAGAGCCCTGGTGGCTGTGGGGAGCCCTGGTTGCTGCGGGGAGCCCCTGGTTGTTGCGGGTAGCCTCTGGTGGCTGCGGGGAACCCTGGGTGGCTGCGGAGAGAAGGCGCCGGCATAAAGCCTGACGGAATCGGTCAAGGCCCCAACCGATGGACGTGACCGTAACAGCCGAGCTAAGGATGCCGCAGCGCTCGTCCACTCTATCAGCGGCAGAAGAAGTGTACTGAGGGGAGTAATCGCCTCCCTGAAGACCCAGGCTCTGGCGGCTGAGGCGGAGCTGGGGCGCCATGTGGGCCGGCGAGAGGTGGCGACATCCGGGCCACGCCGGCTTGGGGGATGGCTCTAGCAGTCGGCAGGGGGCAACGAGGCCGCAGGCGGGACGAAGCGGCGTGGACGGGAAGAGTGCATCGGGCAAGAAGACCCTGGGCCCGATAGGCCGGCTCCCGGCGTTGTTCAGGACGTTGCACGGCGTCGCGAGCCGTCGACGTCAACAGCGTCGTCGCGGGGCAACCCGAGGCCGCCGCCAGCCAGCGGAGTGCGTCCAAAGACATCGGACTATATAGACACTGCAGACCGGCTACTTCCATTATAACATTCCTGAACACGGCTTTTAGTAGTCTACATTTCGATTTTCTGAATAGGACAAGCCTACTGTTGTAGTGTAGGGGCCTTCGTGAGAGAACGTCTTAACGAAACGGGGGGGGGGGGGGGATGTGATATTTAGATATCTTTTGGGGTAATTAGTACTACGCGGTGTGCCATAGCCCAGGGGAAAGAATGATGACATCACCGGTTTTGCCCGCCAGCAGGTTGGGGTCATCCCCCGTTCCTCCTGCGCTCGGGACCCGGGTGATCCTCAACCTCTGAATCCATCAGGATCGGGACGCGAGAGCCACAGGTGGTGCCGCATGCACGCCGGTGACGCGGATCTGGCTTGGGACTCGAAAATATAAATAAAATAATGGTAGGCCTAATTGCTCCTTGGCTACGCAGGGAGCGCTTATAGCGAGCGTAGCAAGCTCTTTATATAACACACACGCAAAAGAAATGCTGAAATCTATATCTGAATCACATACTGTTATGGGCTGGTGAAATCCACCGGAAGTCAACCTCCACTGAGGAAAGCGGAAGCAATCGCATGTTATGTATGAATGCGTGTTTTTTTCGTCGAAGATTGATTACTGTAAGACATATATGTATATATAAGCCTTACACGAAACTTGCTGAAATAAAAAAATAATCTCTCTTTTTATATGTACTATCCTTTTTTAACAATAAGAATTTAACGTTTTAAAACGGAATTCGAGACTTTGTTTTGGCTTTAATAGTGAACCGTTGCGATGTCAAAAATGTTGTAAAATGACGTCACAATGGGAGTTCCTAAGCAACCGAACGGTACGCTACAAGCGTGTGCACGGTTTACGTCATCCCACCAAAGATGCGCATTATGGCAAGACGATGCGGGATTTATTTTGAATATTGATCTCGATGTATCGGAACAGCTGAATTAATATTGATCTCGATGTATCGGAACAGCTGAATTAATATTGATATCGATGTATCGGAACAGCTGAATTAATATTGATCTCGATGTATCGGAACAGCTGAAATAATATTGATATCGATGTATCGGAACAGCTGAATTAATATTGATCTCGATGTATCGGAACAGCTGAAATAATATTGATATCGATGTATCGGAACAGCTGAATTAATATTGATCTCGATGTATCGGAATAGCTGAATTAATATTGATCTCGATGTATCGGAACAGCTGAAATAATATTGATATCGATGTATCGGAACAGCTGAATTAATATTGATCTCGATGTATCGGAATAGCTGAATTAATATTGATCTCGATGTATCGGAACAGCTGAAATAATATTGATATCGATGTATCGGAACAGCTGAATTAATATTGATCTCGATGTATCGGAACAGCTGAATTAATATTGATCTCGATGTATCGGAATAGCTGAATTAATATTGATCTCGATGTATCGGAATAGCTGAATTAATATTGATCTCGATGTATCGGAACAGCTGAATTAATATTGATCTCGATGTATCGGAACAGCTGAAATAATATTGATATCGATGTATCGGAACAGCTGAATTAATATTGATCTCGATGTATCGGAATAGCTGAATTAATATTGATCTCGATGTATCGGAATAACTGAATTAATATTGATCTCGATGTATCGGAATAACTGAAATAATATATATACGCTCGCATTTTAGTTATCACCTATCCGTATTAGGTTCAGTGTAAGTGATGCAGCAAACAACCGTTGTGCTCAGGGTCCCTGACCACATGTCGCATTGCTCAGATATTCCTCACTGAGTAGGGTTTAACTATACATATTTTTATTCGAACACGTAGTTTAAAGTATATATACACACAGAGACATAAAACAGAAAGAAATGAAATTGAGCGCCATAAACTTATAAAAATGGGTAAATGCAAAAAAACAGCTGAATTAATTCCATTAGGCGCCTATGTTATGCATCTAATAGTGAAAGGGGATACTTGTGCCACTTATTTTCGCACCTACCTATTTAAATTCTGGGAGCGAGGAAAATGACAATGGGGAATACAAACGTATATGTCTTTGCAAATAAAGGGGAAGCCAATTCCGGCTGTTAGGGCAGTACTAATGAGATAATATGGTATAACGATATTTGTCCTAAAAGAAAAAGAAAAATTGTAAAATATGTAAATTGTATGGAAAGGTTTCTAGTTCTATGATGAATTCATATGTGGAACGTGTATTTTTGGTTTGGTAAACGAACTCTGGAAAAGACAAGAAGACGTCCCTCATAAAATCATGCATTTTGCAGCCGTGAACTGTTCAACATGCTTAATGCCTTCGTCATTGACCGTACTGGGTAACGAGTTTTAGAGTGTCGACTGACTAACCATCTAAACTTACGTCAGGAACATTAAACTAATGACTGGGTTGCGGTGGATTGAGGATGGTGGGTGTCGGGGTGAGGGGGCGCCAATCCGGGACAATCACCGGTTGAGACGTCACACCGTTCCACTTTCGACAGTAGGCCTACTTGTAAATGGTAGCGCCACAAAGACCTTTTTAATCACGTTACATGATCCAGCCCATACACGTAATTGTGATAACATAAACCATATATCCTAAAGTCCTGGCAGCTAATACGATTGACAAGTTGCCTTTTGAACTCTGAACGCTGGTGACGCGTTGCAACAGCGAGCAATGTGGCAAATATCGGACCGCTTCCATGACGTCATCACCAACAATAATGCGCCACCTCTATGACTGGGCCAGTGGTTAGCGTTCAATCGATGATTACTGTGTCCTTTTGGGGATGAACTTTTGTTGCATAGTTTCAATAAAAACACATTCATCGCTGGTCTTGGCTTTCCCTTCAAGGCTCAGATTCTCTTTGGTCATTGGTTTGAACTCAACGTAAACACTCACCCATGAGAACAATACACACCCTCTACTACAGATGCACGTACACTGCATCAACGATCACTTGCCAATCTTGTGACATTCTTGGGGAATTTCCAAATAAAGCTCTGTTGCAATGCTCCAAAAAATAAACCCCGCCGGACCTCAATTTTACTACTTTGACACACGCGTTTATAGTGATTTCTCTGGAATTAAAATTGTAGATTCCTATTGAAACACATTATTATCCTCCATAAACAAAGTTAAATCTGTGCTAACAAAATTGTGACATCGACACATTAAGGACATCAATAGTCCATGTTTGACGGGAACATGGTCTTCACATCGCGTCGCCAGTATCGGCGCTCACGCGCGAGTTCATCGACCCGGTGCTGGGGCTTCCCGGTAGGGGGCGCTGGCCTTTGCGGTTGGTTTTGGTCATGAGGTTTTCCTCCGTGGGTGTGTGGGTTGTTACCCGGCCAACCCCACACGGGGTAACCCACAGAAACAGAAACTCCGTCAGGAGAACCACGCATCACATTTTCATCGCCCACCAGCGTGGTCATGACCGGTTTCGACTTTGTCTTCTTGGGATTTCTTGTGACCCCGACGGTTTGGGCGCCGCCGGGTGGTTCAGGCCCATCCCTGGGCACGTTCCCGGAGCCGGGATCCTCTCGGGGCAGATCTGGAAGATTGATCCATGTGTCTGGATCACTGGCCACCCTGGCCCTATCATCCGCCTCTTTCTTCCTCCTGTCGTGCTTGCGCTTGAGACACACCGCGGTGGCTATGATGACCGCCAATGCCAGGGCGGCCATCGCCAGACTTATCGGCAGTACGATGTCGGCTTCATAGTGGGCAAAGCCCATGGCGTATTTCTGGTTAAGGCCGACCATCAGCTGCAATTAATGACAAGAGCACGTTTGTTTTTTGGCGCCTTCATTGTGGTTTCCACCATCGCCGTCATACCTGGGTCACACCGGACAAGATACCCCATGCCACATTAACAAATATTTACGAAAATACAGATATTGAACGTTATGGCTGGTCGGAAACAATTAGGTGAATTATCATTCTGTAATGCTATGGAATGGTATATTTTTTTCACAAACAAAAGCAGCAACATGATATTAGTGGAACTGTTGCGTTTGAACAAATGAACATTGGATAACAAAGTGCACCGAAACACTGTAACCATCAACATCAAAAATCATAATTGACAAATATGCTAATACCTAGGCCATCAAGTTGTAATTAGAATTCCCATTTACCAGGCGATATTAATTTGACTTTTGCTCTTACACAGTTGTACTTTGGCTTCAGTCCCAGACATTGGTGCCTAAAGCTATCTGAACAATTGATTCCGACCAAATTATCCCAAGGTCCAAAATCACTTAGTTATATTTACTACCTGGAGCATGCTTAGCATCCATACAGACCAGTTTATGGCGTAGTTTCATACATAGCTTCCAACTTACGGTCAGTTGTCAAGCAAATGATACATTTTCTGCCAGATTTACTAACATTAGTATAATGTACGCCCATGTTACAGTTTTGTTAAAGGTCAATGTAATCTTTCATTTCGGCCTCCTATGCAGATTTTTAAATCTTGGCGAGAAACAACTAATTGAATTGCTTGAACAAAACTGATGGAAATATTGCCAGGTACATTAGAATACAAGCGAAAATAAAAGAAAATAAGTTGATGACCCAAGTGGAACTAATTATTACATACTTACAGTTATTTGATGATACTTGTGAACACTATCCGGCTTCTTTTTCGGTGCATTTTTCGGCATTTGGCACCTGACCGACGAATCAGCCACCTCAATGTCGTTGCAAAATCCTTGACCTATTTCAATAACATATTCCGAGTCGTCGACGGTACGAAGATCACTTCCCTGTAACAAAATGTTGATACTAAGTTTGCTAGGGGTCTGAAAGGGGTAAATGGCGACACGCGACACAGGCATATTTCAAAAATCGACATTCGACAGTGACCCCAAAATTCCGACCGATCTGAAAAAGCGACATCGACACAGATATTGGCACTGTACTTAGCCAAACAGCAACATTTTGACATTCAATATTCGACAATGAGCATGTTGAAAAATCGACAATGGACAATGGTTCCCCTCTTCCAGACCTCTTTTCCTGCAGTCTGCATGTAGCGTTATTGAGTTTGCACCAACCAGCTACAACCAGCAGAATGCCTGCCATATCTTCGAACAAAAACACATCTCTCTAGAGCAGGCATCAAACGTTGTCTTCAGGGTCGGATCCAGATATACAACAAAAGGGGGCGGCGGTTTCGAATAATGGCCTACCTTTTTGGTGTTCATAAGTCCAGGGGCGGATCTAGGGGGTAGCGGGTAGGGGGGTTGCAACTGGCCCCTTGGGAACCTGCACATGCACTGTTAAAGTCGGGTTCTCAGAAACACCTGCCCCCCCCCCCCTTGGCCCCCGCCGGTCGCACGTTTTCAGAGCACCCTCCTCCCCCCCCCCCCCCCATTGGCACATTCTTAGATCCGCCCGGTTAATAAGTAAAATGATATAAATGTTGGCCCTAAAAATTGAGGCCGGGGCCGGGTCGCCCCCCCCCCCTTCCTGGATCCGCCCGTGGTCTTTCATGTCGGCTACACACAGATAATTAGTTCATGCTGCATGAGCTATCACATACAGCTCCCATTTACTCGAACAATACCTCAAAAGTGAGCGGTGATTCGCTGTATTGAAACACTTCATCCGTGTAATCCTTGAAGGTTGGATTCGAATGGACTATGAGGATTCCTCTGGCGGCCAATACGGGATCCGAACTGTTGCTGATGTTCCTATAATCCTGGACGCCGTCTAGTTTGACACCGATGTAAAATTCAACATCCCTGTCCTGGCTATCGAAATCCACGATAGTATCATTTGTAATGGTATAATTTGCTAACTCGGCCGGCAATAATTCCAAAATATTTGGTACGGGACATAAAGCGGTCGATGCATTCGCCACGTCGCAAGCCTGAAAGAGGAAATATAGGCAACCGTGAGAACATTGATGGATTTACCTATATTTAAAGGGTTCGTGTACCATTGAATCTCCGTCAATCAATGATAGGCTGTACAGCCAGAGCTCAGGTGGAAGGATGCGTTTAAAGCGACATGAATGTTTTTCTCGGTATCGATTCTGATTCTAACGACTTTAGCCACTTGTAGATAGAAGAGTGCGAGAACTGACCTCTGTTTACCCCAATGGTCCACCACCACGAGCTTTGGTTCGAGGCCTTACACGGTGGCAGATTGGCATATAACCAGCACATATGTCGGAATAGTTACATCACAACCAAATAAGCTAAAAGCCAGCGTCTTACGCAAACTAATGAGTGACGGCACGATTTGATGACAGTGCGCTCTTCACGTTCCATATTGAAATAGCGTTGAATAACACAATGCACATACATACATTCTTTGCTATCGAGAAACTTGTGTCGAACTATTTATTTGAATACCCTCAAAAGGGGTCAGCAGGTGGACGTTACCTCGCTGGATGTCTTCTTCGTCACTTCCGTTATGACGTTGTACTGGTCAATGACGACACGATCCCTGATCTCAATGGTAATCTCCAGTAGGGGCGTGGCCACCGAGACCAGGGCCCGTCCGGTGACCGTCACATTGGTGCCGCCGCTGTACGTATGGAGTGACCAGTTAGTTCAACCATTACAGGGGATCTATGGGAGCGCGGCGAGGGGGGGGGGGGAGGGGGTGTTAGGGGGGTTGCAACCGACTCCCCCCTTGGGAACTTAAGCATACACTGTAAAAGTCTGGTTTTCCGACGAAATACATCGTAAAGTGACATTTTGTGGATACACCCCTTCCACCCTCTTCGGTCGCCGAAATTCCTGGATCCGCCCCTTACACCATATAGTGGCCTAGATATGATTTCCAATGCATCATATTGTGCGGGTGAGCTGAAACACCTCACCCATATCGTTGGTCTGTCCGAATGAATGAAAAATCATAATAATCTGAACATTAAGCTTAGTTAAAGTTGCCCATACAGTAATTTCTTCCCATGGGAAGCATCTTTATGTGGAAGCGGGATACTTAGCTCCGTCTTTCATTACCGCATGAATACGTATACAGGCAACCTGTAAATATATGGCTAATACAAATGATACACTGAGTAATTTATTCTGTAAAGTCGGTGAACTCGTTATTTTTATTTTTCTTTCACGTAAATAATAATTTAGATAGAGAATATAACTGACTATCCGTTTTTTGTTGTTGCTTTCTAATGTTGCTCAGCGTCGGTCTGAGGGAAGGAAAGAATAGAAGCGCACGCGGAATAGAACGTAGGCTTATGTCATATCGAGGCTAGATAATATGTCTATATTGCAGGGGCGGATCTAGGATTTTGGAAAGGGGGGGGGGCGTGGAACCACCATTTTTTTGCAACCGGGGGATCGGATGGCCGGTGTAATTTGTTTTCAACTTTAACAGTTGTTAACTTCCCCTTAAACACCCCCCCCCCCCTCCTTGGATCCGCCTCTGGGTTGCATCTACAAAAAGTCTCTTCCCAATGTATTTCTCTGGAAAGCCCAACTTTTATAGTGTATGCTCAAGTTCCCAATCAAGTTAACCAATCTATATCGACAGGAGTGTTTCCCGATAAACTTAAACTAGCCAAAGTCATTCCAATTTTCAAGAAGGGAGACAAAGATCAGCTGAATAATTATAGGCCAATCTCAATTCTGCCTTCTATTTCTAAAGTAGACGAAAAAGTCTTATTTAATTAAATGTATAATCACTTTCAAACAGTAAAACTATTTACTCCTGGTCAATACGGGTTTAAAAGGAAACATTCGACCGAATTAGCAACACTAGAACTCATTGATAGAACAATCCAGAAACTAGATGAAGGTAAAATTTCCATCAACATTTTCTTAGATCTCTCAAAAGCTTTTGATACCCTTAGCCACGATATCTTACTTGCAAAATTAAAACCTTATGGTCTGAGTAACTGTGCACTGAATATCATTAAAAATTATCCGTCGAACCGTGAACAGTTTGTTTGCATTGACGGCATAAAATCTTCCCAAATGGGTCTTTCCCGTGGAGTTCCGCAAGGGTAAATTTTAAGACCACTACTCTTTATAATATATGTGAATGATATAGAGAATGCCAGCAAATTGTATAAGGCTATTATATACGCAGACGATACGACATTATTCAGCATATTAGAGACCGCCACATCAAATATCAGGGAATTAAATAAGGAACTAACAAATATAAACGATTGGCTAAAATTAAATGAATTGTGCCTAATATACCCAAAACAAAATTTATGGTATGTCACATGCCCCAAAAGAAAATTACTGTTCCGGAGCCTCTTATCGATGGGAACAAAATGGAACACGTTGCAAGCTTTAATTTACTGGGCCTCACATTTGATACCCATTTAAACTGGCATAGCCATATAAATAAAGTTGCAGCAAAAATAAATAAGGTTACGGGCGTACTTTCTAGATTGAAGAACATTCTTCCGCTCCACATTCTAATCACCATCTATAATTCGTTAACTATACCACATTTATATTATTGTATACTTGTATGGGGTCACCAAATAGAAAGATTAAGTAAACTGCAGAAAAAAGTTATCAGAATAATAACAAATAGCAAAATAAACTCTCACACAGAACCGCTGTTTAAGGATTTGCAGCAACTAAAATGTCTTAATGGGACTCTCCTCGGCCAATGCCACTTTGTATCCGGTATTAGTGTAACATTATTTTGTTCCCATATATGCGTCTCTTTTTATTATCATGCACTGTTTATCATCATGTATTCCTTGAAACATGGCATTGGTTAAATAAAGGATATTCTCTCTCTCCCAGAAGGAGGAGGTTGCAACACTCCCACCCCCCCCCCCCCCTAGATCCACCCCTGACATTGTTTGCATGTATCAGGCATGAGGAGCAAGAACACTGTTGAAATATGCGGGCCACTATATCTGCTTCATCCGTCAGATTGTTATGCTTGTCCTGCGACACAATTCAGCTTTCACGCATGCCAGACATATAACTTACGATCATAGATAGCCGATAACCGATACCTACTTCCATCGGCACCAGTTACAGAATGAGATAAATCTTACTATTGGCTTACCTTAGAATAGTGTTCTGGGGATATAAATCTGTTATTGTAGGATTTTCCAAGTAGGTAAAGTTCCAAGGAGTTGACGCATTTAGACCACCCGCGAAGATGACGTTGACAGGAAGTAACCTGTCGATGTCAGTCTCGTTGCTTTCTGGCGTCACCGCTACAATTTCCGTTGCGCTACTGAAAACGAACACCGGTGATGAAATTGCTGGAAATTGCCGTAGGATCTTTAGATGCTACTGATATTTTCCCTGAGAAACAGAAGCTCCCTCCCTTCCTCTCTCCAATTGAGCTTTGCCATAGAACCTTTAGATACAGCTGATATTTTCCATAAAAGGGATATTTCTAAGCTCCTGCCCTTCGTCTCTGCCCACCTACACAGATACAATTTTGGTATTCTCAGTTACTTTTACTCGTGATTCGGACCGCTGCAACCCCGTTCCTAACCAAATGGCACGTGGTGAATATACGTTATTTTTCATCTTCAATTAAACAGCCTGGGCTGATCCCCACCTGTTCGTGACGTCACACGCGTACCGCCCGCCCAAGACGACGCGTAGAGGACGGAAGTCCTGGGAGACGAAGTAGCGCCCCCTGATGGTGACCAGCGTGCCTCCCGCTAGAGGGCCGTGGTCGGGCGTCAGCGATTCAAGACTCGGGCGGTGTTCAACAACTGAAACAGTCAACGAACGACAAAAGCGGTCACAGTTAATCAACGACTGAAGCAGTCAATCAACCAATGAAACAGTCAATCAACGACTGAAGCAGTCAATCAACGATTGAAGCAGTCAATCAACGACTGAAGTGGCCAATGAACCAATGAAAGACTCAATCAACGACTGAACCGGTCAGTCAACCACTGAAACAGTCAATCAACAACTCAGGTGGTCAATCAACGACTGAAATAGTTAATCAACAACTGAAATAGTTAATCAACGACTGAAGCGTTCAATCAACCCCTAAAACAACAACTCACGCAGTCAATCAACCGCTGAAGCAGCCAATCAAAAGACTGAAGCAGTAAATCAACGACTGAAACGGTCAATCAACCACTGAAACAGTCGATCAACAAATAAAAAAACAAATAAGACAGCTATGCACAGACTGAACTAGCCAGTCAAACACTATTAGAACAGCTCAATGATTGAGATAACTGAGATTGACAATTAACGACTGAAAAGATCAATCAACTACTTAGGAACCACTAGCAATATCTAGAGCCATTATACCCTTGTTCTTTCAACAGCGTTGGTAACACAGGCAATATATTCCACCCCTCAACGGAATTATGGTTGAGACTGCTGACATATGAGGAACACTCGCCAGTTCTTTGAAGCCTTGTAGTTTTGGCCAATCAGAGCCATTATCAGCAAACAATCAAAGGACGATGGTGGTTTGTGCTTTTCTTCGTTATTGGCAATTAAAAGCTCTCTTGGACTGGGATTCCCACCTGTGGTACAGTTGTCTCCGCCGTATGTGATCCCGCCCAGGGTGACGCACTGACACTCGTAGCGGCCCGGCACGTTGTCACACCGCCCGCCGTTCCGGCACAGTCCCGGCGTCAGGACGCACTCGTCTATGTCTAGATCAAAACGCAAGCTTTGAGCTGCGTCTGGGTAAAACGCAGGCAATATTCTGTGTCTGTGTAAAACGCAAGCTATAGTCGGTGTTTGGGTAAAACGCAAGCTATGAGCTGCGTCTGTGTAAAACGTAAGCTATGAGCTGCCTTTGGGTAAAACACAAGATATGCTCTGCGTCTGGGTAAAGCGCAAGCTACGAGCTGCGTCTGGGTACAACGCGGGCTATAAGCCGTGTTTGTGTAAAACGCAAGCAGCGTCTAGGTAAAACACTGGCTATGTCTGCGTCTCGGTAAAACGCAAGTTAGGTGGGGGACGGTGTCTGGGTAAAACGCAAGCTATGGAATGCGTATGGGTAAAACGTAAGCTATGGTAGTTTGCTTGTGCTTTGTGTATTTTGCATTCACTGCTGCATCATCCCCTTCGAAACAGCCCGAGCGATTATTGTAAAAGATATAGCGTTAATTAAGGGGATAGAGTAAATATCCTCTAAACCGCCAGACAGAGGCCTGCCGTTTGCCCGGGTCCCGCCAACCGCTACGCAACGGCGGTTTAACGGATATGGAGTTAAGGCACGACATTAGCGCTGATATCAAATTATAACCATGTTCATTTCAGCAGCTTTAAACAACATTGCGACCGGGGGCGGGGGGTACACGCCGCCTCAGATAGCTTACTTCCTCAAATATGGGGGGAGGGGGGGGCGGACTCTCCTGGAATCCCCCCTGGATCCGCCCTTGGTATTGATTGTCTTGGAAACAAAAAGATACAAGGGCGGATCTAGGAACTTGCCAAAGGGGGAGGGGTGCGCTCTGAAAACTTGCGACCGGGGAGGGGGGGGGGGGGGGAGGGATGCTCGGGGTTGCAACCCCCCCAACCACCCCCCCCCCCCCTAAGTCCGCTCCTGAGATATTTTATGGGTAAAGGGGCATATGACGTATTCTGCCATATCCACCATTTTCCATCAATTTCTTACCGATATCACAGCGCTGACCCACATAACCAGTCCAGGAACAGCCACACACAGCAACACCAAAGGCGTCAACATTGCACACGCCGCCATTGACACAGCTGCCGAAGGTTATCTCGCATACCGCTGCAAGAAAGTAGAAGCAAGATGTCCCCTCTTTCTACGAAATTCAAGGTGGTCTACTGGTGGGGTTTACCATTACATGGTAGCGTCTTACGTGAAATTAAAGTGAGTATCACCAGATAAAAAAATACATTATTATAGCAAAAGTTTTCAGCTATCATCTCAAGAATATCATATTTAACACCAAAACCATAAAATATGGCGCAGACAGTGAGCTGCAAACACTGGAAAATTCGATAAATAGGCCTACACCAGGATATTTATGAGATTCATGTATATCCTGGTGTATTTTGCCTGAGCGCTGCAATGAAAGACGTATTATTAGGATTAATGTTTTCATATTCTGTGATTACCGAACCTCGTATACTGACAAGGTGAAGTATTCTGATTGTACTCAAACATAGAGTGGATATCACGCCATGGCCCAGTAGATAGATCTTGTGGCTCTTGCTCGGTCGGTATGTGGTTCGAGCCCCACATGTCCAAATGTCTACTTTTTTTCGCACAGGGGAGGAGGTTACTCCAGGACACATGGCTCCTCCCAAACTCCCAACCTTCACCTTTAGGCTAAGTGCAATGGGTTTTTTTCTAAGATGCCTCTATCTGTGTCGATGTCGCTTTTTCAGATCCTCAGTGTCAGAATTTGGGGTCAATGTCGAATGTTTTTTTTCAAATATGCCCGGTGTCGCGTGTTGCTAGCCTATTTACCCCATCCAGACCCTTCCTAATTCAGACAATCCACCTCTTGTGGTATGTGTGACTACTTAATATATGTATTTTAAACGAGACAACCTCTCGACATTTGTTCCATTTGGCGACTATTAATCTATTGGCGTAGCCTAAGTGTGGTTTGTGAATACCGCCCCAGGTGTCCGCGAACAGTGCTTGAGTTTACTTGTGTTATGGAACGGCCGTAAGGTATACGCGTCAGGACGGACTAGGGGCCGGCCCGGTAGCTCAGTGGGCTAGAACGCTCGCATTGAGTGGTGTGGCCAAACGGCACGTGGGTCGATGGTTCGAGCCCCGCTGAACCCATGTCTGTGTGGTCGCTGGATAAAGATCCTGCTAAGTGCAATGTCTCTTTTTCTAAAATGCCTCTATCTGTGTCGATGTCGCTTTTTCAGATCCTCAGGGTCAGAATTTGGGGTCAATGTCGAATGTTTTTTTTTTTTCAAATATGCCCGGTGTCGCGTGTTGCTAGCCTATATACCCCATCCAGACCCTTCTTAATTCAGACAATCCACCTCTTGTGGTATGTGTGACTACTTAATATATGTATTTTAAACGAGACAAGCTCTCGACATTTGTTCCATTTAGCGACCATTTAGTCTATTGGCGTAGCCTAAGTGTGGTTTATGAATACCGCCTCAGGTGTCCGCGAACAGTGCTTGAGTTTACGTGTTTTACGTAACGGCCGTAAGGTGTACGCGTTAGGACGGACTAGGGGCCGGCCCGGCAGCTCAGTGGGCTAGAACGCTCGCATTGAGTGGTGTGACGGCACGTGGGTCGATGGTTCGAGCCTCGCTGTGGCCATGTTTGTGGGGTCGCAGGATAAAGATCCCATGTACTTCTTCGCAAAGAGTAGGGGGTTACCCCCGGGGACATTCTCTCCCTTCCTTCTCCCATTGACGCGATATGACCGAAAGTGGTTAAAGCGTCCTGAATATAGAAGGAACCAAACAGAATGGCCTATTGAGTCAGACCGGGAAGTACATATAAGGACTACGACGCGCACAGAGACCTGTGGGCGTTGTCAGTAACGAGTGAAGTATTTGAGCTCTCAAATCGGCGATTAAAAGCAACCATTGCCCTGTCTCAACAAGCTGTGTGTCAAGAGGTGTACTGCTGTGTGCATAGTGCAGTTGATAGTGGTGGAGAGGCGTATTGCGTGCCATAGATGCGATCAAGCAAGTGAAATCCAAGCAAATCCCATAACTAAGTTATAAAGTTTCTAAAACGGTTCTAACGTTATTAAAACCATTTAAAAAAAATATAAAATCGTTATGTGTTTGCTGGGAAAGTAGGTCATGTGAAGTCAGTAATGGTTAAGATTTCAGTTGAGATGTAGCTTAATAGTTTGAAGTCTATGGTAGAAATCTAGACCAATACTAGGGGGAGGGCGACAAGGGGGTCTAGTTCCCAGATCACGAAGAATAAATTTCTTATTAGATTAAAAGAAATACTCCCCGCATACAAACGAAGGGCGGACGCATGATACTAAATTGACGACTTCCCGATTCACGGTTATTTGATATCAAATTTCCCAGTTCAACCCCACGAAGCATTATTGCCCCCCCCCCCCCCTGCCCCCAATACTAACTGCGGCAGTGGGTGATATCCGTCGCTGCTGTCTCCGTGGTGTTGTAACCGCTGGGACACCTCGAACAGTCTAGCTGTCCCAGGTACTGCTGGTAGAACCCCAGGGGACACTCCTCACACTCCGACTGCCCCGAGGCCGGCTGGTGGTGTCCCCGGGGGCAGGGCTCGCAGCTCTCGGGGTCCCTGTCGGGCTGCTGGTACTGGACGGTGGAGCAGCCGATGCAGGAGTCCTGGTAGAGTCCCGGGGGGCAGACCTGACATTGAGCGCTGCTAGAGTTGTAGAACTCGCCGCTACCACACGGTGCCTGTGTGGGCATACCTATGGGCAGCAAAGAACAACTTATGCGATCTCCCGGCAGAGGGCGTTACGCTTGCGCCATAGTCCCTCTGCCCCACGTCAAATTTAGCCATCAGAATTATCCTTCATACGCGAAAATTGAAATGGATCTAATCGAAGGTAAATTCGCAGTTTGGCATCAAATACACCACTGTTTAGCATTTACTGTACCCCTAGTACCATACCTGACGAATGCATTTGAGTTTGATTAATTTGAAGCCATGTTACTTTCGAACTATATTTTCGAGTGCGGTCGAGGTCAAAGGCGTGAAACTTTGTCCCCGTGTTATTTTGAAATAGTTTTTCGCTTAACTCTGCCATTGTGATCATTCGACAACGGAATGTCTATATTTTTCAAATTCTGCATCTAAAATTCAATATTTAATCCAAAAAACCCTCTAAAACCATTTGTGTCCCCAGGGCCTTTAGAGTCAACCGTGAGGTGGTCGGTGACGTGGGGCAGAGGTGATGTGAGGAACGAGCGCCCTCAGCTGGCAGAGTGCAACGTCCGTCGTTCCCCAAGCCGTAGGCGAACTCACTCACGCAACCCCTTCTTCCATCCCCTCCTTGATCAACCAAGAGGTCCACTCGACGTTAGCAGAAAGTATATGTTTTGCATTACACTCCTTACTGTCGATTGCTGTTGATATTTTATAACTTAGGGTCGTAAAATAAATGGGACGCGTGTATGCGCAGTTAACGCAAATGGTGAGAATGGGAGCCCTTTGGGTAGCTGGTGAAAGATAGGGTTGCAATATGGCGCAATGATTTATATATCACCTGTAATATCGTCAACGCATGATTTTGGTATACAACAACGCCTTTGAGTGCTATTATAGCTGGCAGATGCAACGCTTGTAATCGGGAAACCACTTCATTAGACACTCACCCGTCGGGTATTGGCTGGTCTCTGGCAGCGTATTGGTGTAGGATGTTGTCTCTGGCCGCGTGGTAGTGTAGGGCGTTTTCTCTCGCAGCGTGGTGGTGTAGGGCGTTGTCTCTGGCAGCGTGGTGGTGTAGGGCGTTGTCTCTGGCAGCGTGGTGGTGTAGGGCGTTGTCTCTGGCAGCGTGGTGGTGTAGGGCGTTGTCTCTGGCAGCGTGGTGGTGTAGGGCGTTGTCTCTGGCAGCGTGGTGGTGTAGGGCGTTGTCTCTGGCAGCGTGGTGGTGTAGGGCGTTGTCTCTGGCAGCGTGGTGGTGTATGGTGTTGTCTCTGGCAGCGTGGTGGTGTATGGCGTTGTCTCTGGCAGCGTGGTGATGTAGGGTGTTGTCGATGTATAAGTTGTGTCCGAGACCGTCAGCGTGGTCTCTGGCTGCGTGGAGAAGAAGATCGTGGTCTCTGGCTGCGTGGAGATGAAAGTCGTGGTCCCTCCTTCAAGAGATGTAAACCCATGGGTCGTTGACGTTACCGGATCCAACACGGTGGTCGTGGCGCCGACATGGAGCCCACGTGACGTCATGGCGACCATCATGCTATTGATGATGATGATGATGATGGCGAGCGATCCCATATCTTTACCAAGATGGCGGCTGCCACAACGTGTTGATGTGACCAGCCACAGCACGTCCTGATGGGCAATAGACCTGTAACAACCAAGGCGGCCGATTGTGAACAACCCAAGAGCCACAGCACGTCAGCAACGAAACCAACCAAGAGATTTTTTGTCATGAGTTCTGCTATTTTTGGTTGGATAAAATATAATATAACGTAATAATATATTTGCGATAGAAATTTGATATTTCATCAACATGTCAAATGCATACCCAAATAAAATCAATTTGGCTGAATTACTGCATACATCTTTTAGAAGATACAAATCGCGAGCAAGGTTTACTGTCGGTTGTCTTAATAGGTGTGTCTAATTCTCCGCAAGTAGATATGCCATACACTGTTAAAGTCAGCCTCTCCGAGCACACGCCCTGCCCCCCCGCCCCGGTCGCAAGTCTTTCAGACAGCACACCCCTCGGTCGGAAGTTTTCAGAGAGCACCGCCCCCCCCCCCCCCCACCCTTGGCAAATTCCTAGATCCGCCCCTGGCTACATTTGTTATCGTGCTGCGCATATGACGAAAGGTCACGAAAAAAACAATATGTCTCATACTGCGGGGCTGTCCTAAGTCTAGCGCACGTTAGATTAAAAGTATAGTTGGGCCATCCAACGTCACATGGCCTAATGCGAGATCAATTGATTTTTAGACGAGGGGACCAGAAGGTAGATGGTTTGATGCGCACGCTCATCATATTTGTTTCTTACCTGTGTGTACCTCGGTCTCGCGCGTCAGTTACACATTATTCCAGTGTGCTACACTGATCCCCGCCCTGATAGCTACTGTTGGGTCATGCTGTGATACAGTTATTTGTGTGTTGTGGCGTCTATCGTCTGAAGCGTGTTCCGCCACTCAATGAAAGAACTTCGAAGCGCAACTCATGTGTATCGTTTTTTGTTATAAATGGTGGTATCGCTCGACACAATTCGTGAGAGGAGAGCGGGTGTGTCACGCATAATGTATCTCTTGAGTCTGTTATAGCAGTATAAGCACCCCCTCCATCCACCCTCGTACCGCATAGCCCACTATCCTCCGACTTTACAGCCCAGGTCCTCATCGCCGTCCCCACTGATCCCTCCACCACCCCTGCATGGTCAAGATAATCTAGGTACAGAGTAGATTGCTCGAGCCCCACCCATTCCTCCGCCCCTGCCCCGACACTGCTTCGCCTTTCGCCGGCTCTCTCTGTTCACGCTTCGTCAAGTCCTGGAGTCCTGGGGTGAGTTCGAGTATGCGAGCGGAGTAGTCGGACTCCGCGGAATGCATAACCGAACCTGGAGTTTTTGGTACAATATTGCGGCCAATTGGTGCATTTTACTTCCCGTAATTGCGTCCATGCCTAATACGTAATATATATATATAAAATAGCATTTCGGCCTGCAAAAAGTCTGCAAATAATATTGTAACAACTAGAATAAAGTAATGAACACAACACGTATCTGTTGATTTATTTTATAGTATTGTTTAACGGTCTTCATGATTTGTGCAGACATTCACGCGGACCTCGGATTTTATCTTTCGGTTTATCTTGATCGGCACATGAGCGGAACGTATGAGTGCGCATGCTCTAAATATCTGCCCCGGTTACTCCGGTCGCTTATCCGAACACGACTAAGTCTCGCCATTAGGAATTTCTATGGAAGGGCATCCAAACATTTACTCCCTATTTTTTTCCACAATTCAATTTTTGATATCAACCATTAACTTTTCGATATCAACCATTCTATTCTTAGTATCAACCATGCAGTTCTTGATATCACGCATTGAGTTCTTGATATAAACCATTCAATTATGGATATCAAACCTTAAATTCCTGATATCGTGCAATGATTTTTTCATATCAACAATTCATTTTGTGATAAGAATACAGAAGGTTTTCTTTGATATCAATTCTTCATGTCAAGAATTCGTCTGATTTTTTTATTCAGAATTCGCATATTTCACACGAACTTGACAACATTCTTTATATGAACAATTAAATTTTTTATATCAGCAATTGTGTCATTTCTTGCTATCAACAAGTATGCTAAGTCTTGCTATCAACAATTGTGTCAAATATGGCTATGAACAATTGTGTCAATTATGGCTATGAACAATTGTGTCAATTCTTGCTATCAATGATTGTGTCAATTATTGCTGTCAACGATTGGGTCAATTCTTGCAATCAACAATTCTGTTAATTCTTGCCATCAAGAATTTGAGAATAAATATTGGGACGGCCCACCATAGATTCCAACATTGATATGCTGCACACTGTATGTCGCTCCATACCATGGCAGTGCGTTCGCCAATTCAATTCAATTCAATATCATTTATTTGAGCAAGATCGAATGAATACAAACGTAAAATACAAAACAACGCCAAGATCTCACAAACGATGTAACAACCCGCAGTTGTCAGACTTCCGGTGCATCATCTAACTGTTGACCGAAGCTGCCTCACAACGTTCAGCCGACAGAGAACACGATCTTTCTGTTCGAAATGAGCTGAATGATTTGGCAAAATCCCAAAGAGAGTAGAGCACATTAGCATACAGAGCATACATCAACCCGTGTAATTTCTCAAACCAGAGCTCGCCCTGGCGGATTATTCCACCTCTTACGGAACCCTCTCTCAGGAGCCACCGATATATAATGTTCGCTAATTTGCTGAATGCGGGCTCATACAAAAATGGTAAGTAAGATTTGTTTCCATTACAGGGATTTACATTTACATTACATTTCTGTGTCATTATTTAAACACAGACAGAGACAGCTCACAAACTATCACTAAACGTTACGTAAGTATATGTATAATTAATTTGCGTTAATGCATAACGCAACCTTTTTTCTTGTCGGTGTGTACACGCGATGCATCATTCGCGTTGCGTACGGTATTCGCCAGGTGGCAATACCACTCAAGTTCAAGGTAAAGAGGAGGAACACTGGGTGCATTTCCTTGGTAGCCCGGGTATATCTCCAAGATAAACCGAATACGCATCGGTATACCCCCCGATACTGCTTTCACCCGGCTAATAGCGCGCAAGTGCTGTTGTTACCCTTTTAACCCTTTGTATCGACGTTAAATAAAATGTTGTGTTATCTTATCTTACCCGAGTCGGGTGCGCGCATTCATTCGGCATGCAGATATTATCCCGTTCAAAACAGCCCGGGGCATTCGGGAGAAAGTGGTGGCTGATTGAAAGGGGACGGACTAGGCCATTTCCGTTACCACTAAATGCACAGGACCGATGTGAACATTTCATTGTAACGCGGCGTAGCCCTATAGGCGTGCCGGGATAAGAGTTGAGCATACCGGGAGGCATACCCGTCCTGTTCTGAAGAAATGCTTCCAAGGCCGATTTTTCCAAGTAGATGCATGCACAATGTGATCAAATAAGCACCAGTTCCATCATTAACGGTAACTGAAGTAAAAAGGAAAACAGGAGGATGGGTTGAAATTCGTTGATAAGAAGACAATGCGATGATTTTCCTTAGACAGTCAGTCGTTCAAATGCGTGTAACATTCCTTACGTATTTTTTCTTGCATGGTTTGTTGCCAAGACAACCTCCGGGTGGCGTATCGGTTCGGTTACAATCCGTCAACCTTCCGGCTTCACCCGGACGTCGTGGAATCCATATCCAGACACGAGGATCCCGTCGCTGTGGTCCGTCTGGCTGAAACCAGACACCGTCGACCTCCGGTGCCTTATCTGGCGTCCGGGTGCTACACATACGCAGCTGAGGTGGCCAGCCTAGATGCCGAGACAGCTTCCTTTCGCCTGCAACACGCCATCTTGTGTCAGGCAGTCAAATCAAACCACGTGGCTTTGATTTACCTCGTTTTTGACAACGGGTTTAATTGACAGTCGCCAATCCTGCAAATTATGCACCCATTTCATTTGGCGTGCTACCTTGGGGTGAGACCCACAGTCGCGGGCTTTCTATCGGTCAAACCGGATCTACTTCAGGTGGGAAAGGTGGAAGGTGTAGCGTTAGCCTGTAAAACGTTGGCGCTTTTGTTACGTCACGATGAGGTGGACCTGTTACAGCCCTGGTTGTCCCTGATGGATGCCGCCGACAACCCGAGGTGCTCAGCCCTTCAGATCGCCGCCATCGCGGCCGCGCACCCCTGCCTGGCACATCTCGCCCAAAGACGATGGCGTTGCACCTGGCCGTGGGCACGCGCCGTGGGGTTGAGGTGCTACTGGCGCACGGTGCCTTTGTCGGACCGCAGGCGGTGTGTGATAGGACGGGGAGGGGACCGCTGCACGCGCTGTTCGCGCCAGGTTACTATGCTGCGGACCCCCCCCCCCCCCCCCGATGACCTCGTGGAGACGACGGCCTTGTTGCTGGACGCTGGAGCAGGCGCCAACCAGCTGGATGGGGAAAAGATGAGCCCGCTGGCGGAACTCTGTCGCCATATCACCAGGGGAGACTTCTCCTTGTCGCTCGACCGGCGTCTACGGCGCCTGACTCTCGTGAGAGACTGCGTGGTTCTGTTGCTCCAGAGGGCCTGCTTGGACGGCTCGCCGGGCATTTCGCCTGTCACAGAAGTGCTCCAAGCCGACGGCGATGACACGGACAGCCAGGCGCACCCACCGAGCGACACGACTCATCGCGACGTCACTCGTCAAGCTACGACTACTGGTATTGCGTCAAATTGTTCTTCAATTCGCGTCCTGTTGTAGAGTGCGTAGCGGGATTTGCTTACCCATACATAGCTAGTTTTTATTCTAGTTCTTGTGCTGTGTGGACCATTGTAACATAAATAAACTCCCAGAAAGTCAATGCTCGCTGTGTTTCTGGTTTAGTCTCTCTCATCCGATATAAACCGATCGAGTAAACGAGCCTGGGTGAAGTACCCGACCAGACGTGCTAGTTCCCCTCCTGCGGTGAGTACCGTTGGATAGAGAAATACTACAGATTTGGTGCCGTGACCAGGAGTCGGGACCACCCTAAGAAATTGATGGTGACGCCTTCGGGGCTACACCTACGGGGTCCGGTATTCGGGTCGGGTGGAATACGTTTTTCCTTCCGTCACTGCCCCCACGTCGTACCAAACCTTCGGGTGGCCCTTCGCCGCGTTCGGGATCTCTTGCGGTCGGCGTATCCGCATTGTGACGTGCCTCGGGCCCCTTTGCTTCGACGGATAGTTGTTACGCCAGACAGGCCAGCAGCACATGCGGGCAACAAACGCGCGAGGCCGTTGCCTCCGAGTCGGTGCGCCCAAAGGAACCTGCAGAGAGGGCGGCCCCATCTGACCATTCGGATGTACCAGACCCGGCTAAACCCACGCCGCCGTTAACTTATGAGGCTGCCCCAGACCAACGGGGAGCCCCTGGAGGCTGCGGGATGCCCCTGTTGGCTGCAGGGAAGCCCCTGGTGGCTGCGGCGAGCCCTGGTGGTTACGGGGAGCCCCTGGTGGCAGCGGGGATCCCTTGTTGCATGGGGGGAGCTCCTGGTGGCTGCGGGAAGTCCCTGGTGGTTGTGAGAAGCCCCTGGTTGCTGCGGGTAGCCCCTGGTGGCTGCGGGGGCCCCTGGTGGCTGCAGGGATCCGCGGGTGGCTGCGGTGAAAAGGCGCCGGCATAAAGCCGGACGGAATCGGTCAAGGCCCCAACCGATGGACGTGACCGTAACAGCCGAGCTAAGGATGCCGCAGCGGTCGTCCACTCCACGAGCGGCAGAAGAAGTGTACTGATGGCAGTAATCGCCTCCCTGAAGACCCAGGCTGTGACGGCTGAGGCGGAGCTGGGGCGCCATGTGGGCCGGCGAGACGTGGGGACATCCGGGCCACGCCCGCTTGGGGGATGGATTCAGCAGTCGGAAGGGGGCAGCGAGGTCGCAGACGGGGCGGAGAGGCGTGGACGGGAAGAGCGCATCGGGGAAGAAGACCCTCGCCTCTATAGATCGGCTCCCGGCGTTGTTCAGGGCGTTGCACGGCGACGCGAGCCGTCGTCATCATCAGCGTCGTCGCGGGGCAACCCGAGGCCGCCGTCAGCCAGCGGAGTGCGTCCAAAGACATCGGAATATATAGACACTGCAGACCAGACCAGCTACTTCCATTATAACATTCCTTAACAGGGCTTTTAGTACTCTACATTTCGAGTTTATGAATAGGACAAGCGTCCTGTTGTAGTGTAGGGGCCTTCGTGGGAGAACGTCTTAAAGGAAGGGAGGGATGTGATATTTTGATATGTTTTGGGGTAATTCATACTACGCGGCGGGCCATAGCCCAGGGGAAAGGATGATGACATCACCGGTTTGGCCTGGCCAGCAGGTTGGGATCATCCCCCGTTCCCCTGCGCTGGGGACACGGGTGATCCTCAACCTATGAATCCTTCAGGATCGGGACGCGAGAGCCACAGGTGGTGCCGCATGCACGCCGGTGACGCGGATCTGGCTTGGGACTCGAGAATATAAATAAAACAATGGCAAGGGCCAGTGGTTAGCGTTCAATGGATGATTAGTGTGTCCTTTTGGGGATAAACTTTTGTTGCATAGTTGCAATAAAAACACATTCATCGCTGGTCTTGGCTTTCCCTTTAAGGCTCAGATTCTCTTTGTTCATTGGTTTGAACTCAACGTAAACACTCACCCATGAGAACAATTCACACCCTCTACAACAGATGCACGTACACTGCATCAACGATCACTTGTCAATCTTGTGACATCCTTGGGGAATTTCCAAAATTTTTACACACGCGTTTATAGTGATTCCTCTGGAATAAAAACTGGAGATTCCAATTGAAACACATTATTATCCTCCATAAACAAAGTTAACTCTGTGCTAACAAAATTGTGACATCGACACTTTAAGGACATCAATAGTTCATGTTTGACGGGAACATGGTCTTCACATCTCGTCGCCATAATCGGCGCTCGCGCGCGAGTTCATCGACCCGGTGCTGGGGCTTCCCGGTAGGGGGGGCTGGTGTTTGCCGTTGGTTTTGGTCATGAGGTTGTCCTCCTTGGGTGTGTGGGTTGCTACCCGGCCAACCCCACACGGGGTAATCCACAGAAACAGAAACTCCTTCAGGAGAACCACGCATCACATTTTCATCGCCCATCAGCGTTTTCATGACCGGCTTCGGCTTTGTCTTCTTGGGATTTCTTGTGACCCCGACGGTTTGGGCGCCGCCGGGTGGTTCAGGCCTATCCCGTGGCACGTTCCCGGAGCCGGGATCCTCTCGGGGCAGATCCGGAAGATTGATCCATGTTTCTGGATCATTGGCCACCCTGGCCCTATCATCCGCCTCTTTCTTCCTCCTGTCGTGCTTGCGCTTGAGACACCCCGCGGTGGCTATGATGACCACCAATGCCAGGGCGGCCATCGCCAGACTGATTGGAAGGACGATGTCGGCTTTATAATGGGCAAAGCCCATGGCGTATTTCTGGTTAAGGCCGACCATCAGCTGCAATTAATGATAAGAGCACGTTCGGTTTTTTGCACCTTCATTGTGGTTTCCACCTCACGCCGAACAAAATACCCGATGTCACATTAACAAATAATAAAATAGGGCTGACATTTATATAATTTTACTTACTAACCGGGGCGGATCTAAGAATGTGCCAATGGGGGGGGGGGGGGTGCTCTCTAAAAACTTGCGACCGAGGGGCGGGTGCGAGGCTGCGAAAATAACTAACAAACAAATATCAAGTTTTAATTAGAATTCCCATTTACTAGGCGATAGTAATTTGACTTTTGCTCTTACACAATTGTACTTTGGCTTCAGTCCCAGACATTGGTGCCTAAAGCTATCTGAACAATCGATTCCGACCAAATTATGCCAAGATTCAAAATCACTTAGTTATATTTACTACCTGGAGCCTGCTAGCATCCATACAGACCAGTTTATGGCGTAGTTTCAAACATAGCTTCCAACTTACGGTCAGTTGTCATGCAAATGATATGATATACATTTTCTGCCAGATTGACTAATATTAGTATAATGTACGCCCATGTTACAGTTTTGTTAAAGGTCAATGTATTCTTTCATTTCGGCCTACTATGCAGATTTTTAAATCTTGGCGAGAAGCAACTGATTGAATTGCTTGAAAAAAACAGATGGAAATATTGCCAGGTACATTAGAATACAAGAGAAAATAAAAGAAAATAAGTTGATGACCCAAGTGGAACTAATTATTACATACTTACAGTTATTTGGTGATACTTGTGAACACTATCCGGCTTTTTTTTCGGTGCATTTTTCGGCATTTGGCACCTGACCGACGCATCAGTCACCTTAATGTCGTTGCAAAATCCTTGACCTATTTCAATAACATATTCCGAGTCGTCGACGGTACGAAGATCACTTTCCTGTAGCAAAATGTTGATATTAAATTTGCTAGGGGTCTGAAAGGGGTAAATGGCGACACGCGACACAGGCATATTTCAAAAATCGACATTCGACAGTGACCCCAAAATTCCGGCCGATCTGAAAAAGCGACATCGACACAGATATTTGCACTGTACTTAGCCAAACAGCAACATTTTGACATTCAATATTCGACAATGAGTATGTTGAAAAATTTACACTGGACACTGGATCCCCCCTTCCAGACCTCTTTTCCTGCAGTCTGCATGTAGCGTTATTGGGTTTGCACCAACTGCTACAACCAGCAAAATGCCTGCCATATCTTCGAACAAAAACACATCTCTCTAGAGCAGACATCAAATGTTGTCTTCAGGGTCGGATCCAGATATGCTAGAAAAGGGGGCGGCGGTTTCGAGTAATGGCCTAACTTTTTGGTTTTCATAAGTCCAGGGGCGGATCTAAGGGGTGAGAGGTAGGGGGGTTGCAACCGCCCCCTTGGGAATCTGAACATACACTGTTAAAGTCGGGTTCTCCGAGCACCTGCCCCCCCTCGTCGGCCCCCGCCGGTCGCAAGTTTTCGCAGCCTCGCACCCGTCCCTCGGTCGCAAGTTTTTAGAGAGCACCCCCCCCCCCCCATTGGCACATTCTTAGATCCGCCCCGGTTAGTAAGTAAAATTATATAAATGTCAGCCCTAAAAATTGGGGCTTGGGCCCGGGTCGCCCCCCCCCCCCGCCAGCCCTGGATCCGCCCGTGGTCTTTCATGTCGGCTACACACAGATAATTAGTTCATGCTGCATGAGCTATCACATACAGCTCTCATTTGCTCGAACCATACCTCAAAAATGAGCGGTGATTCGCTGTATTGAAACACTTCATCCGTGTAATCCTTGAAGGTTGGGTTCGAATGGACTATGAGGATGCCTCTGGCGGCCAATACGGGATCCGAACTGTTGCTGATGTTCCTGTAATCCTGGACGCCGTCTAGTTTGACACCGATGTAAAATTCAACATCCCTGTCCTGGGTATCGAAATCCACGATAGTATCATTTGCAATAGTGTAATTTGCTAACTCGGCCGGCAATAAGTCCAAAATATTTGGTACGGGACATAAAGCGGTCGATGCATTCGCCACGTCGCAAGCCTGAAAGAGGAAATATGGGCAACCATGAGAACATTGACGGATTTAGCTATATTATTTAAAGGGTTCGTGTACCATTGAATCCCCGTCAAACAATAATAGGCTGTACAGCCAGAGCTCAGGTGGAAGGATGCGTTCAAAGCGATTCTGATTCTAACGACTTTAGCCACTAGTAGATAGAAGAGGGCGAGAACCGACTTCTGTTTACCCCAATGGTCCACCGCCACGAGCTTTGGTTCGAGGCCTTACACGGTGGCAGATTGGCATATAACCAGCACATATGTCGGAATAGTTACATCACAACCAAATAAGCTAAAAGCCAGCGTCTTACGCAAACTGATGTGTCACTACTTGATGACAGTGCGCGCTTCACGTTCCATATTGAAATAGCGTTGAATAACACAATGCACATATATACATTCTTTGCTATCGAGAAACGTGTGTTGAACTATTTTTTGATTACCATCAAAGGCGGTCAGCAGCTGCATGTTACCTCGCTGGATGTCTTCTTCGTCGTTTCCGTTATGACGTTGTACTGGTCAATGACGACACGATCCCTGATCTCAATGGTGATCTCCAGTAGGGGCGTGGCCACCGAGACCAGGGCCCGTCCGGTGACCGTCACATTAGTTCCGCCGCTGTACGTATGGAGTGACCAGTTAGTTCAACCATTACAGGGGCGGATCTATGGGAGCGCGGCGAGGGGGGGGTGCTAAGGGGGGTTGCAACGGACTCCCCCCTTGGGAACTTGAGCACACACTGTAAAAGTCTTTTCGGACGAAATACATCGTAAAGTGACATTTTGTGGATACACCCACCTCCCCTCTCCGGTCGCCGAAATTCTTGGATCCGCCCCTTACACCATATAGTTGCCTAGATATGATTTCCAATGCATCATATCGTGCGGGTGAGCTGAAACACCTCACCCATATCGTTGGTCTGTCCGATTGGCGAATGAAAAATCATAATAATCTGAACATTAAGCTTAGTTAAAGTTGCCCATACAGTAATTTCTTCCCCTGGGAAGCATCTTTATGTGGAAGCGGGATATTTAGATCCGTCTTTCATTACCGCATGAATACGTATACAGGCAACTTGTAAATATATGGCTAATACAAATGATACACTGAGTAATTTATTGTGTGAAGTCGGTGAACTCGTTATTTTTCTTTTTCTTTTACGTAAATAATAATTTTGAATATTAGAGAATATAACGGACTATCCGTTTTTTTTGTTGCTTTCTAATGTTGCTCAGCGTCGGTCTGAGGGGAGGAAAGAATAGAAGCGCACGCGGAATAGAACGTAGGCTTATGTCATATCGAGGCTAGATAATCTGTCTATATTGCAGGGGCGGATCTAGGATTTTGGAAAGGAGGGGGGGGGGTGGAGGGGGGGTGGGGGCGTGGGACCACCATTTTTTTGCAACCGGTTGGGGGGGGGGGTCGGACGGCTGGTGTAATTTGTTTTCGACAGTCGTTAACTTCCCCTTAAATACCCTCCCCCCGCCCCGCCCCATCCCCCCCCCCCTCATTGGATCCGCCTCTGGGTTGCATCTACAAAATTTCTCTTCCCAATGTATTTCGCTGGAAAGCCCAACTTTTACAGTGTATGCTCAAGTTCCCGAAAGGAGGAGGTTGCAACTCCCCCCCCCCCCCAACCCTCCCCCCACTAGATCCACACTTGATAGTGTTTGCATGTCTCAGGCATGGGGAGCAAAAACACCGTTGAACTATGCGGGCCACTATATCTGCTTCATATCCGTCAGATTGTTATGCTTGTTCTGCGACACAATTCAGCTTTCACGCATGCCAGACATATAACTTACGATCATAGATAGCCGATAACCGATACCCAGATCCATCGGCGCCAGTTACAGAATGAGATAAATCTTACTATTGGCTTACCTTAAAATAGTGTTCTGGGGATATAAATCTGTTATTGTGGGATTTTCAAAGTAGGTAAAATTCCAAGGAGTTGACACGTTTAAACCACCGACGAAGATGACGTTGACAGGAAGTAACCTGTTGATGTCAGTCTCGTTGCTTTCTGGCGTCACCGCTACAATTTCCGTTGCTCTGCTGAAAACGAACACCGTTGTTGAATTAACCTTTAGATGCCACTGAGATTTTCCCTGGAACACAGAAGCCCCTTCCCCTTCTCTTTCTCCAGTTGAGCTTTGCCATAGAACCTTTAGATACAGCTGATATTTCCCATGAAATGGAGATTTCTAAGCTCCTGCCCCTCGTCTCCCTCCACACACACAGACACAATTTCTACATTCTCTGTTACTTTTACTCTTGGCCGAATGGGGATAACATGATTGGGACCGCTGCAACCCCGTGCCTAACCAAATGGTGAAGATCCGTTTCTTTTTCTTTTTAGTTAAAGAGCCTGGGCTGATACTAACCTGTTCGTGACGTCACCCGCGTACCGCCCGCCCAGGACGACGCGGAGAGGACGGAAGTCGTGGGAGACGAAGTAGCGCCCCTTGATGGTGACCAGGGTGCCCCCGCTAGAGGGCCGTGGTCGGGCGTCAGTGATTCAAGACTCGGGCGGTGTTCAACAACTGAAACAGTCAAAGCCGTCAATCAACGACCTTAACAGTTAATCAACGACTGAAGCGGCCAATCAGCCACTGAAACAGTCAATCAACGACTGAAACAATCAATCAACGACTGAAACAGTCAATCAACAGCTGAATCAGTCAATGAAAGGCTGAGGCTGGCAATCAACTGCTGAAACGGTCATTCAACCACTGAAACAATCAATCAACGACTAAAGCGGTCAATCAACGACTAAAGCGGTCAATGAACGACTGAAGCAATGAACCACTGAAACAGTCAATCAACAACTGGAGCGTCGATCAAAGGACGATACTGGCTTGTGCTTTTCTACGTAATTGGCAATTAAAATCTCTTGACTTGGACTGGGATTCCCACCTGTGGTGCAGTTGTCTCCGCCGTATGTGATCCCGCCCAGGGTGACGCACTGACACTCGTAGCGGCCCGGCACGTTGACACACCGCCCGCCGTGTTGACACAGTCCCGGCGTCATGACGCACTCGTTTATGTCTGGATCAAAACGCAAGCTATGGTCTGTCTGCGTCTGGGTAAAACGCAAGCTATGGTCTATGTCTGTGTAAAACGCAAGCTATGGTCTGCCTGAGGGTAAAACGCAAGCTATAGTCTGCGTGAGGGTATAAAACGCAGGCTATGGTCCGCGCCTGGGTAAAACGCAAGCTATGGTCTGCGTCTGGGTAAAACGCAAGTTATGGAATGCGTCTGGGTAAAACATGAGCTATGGTAATTTGCTTGTGCTTTGTGTATTTTGCAAAGGGCTATACAGTTCTCGCGATCGGGCCGCGAGACTTCAGTTTTGGGGATAAACAAACACACGTGCTCCATGTTGAAGTATAGGCAGCTAGAAGTCAATTTCTTTCCAGGTTTATTCTAAAGACTATGAGTACCATTTCACTAAACATGGCTATAGGAGATATGCGTTAAAATATTTGGAGGCGATGAAGCGCAGGACTTTGGGAATATACAAGAAAAAATCCGTCTTCAAAAGACTCGAAAGCTAAAAATAACGTTCTAAATTTAGCCCTGCACCCGGGCTTTCTTAAGTTCACCAAAGAGAATGACGTCACAGAGTTTCGCATGCCTCCGCGGTAACCAAAATGGCGAGAGCAAGTGATCGACTTAACCATTCCGCTGTCACAATGTGCAGTGCATGGAGTAGCAACACACGGGTGCGTCATTAAACCACATGGTAAAGGTAAAATAAGATCAGTTGGATGTTTTCGTATCACTTTTGGATCACGAAAAGACGAAGTTTCTTCATTTTTTTACGTTTTCTGTTTGAAGCGTTGCGCCAACGTTGCCACCGGGGAGACTCCGTGTGACGTCATAATGCCTCGTTTTCGTAGGAAATGCAAAAAAACCTTAGTTTCTCAGTCGTATTGTCCCGTCGCAACAAATATTCGTCATTGTCATGGCGCAAACGAATAAAAAATATGTTATCTATCCGTTTTGTGAAGCTATATTTCTTAAATTTTCTTAATCATAGCATTAGGGTTTCCGCAATGGACCCATCCTTCGGCGCCTGGCTTTTGCGCAGGTAGTCTAGTTCCCAGTCTCTCTCTTTGCGTAACATACACGTCACGCCTACGTTACAGATAGTCAGGATACCAGTGTGCGCAGAGATTCTAAACTCGTTCCGAACACGTGCTTCGTTTGTTTGCCCCAAAATGAGTAAACCGGAAGTCTAATCGAACGAGACTTTATAGCCCCATTCCCTGCTGCGTCATCTCATTTGAAACAGCCCGAGCGATTAATATAAAAGATACAGCGTTAATTAAGGTGATAGAGTAAATATCCTTTAAACCGCCAGACAGAAGCCTGCCTTTGGCCGGGGCCCCGCAAACCGCTACGCAACGGCGGTTTAACGGATATGGAGTTAAGGCACGACATTTGCGCTGATATAAAATTATAACCGACATGTTCATTTCAGCAGCGTTTTATGCGTGTTAAATAACGTTCTGTGAGATAGTTCACCTTGAAAACAAAGCTTGTGATCCTGTATACTACATGCTTGTAACTATGAAAATGTATCAAAGTATGTTTTACCAATATCGTTTACCACGCACTACCTTCACCCTGTCCCGTACCTAAATTGCAAGGGGACGAAAATAGTAAGATTCTTGTGAGTTCTGAACAACATTGCGAACGGGGGCGGGGTTACACGCCGCCTCAGATAGCTTACTTCCTCAAAAATGGGGGTGGGGCGGACCCTCCTGGACCCCCCGCCCCTCTGGATCCGCCCTTGGTATTGATTGTCTTGGAAACAAAAGATACAGGGGCGGATTTAGGAATTTGCTAACGGGGGGAAGTGCGCTCTGAAAACTTGCGACCCGGGGGGGGGGAGGTGCTCGGGGTTGCAACCCCCCTACCCCCCCCCCCCCCACCCCTCCTAGATCCACCCCTGAGATATGTTATGGGTAAAGGGACAGATAACGTGTTCTGCCATATCCACCATTTTCCGTCTCTTTCTTACCGATATCACAGCGCTGACCCACATAACCAGTCCAGGAACAGCCACACACAGCAACACCAAAGGCGTCAACATTGCACACGCCGCCATTGAAACAGCTGCCAAAGGTTGTCTCGCATACCGCTGTAAGAAAGTAGAAGCAAGATGTCCCCTCTTTCTACAAATTTCAAGGTGGTCCACTGGCGGTGTTTACCATCACATGTTAGCGTCTTACGTTAAATTAAACTGAGTATTACTAGATGAAACTACATTATTATGGCATAAGTTATCAGCTATCATCTCAAGAATATCATATTTAACACCAGAACCATCAAATATGGCGCAGATAGTGCGCTGCAAACACTAGAAAATTCGATAAATAGGCCTATACTAGGATATTTATGAGATTCTTGAATGTCCTGGTGTATTTTGCCTGAGCACTGCAATGAAAGACGTATTATGCGGATGATTTTTTTCATATTCTGTGATTAACGAACTTTGTATACTGACAAGGTGAAGTATCCTGATTGTACTTAAACAAAGCGTGGATATCACGCCATGGCCTAGTAGATAGATCTTTGGGCTATTGCCGAGTGTGCCCTGCCAGGCCAGCCCAAGCGGTCGGTATGTGGTTCGAGCCCCACATGTCCAAATGTCTACTTTTCTTTGCATATGGGAAGAGGTTACTCCAGGAGACATGGCTCCTCCCAAACTTCAACCTTCTCAATGTCTCGCAATGACCTAAAACGGCTAAAGCGTCCTACTGAAAACGAACCTACATCAACACCAGATTATTCCTAATCCACCCGTGGCTTACGCACAAGTGCATTTTAATCTTAGCCTTACTCATAGCTCATTGTGGTTGTACTCATGATCAAGAAATCTTCGTCGATATAATCTTAGTGCTTTCTTTAGGGTTTCTTAAATGCCTCTATCTGTGTTGATGTCGCTTTTTCAGATCCTCAGTGTCAGAATTTGGGGTCAATGGCGAATGTTTTTTTTTTCAAATATGCCGGTGTCGCGTGTTGCTAGCCTATTTACCCCATCCATACCCTTCTTCATTCAGACAATCCACCTCTTATGGTATGTGTGACTACTTAATACATGTATTTTAAAAGAGATATATGTTCTCGACATATGTTCCATTTAGCGACCATTTAGTCTATCGGCGTAGCTTAAGTGTGATTTGTGAATACCGCCCCATTTGTCCGCCAACAGTACTTGAGTTTGCTTGCTTTATGTAACGGCCGTAAGGTATATGCGTCAGAACGGACTAGGGGAGGCCCGGTAGCTCAGTGGGCTAGAACGCTCGCATTGAGTGCTCTGGCCAAACGGTACGTGGATCGATTGTTCGAGCCATGCTGTGGCCATGTCTGCGTGGTCGCAGGATAAATATCCCATGTCCTTCTTTGCAAAGAGTAGGGGGTAACCCCAGGGGTCATGGCTCCACTCTCCCTTCCCTTTCCCATTGAGGGGATATGACCAAAAGTGGTTAAAGCGTCCTGAATATACAACGAACCAACCAGAACGGCCTATTGAGTCAGACCGGGAAGTACATATATATATACGATATAATCACGAAGCGCACGGTGACTTGTGGGCGAGACCGGCGTTGTCAGTAACGAGTAAAGCATTTGAGCCCTCAAATGGGCGATTAAGCAATGATTGCCCTCTCTCAACAACCTGTATGTGAAGAGGTGTAGTGCTGTGTGCACAGTGCAGTTGAAAGTGGTGAAGAGGCCTCTTGCGTGCCATAGATGCGACGATCAAGCAAGTAAAATCCAAGCAAACCCATAAGCTCAGTTACGAGAACGTCAAGCGTAGTTTGGCACACATGATGTCTGTAATATTGGTACCTATTCCACGACATACAGGAAGTCTATCTGCATTTATGTAGGCACAGCACAGGCACAGGGGGGCACTGTTATACGAATCTAGTGGGGGGGGGGGGGGGTCCGCGGGTGCCTCTTGATGCCTGAGGGAGCGGACATTTAGGATGAAAAAATACCCCTATAGAGCGGATATTTGAAAACTTACGACCGGGGGGAGGGGGACTCTGAAAATGTGCGTTCATAGAGCGGGTTGTCGCGAAAAATGCCCCTCCCGAGTGGATTTTGGCCGTAAAGCGCCTCGACCGAGCGGATTTTGGCGGTAAAGCGCTCCGACCGAGCGGATTTTGGCGGTGAAAAGGACGGGGGGGAGGGGGACGGGGAGGGGGGCGGTAAAGCCCCCCCACGTCCACACCGATGTATTGAGTACCCCTTCCCCCGGGGTTGGCATTCACGGCCACGTTTATACTTTTTAATAATTTGATAGAATGTGTTGGTTCTAATCTGTGATTCATGTTGAGCTAAAAAAAACCAGCAGTATGACTTAATCAGAATACAGAAATCAATCTTATTATTAAGAAATGTATAGTCAAATTTAACTGATTAATTATAAATTATAAGTTATATTCTAGTAAGCTATATAATAGTCTACCAGCTTCATTGACAAAATAATATCTTTTGGTTCTAACTCATGACCGGCATGGCGAGGGGTGTAAGTTACTTGGATAAAATGACCCCTCTGTGTCTATAAAAAAATGCATTTTTCTTTTACTTATACATTTATTATTATTGCCTTCTTCCATGAATAAAATACTTTCACTTTAAGACTTACATAGTCTACATGTCACCAGGTGTAATATTATAAAAAATAAAATTACCATCATTAATTATGTTTATATTTACTTTTTTCTTGCAGATGAGGTCCCCAATTCGATTAAATAAATCTGAGACCACATTTTTTCGGGCATCTCTCAGAAGAATACTTTGAGACAAACCGCGGATATCTAGAGCCAATATAATATTAACGGAGCTGCGAAGAAAAACATGATTCGTGACCTTGACCTTGTTGTGAACTTGACCTTGAAAGCGTGACCTTGATCAATATAGTACTTTGCGCCCAAATACTAATGTCATGTCTCACGCAAGGTGTCGTTTGTCTGACATGTCCCCTTGATGGAGATATGGGGGAGGCCATTTTCCCGCCAAAATGCTCCCGTAGGGTCCCATGTTAAACCTTGGGAATTTTTAGTGGAAAAACTATGTGCGATTTTCCCAAATGAAAGACGATATAGAAGGTACTAATGGGCCCAATACGTGAAATAATTTGCAGCGTGATTAAATCGAAACTGCGATCGTTATAACGATTTTCCCGTTTTTTGGTCCTATCTTTCAATGGTTAAGCGAATTTTGAAACATTCCTGTGACCTTGACCTTTGACCTACATGGCCTATCTACGAACTGACGATTGCCATTCCGCATCATTTTGCGAATTTTGAAGTTGACATCTTAAGGCATTCGACAGATATGGCGCGACAAGACAGACAGACACACAAACTCGCAGACCAACGGAACACACCGACATCAGACGAAAATCGTAGATTTTCGTCTTAATAAAGTTTCTAAAACGGTTCTAACGTTATTAGAACCATTTAATTTTTTTATAAAATCGTTATGTGTTTGCTGGGAAAGTAGGTCATGTGAAATCAGTAATGGTTGACATTTCAGTTAAGATGTAGCTTAATAGTTTGAAGTCTATCGTAGAAATCTAGACCAATACTAGGGAGGGGGGGGGGCGACAAGCGGGTCTAGTTCCCAGATCACGAAGAACAAATTTCTTTCTAAATTAAAAGAAAAACTCCCCGCATACAAAGGAAGGGCGGGCGCATGATACTGTATTGACGACTTCCCGATTCATGGTTATTTGATATAAAATTTCCCAGTTCAAGCCCACGAAGAATTATTGACCCCCCCCCCCCCCGTCCCCAATACTAACTGCGGCAGTGGGTGATATCCGTCGCTGCTGCCTGCGTGGTGTTGTAACCGCTGGGACACTGCGAACAGTCTAGCTGTCCCAGGTACTGCTGGTAGAACCCCAGGGGACACTCCTCACACTCCGACTGGCCGGAGGCCGGCTGGTGGTGTCCCCGGGGGCAGGGCTCGCAGCTCTCGGGGTCCCTGTCGGGCTGTTGGTACTGAACGGTGGAGCAGCCGACGCAGGCGTCCTGGTAGAGTCCCGGGGGCCAGACCTGACATTGGGCGCTGCTACAGTAGAACTCGCCAGAGTCGAACTCGCCGCTGTCATACGGTGCCTGTGTGGGCATATCTATGGGCAGCAAAGAACAACATAGGCTCAATTATGGATCCGTCGTTCCTCAAGCCGTAGGCAAACGCACGCACGCATCCCTTCCCCCACCCCCTTCCCCTCCCCTCTCCTCACTGATCGACCGAGAGGCCCACTTGTGGTTAGCAGAAAGTATGTGTATTGCATCACACTCCTTACTGTCGATTGCTGTCTATATTTTATAACTAAGGTTCGTAACATAAATGATACGCCTTTATACGCGGTTAACGCAAAATGGTGAGAATGGGAGTGCCCTTTGGGTAGCTGGTGAAATGTAGGGTTGTAATATGGCGCAATGATCTATATATCACCTGTAATATCGCCCACGCATGATTTTGGTATACAACAACGCCTTTTAGTGCTATTACAGCTGGCAGATAACTGGCAACGCTTGTAATCGGGAAACCACTTCATTAGACACTCACGCGTCGTGGTGGCAGCGTGGTGGTGTAGGGCGTTGTCTCGCGCTGCGTGGTGGTGTAGGGTGTTGTCTCTGGCAGCGTGGTGGTGTAGGGCGTTGTCTCTGGCCGCGTGGTGGTGTAGGGCGTTGTCTCTGGCAGCGTGGTGGTGTAGGGCGTTGTCTCTGGCAGCGTGGTGGTGTAGGGCGTTGTCTCTGGCAGCGTGGTGGTGTAGGGCGTTGTCTCTGGCAGCGTGGTGGTGTAGGGCGTTGTCTCTAGCAGCGTGGTGGTGTAGGGCGTTGTCTCTGGCAGCGTGGTGGTGTAGGGCGTTGTCTCTGGCAGCGTGGTGGTGTAGGGCGTTGTCTCTGGCAGCGTGGTGGTGTAGGGCGTTGTCTCTGGCAGCGTGGTGGTGTAGAGCGTTGTCTCTGGCAGCGTGGTGGTGTAGGGCGTTGTCTCTGGCAGCGTGGTGGTGTAGGGCGTTGTCTCTCGCAGCGTGGTGATGTAGGGGGCGTTGTCTCTGGCCGCGTGGTGGTGTAGGGCGTTGTCTCACGCTGCGTGGTGGTGTAGGGCGTTGTCTCTGGCAGCGTGGTGGTGTAGAGCGTTGTTTCTGGCCGCGTGGTGGTGTAGGGCGTTGTCTCTGGCAGCGTGGTGGTGTAGGGCGTTGTCTCTGGCAGCGTGGTGGTGTAGGGCGTTGTCTCTGGCAGCGTGGTGGTGTAGGGCGTTGTCTCTGGCAGCGTGGTGGTGTAGGGCGTTGTCTCTGGCAGCGTGGTGGCGTAGGGCGTTGTCTCTGGCCGCGTGGTGGTGTAGGGCGTTGTCTCTGGCAGCGTGGTGGTGTAGGGCGTTGTCTCTGGCAGCGTGGTGGTGTAGGGGGCGTTGTCTCTGGCCGAGTGGTGGTGTAGGGCGTTGTCTCTGGCAGCGTGGTGGTGTAGGGCGTTGTCTCTGGCAGCGTGGTGGTGTAGGGCGTTGTCTCACGCTGCGTGGTGGTGTAGGGCGTTGTCTCTGGCAGCGTGGTGGTGTAGGGCGTTGTCTCTGGCAGCGTGGTGGTGTAGGGCGTTGTCTCTGGCAGCGTGGTGGTGTAGGGCGTTGTCTCTCGCAGCGTGGTGATGTAGGGAGCGTTGTCTCTGGCCGCGTGGTGGTGTAGGGCGTTGTCTCACGCTGCGTGGTGGTGTAGGGCGTTGTCTCTGGCAGCGTGGTGGTGTAAGGCGTTGTTTCTGGCAGCGTGGTGGTGTAGGGCGTTGTCTCTGGCAGCGTGGTGGTGTAGGGCGTTGTCTCTGGCAGCGTGGTGGTGTAGGGCGTTGTCTCCGGCAGCGTGGTGGTGTAGGGCGTTGTCTCTGGCAGCGTGGTGGTGTAGGGCGTTGTCTCTGGCAGCGTGGTGGTGTAGGGCGTTGTCCCTGGCAGCGTGGTGGTGTAGGGCGTTGTCTCTGGCAGCGTGGTGGTGTAGGGCGTTGTCTCTGGCAGCGTGGTGGTGTAGGGCGTTGTCTCTGGCAGCGTGGTGGTGTAGGGCGTTGTCTCTGGCAGCGTGGTGGTGTAGGGCGTTGTCTCTGGCAGCGTGGTGGTGTAGGGCGTTGTCTCTCGCAGCGTGGTGATGTAGGGGGCGTTGTCTCTGGCCGCGTGGTGGTGTAGGGCGTTGTCTCACGCTGCGTGGTGGTGTAGGGCGTTGTCTCTGGCAGCGTGGTGGTGTAGGGCGTTGTCTCTGGCAGCGTGGTGGTGTAGGGCGTTGTCTCTGGCAGCGTGGTGGTGTAGGGCGTTGTCTCTGGCAGCGTGGTGGTGTAGGGCGTTGTCTCTGGCAGCGTGGTGGTGTAGGGCGTTGTCTCTGGCAGCGTGGTGGTGTAGGGCGTTGTCTCTGGCAGCGTGGTGGTGTAGGGCGTTGTCTCTGGCAGCGGGGTGGTGTAGGGGGCGTTGTCTCTGGCCGCGTGGTGGTGTAGGGCGTTGTCTCTGGCAGCGTGGTGGTGTAGGGCGTTGTCTCTGGCAGCGTGGTGGTGTAGGGCGTTGTCTCTGGCAGCGTGGTGGTGTAGGGCGTTGTCTCTGGCAGCGTGGTGGTGTAGGGCGTTGTCTCACGCTGCGTGGTGGTGTAGGGCTTTGTCTCTGGCAGCGTGGTGGTGTAGGGCGTTGTCTCTGGCAGCGTGGTGGTGTAGGGCGTTGTCTCTGGCAGCGTGGTGGTGTAGGGCGTTGTCTCTGGCAGCGTGGTGGTGTAGGGCGTTGTCTCTGGCAGCGTGGTGGTGTAGGGCGTTGTCTCTGGCAGCGTGGTGGTGTAGGGCGTTGTCTCTGGCAGCGTGGTGGTGTAGGGCGTTGTCTCACGCTGCGTGGTGGTGTAAGGCGTTGCCTCTGGCCGCGTGGTGGTGTAGGGCGTTGTCTCTGGCAGCGTGGTGATGTAGGGCGTTGTCTCTGGCAGCGTGGTGGTGTAGGGGGCGTTGTCTCTGGCCGCGTGGTGGTGTAGGGCGTTGTCTCTGGCAGCGTGGTGGTGTAGGGCGTTGTCTCTGGCAGCGTGGTGGTGTAGGGCGTTGTCTCACGCTGCGTGGTGGTGTAGGGCGTTGTCTCTGGCAGCGTGGTGGTGTAGGGCGTTGTCTCTGGCAGCGTGGTGGTGTAGGGCGTTGTCTCTGGCAGCGTGGTGGTGTAGGGCGTTGTCTCACGCTGCGTGGTGGTGTAGGGCGTTGTCTCTGGCAGCGTGGTGGTGTAGGGCGTTGTCTCTGGCAGCGTGGTGGTGTAGGGCGTTGTCTCTGGCAGCGTGGTGATGTAGGGTGTTGTCGATGTATAAGTTGTGTCCGAGACCGTCAGCGTGGTCTCTGGCTGCGTGGAGATGAAGGTCGTGGTCCCTCCTTCAAGAGATGTAAACCCATGGGTCGTTGACGTTACCGGATCGAACACGGTGGTCGTGGCGCCGACATGGAGCCCACGCGGCTGCCACAAGGTGTTGATGTGACCAGCCACAGCACGACCTGATGGGCAATAGACCTGTAACAACCAAGGCGGCCGATTGTGAACAACCCAAGAGCCACAGCACGTCAGCAGCGGACCAACCAAGAGATTTGTTGTCATGAGTTCTGCTATTTTTGGTTGGATAAAATATAATATAACGTAATAATATATTTGCGACAGAAATTTGATATTTCATCAACATGTCTAATGCATACCCAAATAAAATCGATTTGGCTGAATTACTGCATACATTTACATCTTTTAGAAGATACAAATCGCGAGCAAGGTTTACTGTCGGTTGTCTTAATAGGTGTGTCTAATTCTCCGCAAGTAGATATGCCATACACTGTTAAAGTCAACCTCTCCGAGCACACGCCCCCCCGCCCCCCGCCCCGGTCGCAAGTCTTTCAGACAGCACACCCCTCGGTCGGAAGTTTTCAGAGAACACCGCCCCCCCCCCCACCCTTGGCAAATTCCTAGATCCGCCCCTGGCTACATTTGTTATCGTGCTGCGCATATGACGAAAGGTCACGAAAAAAACAATATGTCTCGTACTGCGGGGCTGTCCCAAGTCTAGCGCACGTTAGATTAAAAGTATAGTTGGGCCATCCAACGTCACATGGCCTAATGCGAAATCAATTGATTTTTAGACGAGGGGACCAGAAGGTAGATGGTTTGATGCGCGCGCTCATCATATTTGTTTCTTACCTGTGTGTACCTCGGTCCCGTGCGTCAGTTACATATTATTCCACTGTGCTACAATGATTCCCGCAATAAAAGCTACTGTTATCCCATGCTGTGATACAGTTATTTGTGTGTTGTGGCGTCTATCGTGAGAAGCGTGTTCTGCCATTGAATGACAGAACTTCGAAGCGCAACTCATGTGTATCGCTTTTTGTTTTAAATGGTGGTATCTCTCGACACAATTCGTGAGAGGAGAGCGGATGTGTCACGCATAATGTACCTCTTGAGTCTCTTATAGCAGTATAAGCACCCCCTCCATCCACCCTCGTACCGCATAGACCACTATCCTCCGACTTTACAGCCCAGGTCCTCATCGCCGTCCCCACTGCCCCCTCCAACACCCCTGCATGGTCAAGATAATCTAAGTACAGGTTAGATTTTTCGAGTCCCACCCATTCCTCCGCCCTTGCCCCGACATCGCCTCGCCCTTTGCCCGTTCTATCTGTCAACGCTTCGTCAAGTCGAACCCTGCGGGGGGTTCGGGTATGCGAGCGGAGTAGTCGGACTCTCACGGAATGCGTAACCGAACCCGGAGATTTTGCTCCGATAGCGCGGCCACTTGGTGCATTGTACTCCCAGTAATTGCGTCCATGCCCAATACGTAATATTTATATATAAAGTAGCATTTCTACCTGCAATAAATCTGTAAATAATATTAAAACAAGTAGAATAAAGTAATGAACATAACACGAATCTGTTGACCGATGTTATTGTTGAACGGTGTTCATGATTTGTGCAGGTCTGCAAGTGCAACATTCACGCGGACCGCGGATTTTGCTTTCGGTTTGTCTTGACCGGCACACGAGCGGAACGTATGAGTGTGCATGCTCCAAATATCTGCGCCGATTACTCCGGTCACATATCCAAACTCAACTTAGTTTCGCCATCAAGAATTTCTATGGAAGGGCATCCAAACATTTCTTGCTTAATTCTTGATATCAACAATTCAATTTTCGATATCAAACATTCAATTCTTGATATCGTGCAATGATATCTTCATGTCAACAATTCATTTTGTGATATCAAGAATACAGAATCCTATGTCAGTGTAAGAGGATAAGCCCGGGGACTAAACACGTGAACGATCCGTCCGCCTGAGCCTACTATACAGTTGACTGTTTTTGCTGTTAGTTATGTTTTTACTTGCTATGCAGGAGATTTTTACATGTGGATATTCTGCCCACAGTCTGTCGTTCACTACGACGGCAGTGCGTTTGCCCAGATCTGAAAAACGATGCATAGCAAAACAGCTATACAAGGTTGGTGCCGCCCATCTGGCGAACAGTTGCCATTCGCTGTCTGAGGCATTCGAGGGTGTGTTGCGCCCTCAAATGTAATAACTTACTTTCCCTCTTATGTAACAACCCGCAGTTGTCAGACGTCCAGTGCATCATTTAAAACATCATACAGTGTACTATTCCTGAAACGCATACTCAAATAGGGTAGGGTGGGGGCGAGGGGGGGCGGGGGGCACCCGAAACTGGATCTGGCTGGGTGCAGAGGGCTTCTGCAAACCGACTGGGTTTGAGGGGGTTGTGGACTAGTTTGCAGGGTTCATGTATATACCGTCCATCTTTTTCCGTTTTTAAAATGATCATAACAAAACGAAAAACAAACCAACAACCGCTATTGGTTTTTCGTTTAGCGACATAGGCTAAACGAAAAACGGCTATGCATAACGCAACCGTTTGTTTTGTCGCTGCGTACACGCAATGCACCATTATTATGAGTTGATGGTCCTGATGACTAGTACGTTGGTTGGCATCCGTCCGTCTGCAAAAGACGATCGATGTTTTTGTATCTTTGTTTTGATACACTAGTTTTACACTAGTTTGCTTCAATTCGTTAAACATTAAGAACTGTCATATTGAAGGTATCTGAACGGTAAACACAAGCGAAATTAGATTTGAAATCAAAATTGTATACTAGCCTAACAATTAACCCAGGGGAGAACTACAATATAACATGCGCCCACAGCGTTGTAGCTGTTGATTATAATTCGCTGTATTTTAAGTTATAGTTTTGTTCCCACGCGATGTGACTCGAGTAGTAAGATATGTTAGCCTTGAATGAACATACTCCTCCTCAGCGGTTTTTTATTGTTTATGTTGTGTGGGCGGATTGGCCCCCAGCTTATACGGTCTTCATATAATATACCTCGCTAACTTAGTAACCCATTTTCGTCATTTTATCAATAAATTAAATTTAAAATGGTATATTATGACTATGCGTTGTTTCTCGAGCAAACGCTCATTGTCGAAATTCGGCCGTCATAAATGTAAACCGATTGTTTTCGAAGAAATGCAGATTGATGGCATTAGTGGGGAACGTACGAAGCGCCGGGGGGGGGGGGGGCAGTAGAATAAGAAAATTATAAGGAGGTGCCGCTGGGAGCCCCAAAATCTTACCCATCCAAGTATCAAAAAACTGTGTAAAATTAAGGCCCATCCACATGCCATCTGAGAAAGTTGCACGACTTTGGCAAAATCTACTGTGACGAAAATCCTTAGAATCGGTCCCTCTCCGGCTTGAAAACTGAGTAGACACATTGGTTCATGCCGGTACAAAAAGGGCATAATTTAGGACCCATTGGCGCACGAAAATGCACAAAAAATACACTCTTTCCAAGAGCACGTCGTCATGCAGCAGTTCATTAACTTGAGACCCCCCCCGGGACTGAGCGCCATGGAGCGCATGAAACGTTGCGATAACCAGTGTATATGCATTTTGGGAGAAAGGTGATGATATGCATGACGATAACGATACGTGTGACGATACGTATGACGATACGAATGACGATACGTATGACGATACGTATGATGATACGTATGATGATACGTATGACGACACGTATGACGACACGTATGCCGATACTTATGACGATACGTATGATGATACGTATGACGACACGTATGACGATACGTGTGATGATACGTATGACGACACGTATGACGACACGTATGACGATACGTATGACGATACGTATGACTATACGTATGACGATACGTATGATGATACGTATGATGATACGTATGACGATACGTATGACGATACGTATGACGATACGTATGATGATACCTATGACGACACGTATGCCGATACGTATGACGTTACGTATGACGATACGTATGGCGACACGTATGACGATGACGATACGAATGACGATACGAATGACGATACGTATGACGATACGTATGACGACACGTATGACGATACGTATGAAGATACGCATGAAGATACGTATGACGATACGTATGACGATACGTATGACGATACGTATGACGATACGTATGACGATACGTATTACGATACGTATGACGACACGTATGACGAAACGTATGACGATACGTATGACGATATGTATGACGATGACAATACGCATGACGACACGTATGACGATACGTATGACGATACGTGTGATGATACGTTTGACAATACGTATGACGATACGTATGACGATACGTATGACGACACGTATGACGATACGTGTGACGATACTTATGACGATACGTATGACGATATGTACGACGATATGTATGACGATACGTACGACGATACGTGTGACGAAACGTATGACGATACGTAGGACGATACGTGTGACGATACGTAAGACGATACGTGTGACGATACGTATGACGATACGTATGACGATACGTGTGACGACGATACGTGTGACGATAGGTATGACGATCAAAAAGGGTAATATATTACACTCTTTGACTGCATCGTGAAATCATACAACAAAAATACAGATTTAAACGGGCATGTATTCGTGAACGAGAAACAACTGTCTATGTACATTCTTCACAAGAACAGATCTAGGCGCACCATATGTACATGTATCTGGTAGCCATTACATCGATAATGTGATAAATTTGAAAACGTTTGTCTGTATCATCCGATTCTCTGCACCATGACCCTCCTCTTAGCATGAAGCGTGGAGCTAAGAGATAATAAATTACAGAAAACATTAATTAGGTACAGACCAACTGATTAATCCATGCCAACTGATCAAACGGTTTTCAAATGACCAGCCACCTTATATAATGAACAAAATAAGCAGGTCGGAGTCATAACAATCTGGATTGGTAACAGGCCTTCACAGATAAATCCTAACGAAATTGATGTTAGTTTCAAATATATTCAAAAGAACGTCATGAAATCAGTCCATAAATTGCACCAAAATATGTACATTTGACCAGGGGTTAAGATTAGACATGTCAATGACCAAGATGGCGGACAACGAACATCTCTTGAGAGAGTACATCTGATTTCTGGAGCTATTGTTTGATTTATCTTTATTTATTTTTATACTAGTATACATTATATATCATTTAGGCCATGAATTTTTCAATTGAGTTTTGATGGGAGTACTACGCATATGGAACAGAATAAATTTGCACGAGCTTTTGATTTTATCAATTTCAACTTTGCATAACTTCGATGTCTTCCATATGAGCATTATTCTAATACAAATATAAAGTTCCTTTTCTATAAATGATGCAATATAACGAACTTAGGATTTCTCTTAGTGAGTTCCAAATCAGCCATCTTGGCGTATGTGCCGTGTCTAATTCCTCTTAGTTAACATACCGATGAATAACACGATTATGTGCGATACATAAACATGCACCAGTGTAAAAATATCCAGGACAAAAATCTGGAGAAATATCGGTTCAATTAAAACAATACTGACAATGTTAGTAATTAGGATTACATCCCAACAATGCAGTATTCTGGGATAATGGTGTACTTAAATATTAATATCTCTCCAAGCACCACAAAGGAAAATTCACATATTATCCTGTGATTTATCACGCTTAGTGCCATGTCATTTTAGAAGCCAACGCTTACACTTGCAAGAATATGAAGTGTTCGATGAACTGTTTGTTAGTAATCTATAGCTGCCTTTCAACGGCTAACTCTCTGTGAGTCAGATCAAAATCGTTTGATTGGCAGTCATTCCCCGATAGTGTCCTCGTTTTCTTCTTTCTGTTTCAAGTCGCCCTTCAACAGACAAACAAGACTGCCGGAAATTGAACATGCTAGATCAAAACTCGGTGACTTGCACTTACAGATGTTGTCGTGATTACCTGGCCAATGAGAACGGAAGATAGATTTGTCAAAACACAAATATATCACTATGTTCAAAAAAGTAGAAGCAAATTTACGTATTAAAGGCATAATAGTTGTATTTTATGAACTCTTAGACTGGTTTGATAGTTTGACCGTCGCTGAATAGAGTACAACAAATCTTTTTCCAGTTGAAGCTACTGCTATATCACTGTATTGCGTTCATGATATCTAAGTATACTTCATATTTTATTTGCTAACTTTTCAGTGTCGCCAACATTATATATGCGACTGAGGTTATCACAGAATTGCACCGCATGTAATACAATTATGTCGAACATGACGAACAGCTTCCCAAGGACTTTTCTACGTTTTACAATACCGGCTATTACTTTGCAATATCCGCCAATCCAACACCCCCCCCCCCCCTCCCCTCCTCCACACACACACGAACACATCCACTCTTCCCCCCAACGAAATTGCTTCTGATAAATACGTTTTGTTTCGAAATCCTGCAGAGGCATTCGCTTATGCTGACTCATTTCTACTGATCAATAAACGTAGTACGATATCAAGACTAACATACCAATTGTAAGTTGTTACTGGTGCAAACTAGAGGCATGGCCGCTCACTCGGACACATCGCGAGTTAGTAAGACATTATGCAAAATATGGACCTTTCATGAATCTGTATCACATCCCAATTTGCATTGCAGATTGGTGCCGGTCCATTAAAACTGCACAATGCCCAGGAAACTAGGGTTGTTTGTTATATAATCTGATTACTTATGCTATTGGCTGTTGCTAAACTGGCAAGATTGTGCTTGCATTTCTTTATATTTATATACGCCCAAACAAATATTGTTATGGTACCACATACTTCTAGGTTTACGACTCTATATTGCCACGTACGCAGTAGGACGATGTCATACACAATAATAATCATGTGGACAACACAATTTTGTTATATGTGCACCTGGTCTGTAGCGATTTTTAAGATTAGTGAAAACAAGCGCAGGCGTCAATAATGCAATGCATGTCATGCCTGGGTGTCATACTTCAATTAGGCTTGGTGTATCATCCGATCATGGCCTATTGATTGCCTACACAGATACAATGCTTGGTGTATCATCCGATCATGGCCTAGTGATTGTGTACACAGATACAATGCTTGGTGTATCATCGCCTAGTGATTGTATACACAGATACAATGCTTGGTGTATTATGGCCTGGTGATTGAACACGTTCACCCACAAAGTCCCGTACGTTTCTAGCACGATTTGTTGAATTAATTGTTTCAAATGTATCCCAGAGAGATGATTGCATTCAGCGTTGTGGCGAACTAACCCAGATACAAAACAAGTTTCATTTTGCAAAAGCTGTTAAAACGGAGGCACCATAGAGGATATGGAATGTTTCAGGAATCTTTTACAGCCAATGTCGAATCCACCTTCATTTACATGATACAGGTCTACAGGTTGAACTCGTGTGCCCTTGAAACAGATGAGATTATAACACACCAGATGAACAGTTTGTACACTCAGTCATGAAAATGCTAGCATCACTATTAATCATGAACAATGACTGGTATCTTTTAGTTCATGACAGGCTTAGTCCACACTGGTCTATAACATACATACCTGATGTGACATCAGCATAGCCCCCATGCCTATTAGTCTGTAAAATAGGGTTCATCTTGCTCACCATTATGTACAAACACATTCCCAGGAAACGTTTAGTTCTTATTGTTTTTCCTGTACCGTTTCCGAACACAATGCAAGGGTGTCACTTTGTGAATGGTTAGGACAAACCACACCAGGACATAGCAAGACAGCAGCTATCGTTCCTGTGCCACTGATCCTGATATAAAATCACAAGGTATTAGTGAAACTACACATAATACGGTGGTGGAAATTATTAACCTTTACCATGAAGATTACGTCCCAACATGAACACTTTGCGTCTGTCAACTGGGCAACAAGTCGCCATCGTGATACGGGTGTCAGGATCCGCGTTACCACGGCTACAGCTGGAGAAAACGGTTGAACGTAACCACGGTTACGGCTGAAGGAAAAGGGTGCACGTAACCACGGCTACAGCTGAAGGAAACGGGTGCACGTAGCTGTCCGTGACATATGGGCAACATACGTTTCCGGCAATCCAGTTGTGACGCTCTTATCGTCGAGATTTTGCAATGAAAGTAAAATACGCACAGAAGTCCACCATTGGTCGGGGACTAGTCTGGTGATGATTTACTGCATTTCCTCTCGAAGCGATGCACTTCACGATCAGGGGCGTCGTCCGCAGCCATAGACCCCTGGCGAGAAAGTCGGCTAGGTGCAACCAACATGGCGGCCTGGTCCACCATATGGCTGCACCAGGCGTAACCATGACAGATTCATAGACAGAACTAACTACATGTCATGGCGGCGGTCACAAGGCTATTATCCCCACCATTCGAGTTTGCCTGGACAGTCCATGCCACCGGGCGATAATAGGTACATCATAGATCTATCTGCTGTTTGGGCGGACTGCCGCTGGACACCAGGGCATTTCCGTCTGGATGAAACACCGCTAAAAGTATAGAAATCCCGTGGGCTGATATCTCAGACATCTCACCGGTCCCGCCGATCATTCGGGCTGCGTCTCGAACACTAAATGTCAGGCCATTGCTGGTTTATCAACGACGTATAAAATACATATAACACTGCGATGTGTCCGTTCCACGCAGCTCATACAGCAATACTGGAGACGAATGCCATGAATCGTGATTGGGAAAGTGTCCGTGATGTCAGTGGAAGTCGCCGTGACGTCAGTGGAAGTCGCCGTGACGTCAGTGAAAGTCGTCGTGACGTCATTAGCTGTGACCGTGATATCAGTGGCCGTGGCCGTGACCGTGATATCAGTGGTCGTGGCCGTGACGTCAGAGGCCGTGGCCGTGACGTCAATGGCAGTGGCCGTGACGTCAATGGCCGTGGTCGTGACGTCAGTGGCCGTGGTCATGACGTCAGACGACGCTATTGACGCCGATGCTGGTCCCGGAATAGTTGACGCCGCTATGTTGTCCGGGGACGTATTCCCTGCTGCCTGCAACCTCTTCTCGCAGCAACTCTTCGGCTAACTCCATGTAGCTACAATGCTCCAAGGCTCGGACCAACTCCCCTTTCACCTAGACGACAAAGAAATGAAACGTATAATTAAAAATATTTCTATTAGAAGTAGAGCCGTCGGAATTTATTTGTCGAAATAATCGCGTACAATTTACGCAAGACAAAATTGTTTTGCAATGACCAGACTGCACAATTATAGCGACTCATAGCGTCAGAATCACAAACTAAGTTAGGTTGGAGACGCAGAGGAAAATAGTATGTGAGATGTTTTAATTGATAAAAAAATATCTCTTTTCTTTGCCAGACCACAGCGTTGTAGATGCGGAATGGCGGACAGACACGTACATCACGGGAAGGCAACGATGCAATGGCAGAACAATTAATATCTATTCGTTATGCTGTATTCATGTTATTCTTCAAATGCTGTTCACTCCCATATATTTTTTTACGTGACATAACTTATAAGTAACTTATACGAAAGCGTAAATTGGTGAATATATATAAAAGCATATGACATCGTTAACTGAACCTTGTCAATGTTCTCTCGATAGCACAACAATGATGTGCGATGATGTAGACCGCTCTTCTAATGTGGTCACTCCACTATGGTTATTCCTATAATGTGGTCAATCTACTATGGTTATTCCTATAATGTGGTCAGTCTACTATGATTATTCCTCTAATGTGGTCACTCCACTATGGTCACTCCTCATGCAATGCGGTGATTCCCCTATGGTCACTCGTTGTATAATGTGGTAACTCCCCTATGGTCACTCGTTGTATAATGTGGTCACTCCCCTATGGTCACTCGCTGTATAATAGGGTCACCCCCCTATGGTCGCTCGCTGTATATTAGGGTCCATCGTATTTGATCACTCCTCGTGGAATGTGGTCATTACCCCCTACGGTCACTCGTTGTATAATGTGGTCACTCCCCTATGGTCACTCGTTGTATAATGTGGTCACTCGTCTATGATCACTCCTCCTGAAATGTGATCACTCCAACCTTTTGGTTACTGATTGTATAATGTGGTCACTCCCCTATGGTCACTCGTTGTATAATGTGGTCACTCTCATATGGTCACTCGCTGTATAATAGTGTCACTCGTATATGATCACTCCTCATGGAATGCGGTCACTAATCCCCTATGGTCACTCGTTGTATAATGTGGTTACTCGTCTATGGTCACTCCTCATGGATGTGTTCACTCCCCTATGGTCACCTCCCATGTCATGTGGCTACCCCCATGTGTCCCACCTCTGCCTTGCGTGTCTTCGTTGAATCCCTCCAAGTTCGCAGCATCTCGTAGATCTGCATCTCGGCATTGCCCGGGTAATCCAGTTTAATCCGTTCCCGGTCCGGCTTGGTTAACTTCAGGTACGAGGCTAGGAGTTCCCAGTTGGCTCCAATGCTCTTTGCCAGTTCGTGCAACCCTTCGTCTGATAATAAACCTGAAATTAAAGGCCATTAGAGAGACATATTTAATCGGGTAAAATAAGGTAAAATACGACTAATATCATCATCGGTCGATAATGTAGATAACATAACTCACGAGCATTAAATGCAAATTAAAAATATAAACCAATAGACATTTGTGAAAATTAGTGAAGCATCAATTTAACACTTTAAGTTAACAGTATTACAAATATGCACTGTACCAATGCAGTGGTGACATTTTGGTAGACATCGAGAAATTACTCCATGAAATAATAAGTTTGAACAATTAAGAAAAAAAGCAATCGACGGTTATCACCCCCCCCCCCCCCCTCCTCAGCCTCCCTCCCACCAGCGTTCGCTATGTGTGGTTGGGTTAGGCTGGCCGCACTAAGAGTTACGAGCTCGTAACCGTATCTCTTACATGCTAATTTAACGACAAATCATAATTCGTAAGAAATGTACAACCAATCGTAACCAATCGTAATCCGAGCAACAGAAGTAAGCGTTATACTTCATTTATTGGAGTGCAGCGATGGTCGTGCAGTGTCTCACACGCAGTGTCTCACACGCACTGTCCAACACGCACTGTCCAACACGCAGTGTCCCACACGCAGTGTCCAACACGTAGTGTTTCACACGCGGTGTCTCGCACGCAGTGTCTCACACGCAGTGTCCCACACGCAGTGTCTTACACGCAGTGTCTCACACGCAGTGTCTCACACGCGGTGTCTCACACGCGGTGTCTCACACGCAGTGTCTCACACGCAGTGTCCCACACGCAGTGTCCCACACTTTATGATGAAATACACCATTTTCACTTCGGTCCGGCCATGCAATTGTTTTAATTTGTAGATCTTAGATGATACCCATGTTCAGAACGTCAGAATGAGTGGCTGACGGATGTAAAGACCTTTATTTGGTGAACAGTTCTTGGTCCTTCCGGTAAAACTTCCTGTAAATCAATCAGCCGTCAACACGAACCACCAGGTACCGATACCTAGCTCATTATGTGACCCTTGGGGCAGTATGTAAAGGTGCATTGCTGAGAGTTTACATCGACTCCCGGGCTTAGTATGAAAACACCCAGTATCGGCACATTTTAAGGCAATCTTAGACAAACACTTGATTGCGTCCAAAGGGCAAACAGATTATCGTAGACTGACGGGAAGGGGGTCTCAGAAAACCTTACTGCGTGTGTGTGGGGGGGGGGGGGCGGGGGGGCACCCAAACTAGAGGGGTGCACAAATTGTATTGAACTGATATGTCCGCATTAAAAAAAAAGGAATTCAGTTATACAACTGTCACCTAAAGCTAGATATGAAGTACATCATGAAGTAACTCACACGCCGATGATAAATCAGTCATTTTTTATGGAATTTTAAATTGCTTGGGTGTTTACACACCGTTGATTGGTTGGTTGGTTGTATATTCAGGACGCTTTAGCCACGTTTTGTCATATCGCGTCAATGGGAGAAGGAAGGGAGAGTGGAGCCATATCCCCGGGGGTAACCCCCTAGTCTTTGCGAAGAAGGAATTGGGATCTTTATCTTGCAAAAACACAGACATGGCCACAGCGGGGCTCGAACCATCGATCCACGTGCCGTTAGGCTATTAGGGCAGTGGCCAGAGCACTCAATGCGAGCGCTCTAACCCACTGAGCTATTGAGGCGGCTCCTCACTCACCGTTGAAATCTGTTCTTGAAGTGGAATGTGCGTAGTGGCTGTTGCTGGATACTATCGAAATGCCTTTCCCGGGGCCCGCTATAATAATAGAGAAAATATATATATATCAATATCGTATATATATAAATAGCAATGTCGTTTTGACATTATTTACAGTAATACAATATCAAGCTTAAAAAAAACCAAGATTGGATTACTTTCCAGAAAATATATGCACCACGAAAGAGCATCTTTATAACAATCTATTTTTTAAGTAATATATTAGCAACGGGTCATACTTCTCAGACAAGCCTAAAATGACATCATTTCATTATAACCACAATCATGGTCTATTGTCTATTATCTCCCGCTCATGGTCTATTGTCGAGAGCATGCAGGACAGTGCCTGTTGTACCATGCCTCTTAGACAGTGCCTGTTGGACTGCGTGTTTGACAGTGGGGGTTGGACAGAGCCTGTTGGACAGGCCCGGTTGGACAGCGCGTGTTGGACAGGCCCGGTTGGACAGCGTGTGTTGGACACTGCGTATTGGACAGTGCCTATTAGACATTGCCTGTTGGACAGTGCGTATTGGACAGTGCCTATTGGACAGTGCGTATTGGACAGTGCCTATTGGACGGTGCCTGTTGGACAGTGCGTATTGGACAGTGCCTATTGGACGGTGCCTGTTGGACAGTGGGTGTTGGACGGTGCGTGTTGGACGGTGCGTGTTGGACACTGCGTGTTGGACACTGCGTGTTGGACAGCGGGTGTGGGACGGTGCCTGTTGGACAGTGTCTGTTGGGCAGTGCGTGTTGGACAGTGCCTATTGGACGGTGCCTGTTGGACAGTGGGTGTTGGATAGTGCGTGTTGGGCAGTGCGTGTTGAACGGTGCCTGTTCGACAGTGCCTGTTGGACGGTGCGTGTTGGACACTGCGTGTTGGACACTGCGTGTTGGACAGCGGGTGTTGGACAGTGCCTGTTGGATAGTGTCTGTTAGGCAGTGCGTGTTGGACAGTGCCTGTTGGACAGTGCATGTTGGACAGTGCCTGTTGGACGGTGCCTGTTGGACAGTGCGTGCTGTACACTGCATGTTGGACACTTCCTGTTGGACAGTGCCTGTTGGACAGTGCGTGTTGGACAGTGGGTGTTGGGCAGTGCATGTTGGACAGTGCCTGTTGGACGGTGCCTGTTGGACAGTGTCTGTTGGGCAGTGCGTGTTGGACAGTGCCTGTTGGACAGTGCATGTTGGACAGTGCCTGTTGGACGGTGCCTGTTGGACAGTGTCTGTTGGGCAGTGCGTGTTGGACAGTGCCTGCTGGGCAGTGGGTGTTGGACAGTGCGTGTTGGACAGTGCCTGTTGGACGGTGCCTGTTGGACAGTGTCTGTTGGGCAGTGCGTGTTGGACAGTGCCTGCTGGGCAGTGGGTGTTGGACAGTGCGTGTTGGACACTGCATGTTGGGCAGTGGGTGTTGGACAGTGGTCGGTGTACACTGCGTGTTGGATAATGGGTGCTGTATAGTGCCTGTTGGATACCGCGTGTTGGACAGAGGGTGTTGGAGAGTGGGTGGTAGGCACTGTGTGTTGGACAGTGCGTACTGGACAGTGCCTGTTGGACAGTGCGTTCTGGTTGGTTGGTTGTATATTTAGGAAGCTTTAACCTCTTTTGATCACATCGCGTCAATGGGAGAAGGAAGGGAGAGTGGAGCCATGTTCCCAGGAGTAACCCGTGCTCTTTGCGAAGAAAGTCATGGGATCTTTGCCTTGCGACCACACAGACATGGCCACAGCGGGGCGCGAACCACCGATCTACGTGCCGTTAGGCGCTCAGGTTGCCAGAGCACTCACGGCGAACCCTCTAACCCACTGAGCTATCGGGCCGGCCCCAGTGCGTGCTGGACACTCCGTGTTGGCAGTGTTACCTGGACGCCGCTGAGGCCAGTTCCGTCCGTTGTGCTGCGGAGACCTCGGTCCGGAATTGACGTCCTCTTCGTCGATACTGTTGTGGTACCGCGAGTTGTTTGCTAGTGGACAAAAAACAGCATCAGAATAGTTTGGGGAACGACTTTTTGGGGAAGAATAGGGACCTTAAGCAGTGCCTCCACCCGGCAAATCTGTGGTTCTACGCTTGTCGGGGGTTTGAGCTACACCGTCAAATAAACGATAACCCGTTAGCTTATGTAGTATCATAAGTCGCACTGTCCCTCACCCTCTACCCTCTACCCTTCTCAGCCGCTTTTTAAGTATCATCTTCCACACTGCCCTCCCCCCTAAACACCCACACGCCGCCCCCCCGCCCCCCCCGCATCCCCCCCCGCCACACACACACACCACACCCGACCAGACTCCCCGTGAATCTCTTACCGGACCCGCCACCACCGTAGTCGACTTCATCTTCCGCCGCCAGCTGGGTGGCACTTCTCGACCGGTCGTCCAGACCATTGGCTGCAAATGTAATAATAATAATAATAATAATAATAATAATACGGTCAATATTACTATTATTATTTGTCCAAATGCTACGTATGTATACATGTTTACGATTTATTCCGCAAGACATTTCAGTTATAGGCCTGCACTCAATGAAAAAAAAGGGCTTTTGAACGTTTCGGTCGCGATGGTGATGTAATGTAGCGGCATGTGACATTTACACATGCATGTATGGCTCCTTAACAAAACGGAAACAATGACTTAACGGAGGAACAACCCGCCACTTTTTGTAATAAAGGATTATGAGTGACTCCAATTCGTCACGAAAGAAGTCTATCAACGAAGACAACGAAACGCTACAGCAGTCAGACCAGAGCATTTCTTTGGCTGGCGTTGGCTTCTTTGGTTGGCTGAATGTGATTTTTTAAAGCGTTAATTTAAAAGTAGTCGATGCCATAGGGAAAACATGCGCTATCGATGCGAGCGGCGTTGTAAAAAGGGCTGAATTTCACCAGTAAATGCTATCCATACTTCCTAATGTTCTGTGTGGCGTTTTTCTCTGGTGCCAGTGTTTTTGCTTTCATTATGATCAGGATACGCATTACAACGCCTAAGGTGTAAAAATTACATTCTCAGACAGTGTTGCCGAAACGGTAATAAATTGCTGGATGAGCAGCTTCTAATGAAAGGTTAGCCTTTTGGCACATCCGATAAACAACACCAGAACATCAACAGCCTGTCGAAGTGATCGGGTGAAGGGAGACGCTGAGACAGTTAGGTGGGAGAATAGAGGTAAAGGGTGAGAAAGTGTAAATTTATCTTTGAAAGCGCATTATTAGTTCCAGTTAGTCACATGAATTCAGCGCACGCCATATCAGGTAGCGAAAAGCCAGATTATTACGGTAACAGGTAAAATACAAATAGCCGCACCATTCGCACGAGATATGGTCCTGGGACCTTCGTTATGGTTTTACCTGGGAAGCTGGTCTGCAGAGGGGTGGTAGCTGTAGATGAGCCCCCTTCTTCTGTGCTTGTGGATCTGTGCCTGCCTGTTCCACTTTTCACTGCGCCAAAGCATTCCACACCATGCGAATATTTCGTATTTTAGATTATCCAGGTTTCATACGTTGGGTAATTTTTTTTCGCCAGAAATTTGCGAAAATAAAAAGCCACGGATGAATCGATCGTTGCACTTATCGTAATAAAGGCAATATCAATCGATGACTTACATCTTAGCAAACAAATCAGGGGAATTTGCAATAAACCTTCGCTATAATCATTATTTTTATAATGCGAATGGTTTGCATAAAATTGTAGAGCGATTGATGTGGGTGAAGCGAATCAACTGGAATCACATACTGCCTCATTTCTCGCATGCATTTCATTTCTACAATTGTTGATGGGCAAAGGTGTTTAAATGCACCAACGACCGAAATAAAATGCGAACGAGAAACCGATAGTCAGCTCTGACCATTAATTCAAATTTCATTTCAGCTGTATCGATCGGAATACGTGAAGGTCAGAACCTCCTGGGCGATCACTCACATCTCTGTCTACTGCCTTTGTTGCCAGGGGGCGCCAGGTTGCCGCTACCACGTCGAGGCTGGTCCTCGTCCCTCTTGTGTAAGTTGTTCCTCAGCATGCACTGCTGGGCCACGGTGAGACCTCCGATGTTGGGGACGTCCTCCCAGCTGAGGCTGTCCAGGTACTGGCGGGTGTTGAAGCCGTGGTCGATGAGTGCGGCGGCTACGGCCTCGGGCAAGCCTCGCTCGTCACACCACCGGGACACGTGGATGTCTGCGAGGACGGGCAACGTTAACGTTAGCGTAGTGATATATACTTATACAAAGGACATGAATCCGTATCACATCTATCACATGATGTGTCACATGATATGTACCTGCATCACATGATATGTACCTGTTTCACATGGCATGCACAATATCACATGCTATGTACCTGTATCACAAGATATGTACATGAAATACATAACACCATGTTGATATACGACCGATAGCTTCACTGTAAAACCGAATACCGTGCTCGCATTTGTTATAGAATGCGTCACCAGCTATACGATAGAAATATAGAATTGTGTCATTAACTATTTCGTTATTGTATTGAGTGGGGCCCGGACACGTGTCGTTCCCTTCCTTAATAAGTTGCCACGAAATGCGGATATTTACTTAAAGGTATTGACCGGGGCACGACATGGCAGAACAGTTCAACGTGTATTTATGAAGCAACTGAGTTGCCTCATTAAACAAATCATGAATAAACAACAGACGTATTTTATTTCGCATACATATCAATAAAATGCTTGTTTCTCCCAACCCCATCTTACTAACCCCGGATATTTCTTTTTTGGGGCCAAATAGGTACACAAAATAATCATTTTAGGCAATAATTCCTATTGTCGAGCGTAGCCATAACAGGGGGCCATGTGAGCGATGCCGGTGTTTCTGCGTACTGGTTTGTCGCCTGCCCCTGGGCGGGCCTGGGTCCTCCCGGCTGGAAACCCGCTGGTACCCGGGCCTCTCAACGCTGATCCGGGTACTGTTTGTCATGGCGCTGGCGTCACTGCGCAGAGACCCGTGGCCTGCAACAAGACATTGACGTCACAACATCGCAGACATTATCTCCAGGAATATACTGACATATATATACATCTCGGCGGAAGCTGAAGCGTACAGCGTCAGAGGTGCGTAAGAAAAAAACAAAATCCAGTCCAATATGGTTCGTCAGAAGACATTAATTGACATAAATTAGACATTAATTGCGTGGGCATCTTGCCTTCTTGAGTGAGCACAAAAAAAGTCTGAAGAGTGTCAGGTGAATTGTCTGCTCAGGGGGAATACAGACACAGCGTAACCCTGTATAATAAATATAGACCACGAAGGACAACACAGATTAATACATATTGGTACAATACACCTAGCAGGGGACATTCAAACAACAAGTCAATATACGGCGTTAAATATTTGATTGCAGCTATAACATTATACGGGGTCAGGATAACTTCATGTATTTTACAACCCATGGAAATGAATCATTTCCAGAGACAGCCATATGGCATGCCATCCTTCGCCCGTTGGGCACCGTTCATATTGTGCTTTTGTTCCTACTGCTTCATGTATTTTACAACCCATGGCAGTGAATCATTTTCATAAGGCGTGAATATTATTATCGGGTTTATTATTATTATTAGTAGTATTATTAGTAGTAGTAGCAGTAGTAGTAGCAGTAGTAGCAATAGTAGTAGCAGTAGTAGTAGTAGTAGTATTAGTAGTAATAGCAGCAGTAGTAGTATTGAGTTTGTGCAGCGCCAAATCCGTGAATCCGTTCAAAAACGCCGTACATCGAAGTAAACCGGGTAATTAATTATAATATACCCGCTTCCATAAACATATTATAGGTAGCTCACTGAAATAAGAAATACTTGCACACCACTAATAACCTTCATCAATAAATGTACTGAACATGTAAGTTTTAAAGCCCTGTTTAAACTGACTCAATATATCAAGCAGTATAAAAAAATATACCCGATTGACTCCGTGTGAATGAGCTCAAGATATATGAAAGACTTCCACCGATGGCTAGTCCAACATTCTTGGGTAAGATACCAATGGGACCACATCGGCCCATAGCGCGTACTGAACCTGAGCAATACCATGTTTGTAAGCGCAAGTATGCGAGACAGTCATCAATTATAAAAGCAGCATTCACGAAAAACTTTGTATAACTGTATAGATATTTTGAAACTGTGAGCAAGGTACGAAACCCTTAATTCTGGCAATTAATTATTATTATTAATTGGCAATTAATTATTACCATGAATATAGATGCAGATGTACAAGCGGCTAGCGTTGACAATGTCGATTACTACTTGGTGTTAGTATACTTAGTATTAGCTTCCCTGGCTCCGAGTTATAGACGAACAGGGCGTGGTTTCGCGCCGGGCATCTCCATCTCAGGTATGTTCAACCTTTGCGAGTTTGCGTCGCTCAATTTAGCTTTCATGGACCTCAAAATGGCACAAACATTTTATTTCACATACAATTCGTGATTCGCAACGAGTGAGTCCGTGAGGGGTCAGTCGCAACTCCTATTCCTAACATCAGTCTAACGATGATGACTACGAGCAAATTTGTTATATTATGTAACTATAATCTCGTATTAACCAGTTTACTGATGTCTTTTTTCCGACAGAAATCGATACAAAGCATATGTTGCCATTAAGGCGAGGAATCAGCCCAGTTCGTCTCGTCTCAGTTTTGTCTCGTTATCACATCTTTAAGGGGTCACTCGGGTAGCTCAGTACGTAGCGCGTTCTTCTATTATCCAGTATACTAGGTCAGCCCAATCTGCCGATGCGTGGTTCGAGCCCCAACTGCACAAATGTCTTTGTACAAGATAACGGCCACATGTCTTTCTTCGTGAGTGCAGATACTACCCAGTGGATACGTTTGGGTAATCGCATTCTAAATCTGTCGTCAAAGTAACGTAAATTACCATTAAGTTACACTTAACCAATGATTTGATATATTACATAATGCATTCGCCACCCCACTGGTTCTGTCGGCGCGTACATTATGTTACAACTAACTACATATTTAACAGCGCGTGTCGACCCGGCCGCCATTGAACTCTTAAGTGGGCATCACGTGGTTACAACGTCATAGTGCAAGCTGGGGCCCAGCGCTGGCCTACAAAGCATCACCGCCCGTTTCCGGTGGGTAGCGGGGGCAAGTGACGGGATATACAGACCGGTCTCCTTGGAGAGTATCATGGGCATCGAAGACTCAGATGACGGGGACCCTGGAAGAGGGCAAGGGAACCAGCCGGATAACATGCAGGTGAAGCAGAGCTCGGCATGCAACGAGCGGATAAAAATGTAAGTGTTGAGAAGGACAGCAGACAGGGTGTGCGATTGGACAGGTAAAGATAGAGGCGGATGACAGGAGTGGTAGAGTAAGACAAGAAACAAAATTGACAGGTAGAGGCATGAGACAGGAGTGGAAAAGTAAAGACAACAAACAGAAGTTGACAGAAAAAGGCGACAGACACGAGAAGTAAAGACGAGTAACAGAAGCCAACCAGCAGGGGCGGAGGACAGGGCTGTACACTAAAGGAATAGAACAGAAGTTGACACGTAGACGCGGAGGACAAAAGTGGTAAGGTAAAGACAAGTAACAAAACCTGACAAGTAGAGGCGGGAGATAGGAGTGGTGACGTAAAGGCATAGAACAGCCAGGAGGGAAGCGGACAAGTTACATTATAGAATACCTTTCGTGAAGCTAAAGACATATAGGCACGGACAGCATGTGACGACATCAAAATTATACAAATTGCTTAAAACAAACCAGATTTTGAAGGCATAATATTTTAAAAAAACATTTGTATGACAATAAACAACCAGAGGCATTATCATAATATGTTGTACTGTTTGCCAATAGTAAATAAATATTGTTCACACACAAAATATCTTAAAGGGAAGACGGAAAAAATGCATCAGCCCAAAACGCCAATACACGATAATAAAACGCGTATAAAGTTCTGGCAACGATAATAAAAAGCGCAAGCCTTAACTAATCATTCTTAAAATGAAAACTTATCTTAATGACGCACAATGATATTATAGGGTCAAAAGGTGAAATCGAACTTCCCATTCGTCCATTTTTTTCGCCCAGTTGTATTTGGCATGGATTATTTATTACAAGTTTATTGCAACAAGTAGACTTGTTCTTGGGGGTCAGGTAAACAAATATACTGCAACATAAAGATAAGGAGACCTGTATAGTGACTGTAAACGGTTTTTATTTTTATTTTGCACAACTGAATTCAACACTTTGACTGATCATGTCACCCTTTTTTGTGTCTTGCGTTTAAGTCTAACTTAAACTTCTTAAACAATATACCTTTTTACTTATTTAATGTATCTACGTACAAAACGGGCAAAAAGGACATTAACACAATAATATCATTCAAGGGAATGCAAACATGATTCTAGGAGGCATCTTGGCTGTGTGAGCAGCTCTGAGCTATTGGCCACCATTTTTCAACTTGCCGATTATGTGTATGCTCTCATTCTGGGCGCCAAACTAGAGTCAGTCCTTCTATTATACAGATATCGCCACGGGTGATCTTTTTGTATTTGTCGTGAGTACCTTGTTGGCGCGGTCGGTCGGAGCAAGGCGCCACGCAGACATGCGGGCGCCCATCTATGCGTGGGGGGGGGGGATCCATACCCAGTCATAAAGCGGACCAAGGTGCTAAAAGGCAGTCTAGACTTATAATAATATAACGCTGACAGGACTGTTTACCACAGGTTGGAGTGAACCCTTTATAACGAATGAATAAAACTACGTTAGCCGGCACTTGTGTAGGAAAGTGGGTCAAAGATTTTGAATAGTACCGGTTCACTGCCCCCGCCCCCCCACCCTCCGCCTTCACACACCCACACACCCCCGCGTCCTATTCAAAATGTAGGTGCTGCGACCTCAGGGAAATACCCAGGCCAGGGGCAATCCAATAATTTATTTTGGGGCGCTCCATAAAGAAGGATAAACCCCTAAAAAAGGTGGGTGTGTCGTCCCCGCTCCAGCACTCGTACTGGATTTTGCCGTATGCATATAAAGCACGCAGCACGCCCCAGTGATTCTAAAACAGGGCCGTCAACTTTGCTGTCTTTTATGACCTTCACAACATCCCATCCGTCGGAAAGCAAGCCATAACTAGAACGCGAAAATAGATCCGCCGGTACCGCATCACATCTCGTTCACGCGATCCCACACTCTAGGTTGGTTGTATATTCAGGACGCTTTAACCAATTCTGGTCATATCGCGTCAATGGCAGAAGAAAGGGGAGAGCCGAGCCATGACCCCGGGGTAACCCCCTACTCACACTGTAGGACGTGACAAAGAAGAATAATGCATTCAAACAGGCCAACGTGAACATACACCTGTGCCGATTTCATGCTGTTATATCCATCTGGTGACCAATGAAGGCCTAATAACTATGGGAAGAAGAGGTTAGGATGCGGTGTACACCGGCTTAACTCACCAAGCGCCAGGCTAATTGAGGCTGTGGAGAGAGATCGGAAGAGACAGGTCATTGGTTTCGATATTAGGTCAATGTGTGTGTGTTTTATCTCATATATCGCCTTAGGTACTCGATAGCTTGCTTCTGTTTGTATTAAAGCCCGTAACATCATACAAAATAAGGATAATACTTATTTCGAGTGTTAACATATTGGCATTTCATCTGCCAGTGGAAACTCCCCTATGGGTCTGTTTGATGTTGTCTGCCATTCTATTTACACCATTACTGAACCAAGTTAGATACAATTATTTATAGTGATCTACAAAGTAAGGTCTACAAAACAGGTGATTGAAACACTTATTGAAAAATAATATTATATAAGATTAAATGCATGCACTAGACACGTATCTATGATGAACACATGTGAAGTTAGTTGAAATGACTACAGCATAGATACCTTGTACTAACGGGTGTGGTGAGGGTAGGTGGGGCAGCAGTCGCTGAACATGCGTATTTGTTGCAGGTGATGATTCAATATCCAGTGCGGTGCAAAGTGCTAATATACACGCATGCATGTACGTATCTAACATATACATTCACACATATTTGTTCACAGTCCACTTACGTTTTATCGCCTGTTTCTTCTTGCTTTTCTTCCGGACTATCAACCAACCGATGCCCAGAATTATGAAGGTGGTAACGGTGGAGAGGAGCCATGCTATTCCCACCGCGGCCCAGTCCAGGCCTGAAAACACCATCACAATGGACCCTCAATGTATATAGTTGCTTTTATTGCCCGTGGGCTAAATTTCATGCAACATGCACTTTCGATCTATATTCCATGATACCCGAAATTGAATAAAAATGTTGCGGATTGAGTAATACGTGGATTATGCGCGATTAAGCCAAACGGGCGATCAAAATAGCCAGCCAAAAGCGGGGAAAGTTGAATACGCCACAAATTGATTAAGAATTACTGGTTGATTTGTGCCATAATTGCGGCGTCGCAAGACACTTAAGAGTGACGAAAAGCGTTATGTCACCATCCTGATTGAAGTTTCATGGTTTTGTATCATTGTATACCCTTAGTCTGGGCCTACCACTAACGCTAGTTGCGACCCTATGAGCGCTCCATGTTTACATGTTGCGACCCTATGAGCGCTCCATGTTTACATGTTGCGACTCTATGAGCGCTCCATGTTTACATGTTGCGACTCTATGAGCGTTCCATGTTTACATGTTGCGACTCTATGAGCGCTCCATGTTTACATGTTGCGACCCTATGAGCGCTCCATGTTTACATGTTGCGACTCTATGAGCGCTCCATGTTTACATGTTGCGACCCTATGAGCGCTCCATGTTTACATGTTGCGACCCTATGAGCGCTCCATGTTTACATGTTGCGACTCTATGAGCGCTCCGTGTTTACATGTTGCGACCCTATGAGCGCTCCATGTTTACATGTTGCGACTCTATGGGCGCTCCATGTTTACATGTTGCGACCCGATGAGCGCTTCATCTTTACATGTTGCGACCCGATGAGCGCTTCATGTTTACATGTTGCGAACCTATGTGCGCTCCATATTTACATGTTGCGACTCTATGTGCGCTCCATGTTTACATGTTGCGACTCTATGCGCGCTCCATGTTTACATGTTGTGACTCTATGTGCGCTCAATGCTACACAAATAAAGGCCTAATAATCCAATCCGTTGGCACTACACAAAACATGCTCCGTTATCTGGCATTACGTCAAACGCGAAGCGCATGAACTGTCATCGGTGTGAAATTAACTCGTAATATGCACAGTAATATACACGGCCTTCCTGTGCCGGAAATCGGCCAAAGCTTCAAAAAAAAGGGAGGTTGTAGCCCCAGTGCTGTGGCTGCAGCATGCGTCAGACGGCCCCTGTCAGGCTTTTGCCAGTCCTGCACAGCCACAGCACGGGTTAGGGAGGTGGGACATGGCGTAGATATTTCCATATAACAGTCCATATAAGGAACAGTGTGATGGAGCAAGTAAAAGAACAAGATAAGCTTACCTGCCATTGGAACGATCTATATAGTCCAGAAGCTAATTGCAGCGCAGGCGTTTGCAGTGGCGATTTGGTTGGATTTTTATCTAGGGTTTGCATGACTTCGCTAGTATAGAACCATCTGCGTGGCAAGAAACAAGGGGCATTTCACGCGAAGAGTCAAAGTTGGTGGGGAAAAGCAAAATCCGAGAGTGAGTTCACCATTCATGCAAATGTCGAAGCACAAGGTACATTGGGTACATTATGTGAAACAATGATTATTACGGAAGAAATAGCAAACAGAGACACTCCAGACTGTAGCGATTATGAGGCTGGCCACCCAAATATGATCACACAATCATGACATGCAGATACTAGCTAGATCATATTTTTTTCGAATGCATCATTGTCTGGTATATTTCTATGTCATAGCGGTGATATCAAACTTAAAAAGCATGCTATAAAAGAGATAATCTAACTTTAAAAGTATATTCCAAATTATGTTTCGTGCCTTAACTATATATCCCTCATAAAATTCGAATCACGTCTTGTGCTTAATGACAAGAAAAGAGTGGTATGAGGGCACACAACTCCTTCATCGCAATTTATGGAATAATTGTCATGACCCAAATTTGGCCTTGATCAACTTTATAACAGGCACATAAGTTGACTTCATAAATTTAATTAATTTAAATTAAAAATACTATGTTAATTCATTTAATACGTACTGTGGCCGCTTGTTGGTATAGGGGTGGGAGGTGAACCTGTGACGACTTCCAATTTGCCCTTCCTCGTGGCAGCTGCATGTCCCCCTGCAACGAAACCAAAGCGAGTGTCATTCAATGGCTGCCCTCTGCTTTTCGCATTATCATCCGTACTAGCAAGGGTTATATATCGTAAGTTCGTAACGTAGGCACATATCATCCGCCAACGAACCCAAGATTATGTGGCTGTATGATTCTATTCGGATTCGTTAATACAGCCAAATGTTTTTCACAACTTAGTACTATTGAAACAAAACAATAATAGCTGTCAATTTCTTCGGGAATCAATTCACGCAAGTCGGATTTTCCTTACAAATCTATGGGTGCCGAGGGGGGGGGTAATAAATTTTTCGTGATCCGATGTAAACTTTGAAACTAGCCAACCGACTGAAGTAGGCATACGTTGGATTTTATTTTGTAGTATAATTTAATTTATAATATAGTCGCAGCTCCCAGAAGATATTAGTAAGGCTACCCACGTATAGCCACCTGCAACGCGAATATTTAGAGTTTAAATGTCTTGCATTTCGTTTATAGTTTCAATGTAACTCATCGGTAAATCTAAGCTTAACTTGCACATGTGTTACGAATATGTAGACCTACTGTTATGTCTATATGTATTTTGGGCTTGATTGGCTTGAAAACTCAATCAACTGACTCTCACATAGACACCAAATACGTGTTTGACTGGGCCATAAATATGCAAATATATACCTTGGTAAACACGTTCCTTTTTAAGGATGCTCAGCATACATCGACCCCCGATGAAATGTTGGTGTCTTAGGCATGAAGTTAAATTAGACCAAGAAACCAGGACAATCAAATGGGGATTGACCAGACTAAACGGACCTTTCTTTTATGTATATGATTATGTATATATGTTGTGTATATGTAAGTATTACCCGAATGTGAGATGAAGCGATAACGAATTTCTTTTATCTCGACCCCCCCCCCGGTCCTCAGCCGTCTGCCATTCCCTTCACGATCATGACATACGAGGTGTTCACAGACTGTTTTGGTTTTTAAACCACGCCTTCACATCGACACAACATGCATTTGCACACCGTCTGCCATGCCTTCTGGTAGTCATGACAAACCAAACATTCACACCATCTGCCAAGGCCTATCGCGGTCATGCTGTACCATGATTTCACCCCCGGGGGGGGGGGGCGGGTACTGAATACAGTCTCATGGCCATAAGAAACAAAGCGTTCACATCGTCAGCCAAAACCTCTCACGGCCATAATAAACAAAGCATCCATATCGTCTGCCATGCACTCTCACGGTCATGACAAACCAAGCCTTCACATCGTCAGCCAATCCCACTCATGATCTAGAAAAACCAAGCATTCACATCGTCTGCCATCCTTATCGTTTCATAAAGGTATATTTATAGGGCTATTACAGATCAATAGCCCTATAAATCGGCTTGACTAGGGGGTTAGGGGCTTTTTCGCCTTGACTAGGGGGTGGGGGGGGGGCTTAAGCCGCAGTCGCCCCCGCTGGATCCGCCTCTCCGTTTGATCTTGCACCTAGACCCGGGGTGCCCACCCTCACGTATGGGCCGTCTGCGGATACGAAGGCACCCATAAACGATGCTAACAGCATTCATGTCGCGTTTGCAAACGTCATTGAACATCACCTTTGGTTGTCCAGTTGGCCTTTTGTTAATTGTGAACATGCAATTTGGGTAATAAAGCTGAGTATATATTCAGCCCCAATAACCAATGAATGAGGATTTTAGAGAATCAAGACTATATTGAGCTCTTGGTATTCGCTTAATTAGAAGGACAAAATCGTTGTCTTAGCTGTTGAACTTTGTTTTGCCCCGTAGATATTTACGAGAACAAAGTGTTATAATACCAGCATTGTGATTATACAATCGTCTGTTGATTGCTGATTAAATCGTGGAATATGGCAGAAGTGGCTAGGTTATTGTCATATCTAACCCTATTACTACTGGCTACGTGCGAAACGAGATTTATTGTTTCTTGTCATTAAGCCATTTTGTAATAAATGAGAATATATGTGGCGAGCACCAGAACATTTCAACTGTCATACTGTCAATGTCATAAGCTGTCACATTATGTCGTACACATCCTTTTGAGTTATTAACGTTATACATGAAATCAAGTCTGCTTGTTTCCGTGATCGTGAACTGCCATGATTCTTATTTCGTGATGCGGGATATAGGAATTTTATTTCTGTGATCCGAGATGAGATACCCCTCGTTAGAGAAGCAGACGATCAGGCTACAGTTTCGCGCCCTCGCTCGTACATCTGAGTCATGCTTCACCCCAACTCCATTTCAATGCCGTTGCGGGAGGCTGCCTGGCCCGGTGTATCATCATATGCACAAACGTGGCCTAAACGCCAATATGTCAACATTCCATTTGGCATTCCATTCCCTATGACTTAAATATCTCTGGCAGATCAAATTGTCAATTAAAGACCTGATGAATCGCAGGCTGGTAGGAAACAAAAGTAGACTTTAATATTGAGAGAATGTAATTTACCTAAGCCAGGGTCAACATTAGTGATTGGTAGTACATGCATAATAAAAACACTTGATAAGAACAAGAAATACATCGAGTATATGGGATATAAATAAACTAACGAGACCCTTAGTAAGTGGTGTAACCATAAACCTTCGTCAATGGCCTTTATTTCCACTTAGCGCTTAAATCGGACAATCTATATTGGAACGCGGGGGGGGGGCGAACGGTCAGTGACGTATACGTCACACCTTGTTCCTGAGGACTTCCATAGATATGTCAACAACTCGAGCCCCCCCCCCCTGCCTCTTCGCTCCACCCCCTCCCCAGCTACCGCCGCCCCCCCGCTCCTCCCGCCCTCGCTCCACCCTCCCACCCTAGGTGCCCCTCCCGCCTCCCCTTCGCTCCACCCTCCCTGCCCAGCTACCCCCCCCCCGCCCCCTCCCTCTCGCCCTCGCTCCATCCTCCCCGCCCAGCTACCCCCCCGCCCCCCCCCCCCTCGCCCTCGCTCTACCCTCCCTGCCCAGCTACCCACCCGCCTCCTCCCTCTCGCCCTCGCTCCACCCTCCCACCCTCCCTGCCCAGCTACCCCCGCCCTCCCTCGCCCTCGCTCCACCCTCCCTGCCCAGCAACACCCCGCCCCCCCCCACCCCCGCCCTCCCCATTGTGACCACCTGTGACCTACGATCTTTATTGCAAAACCAATCTTTATATTGATGCGTCTTTATCGCCACCCGGTGAACCCCAGCATGGCGGGCTACTAGGGCGTTCGATCTCACTTCAACTGCTGTGCACCTGATCAGATAGCGTCATGCACTTGTCAACCTACATAAATTAACTCGTTAACCTCTATAAATGCCCTTCGAGTGGGAGTACCATCATCAAGGTTGCTGGCCTTTCTGGCTCCGTCGATCTCTGTCTAAGACCCTGTGGGGGGCACTGTTACACGAACCTGGTGGGGGTGGGTCCGCGGGTGCCACTTGATGCCTGAGGGAGCGGACATTTGTGATGAAAAAGATGTACCTAGGTATAGAGCGGATATTTGAGAACTTGCGACCGGGGGGGTGGGGGTGGGGGGCGGGCACGCTCAGAAAATGTGCGTTCATAGAGTACCCCGACCGAGCGGATTTTGGGCGATGAAAAAGTGGGGGGGGAGGAGGCTTTACCGCTGAACCCCCCTCCCCCTCCCCGCCCACAGCAATGTATTAAGTACCCACCCCCCGTTCGACCGCGGTGTTTAAGTGTCCAGCCACGTGACCAGCTATCGTTATAATATGGAGGCCATGATAGTGTTCGATCATAAACTATATGTAGATGGTAACGGACCCATTGGTGAGCATGTAAGGTCATATGTCGTCACCGTCTACAACGGATCATGCTGGCGGATGGTTAGGGTGGGGGTGGCGGTGGTGGTGGTGGGGGTGGGGTTGGGGTTCGGGATGGGGGTAGGGGGCTGGCGGGGGGTTCAGGTGGTTGGGGGGTCACAGAGTAGCCCCTCCATGAATCTGCTGGATCAATCGATTGCGCATTAAACATATCATATCCTGGGGGTAGCGGGGAGGCGGCGGGGTCCGGGGGCGGGGTCGTGAGGCGGGGCGGGCGAGGCGGGAAGAGTAGGGGTGAGGGTGAGGGAGAGGGTGAGGGTGAGGTTGAGGGCAGGGGTGAGGGCGAGCGAGGGGGAAGAGTAGGGGTGAGGGTGAGGGTGAGGGTGAGGGTGAGGGTGAGGGTGAGGCGGGAAGAGTGGGGGTGAGGGTGAGGGTGAGGGTGAGGGTGAGGCGGGAAGAGTGGGGGTGAAGGTGAGGGTGAGGGTGAGGGTGAGGGTGAGGGTGAGGGTGAGGGAGAGGGTGACGGTGACGGTGACGGTGAGGCGAGAAGAGTGGGGGTGAGGGTGAGGCGGGACGGGGAGGGCATTGATGGCATGCAAATATCCGTCTTAATTGTGGCGCGGTCTTGGCGTCTTATCTAGACTTTTTTCACATGGAACCATGTGACGTACGTATCGCCACCAGGCACACAGTGATACCGTGCGGTGTTGGAGAGCCAGGGGAGCTAGGGTCGAACGCGACGCGCCGTTGCCAGGGAAGGTGTACTTATATAATGATTTGACTGTCGTTCGCATGTTGGGGAGAGTCGCCGGGACGTCGTTGACCGGCGATCAGGCCAATCTTATCGGACGAGCTACCCACGGCGTTGTTTTTAATGTAATGTTTACATAACTTTTGGACCAAGTACACCAGCCTCAAGCCAAACGTATCCTGGACGAAATCAACCCGAATGGTCCTTATGTCTTAAATAGAAATAAAATAAGATGAGATCTAAAGATTTACGCTGTATCAGTTAATCTATGGCGTCGTTACTTTTAGGAAGTCTGTGCTGTCAAGTTAGTCTCTATGATGAACAGGGGCGTGTGCAGGAATCCTCTAATCCACGGCGTGTGCAGGAATCCTCTAATCCACGGCGTGTGCAGGAATCCTCTAATCCACGGCGTGTGCAGGAATCCTCTAATCCACGGCGTGTGCAGGAATCCTCTAATCCACGGCGTGTGCAGGAATCCTCTAATCCACGGCGTGTGCAGGAATCCTCTAATCCACGGCGTGTGCAGGAATCCTCTAATCCACGGCGTGTGCAGGAATCCTCTAATCCACGGCGTGTGCAGGAATCCTCTAATCCACGGCGTGTGCAGGAATCCTCTAATCCACGGCGTGTGCAGGAATCCTCTAATCCACGGCGTGTGCAGGAATCCTCTAATCCACGGCGTGTGCAGGAATCCTCTAATCCACGGCGTGTGCAGGAATCCTCTAATCCACGGCGTGTGCAGGAATCCTCTAATCCACGGCGTGTGCAGGAATCCTCTAATCCACGGCGTGTGCAGGAATCCTCTAATCCACGGCGTGTGCAGGAATCCTCTAATCCACGGCGTGTGCAGGAATCCTCTAATCCACGGCGTGTGCAGGAATCCTCTAATCCACGGCGTGTGCAGGAATCCTCTAATCCACGGCGTGTGCAGGAATCCGCTAATCCACGGCGTGTGCAGGAATCCTCTAATCCACGGCGTGTGCAGGAATCCTCTAATCCACGGCGTGTGCAGGAATCCTCTAATCCACGGCGTGTGCAGGAATCCTCTAATCCACGGCGTGTGCAGGAATCCTCTAATCCACGGCGTGTGCAGGAATCCTCTAATCCACGGCGTGTGCAGGAATCCTCTAATCCACGGCGTGTGCAGGAATCCTCTAATCCACGGCGTGTGCAGGAATCCTCTAATCCACGGCGTGTGCAGGAATCCTCTAATCCACGGCGTGTGCAGGAATCCTCTAATCCACGGCGTGTGCAGGAATCCTCTAATCCACGGCGTGTGCAGGAATCCTCTAATCCACGGCGTGTGCAGGAATCCTCTAATCCACGGCGTGTGCAGGAATCCTCTAATCCACGGCGTGTGCAGGAATCCTCTAATCCACGGCGTGTGCAGGAATCCTCTAATCCACGGCGTGTGCAGGAATCCTCTAATCCACGGCGTGTGCAGGAATCCTCTAATCCACGGCTTGTGCAGGAATCCTCTAATCCACGGCGTGTGCAGGAATCCTCTAATCCACGGCGTGTGCAGGAATCCTCTAATCCACGGCGTGTGCAGGAATCCTCTAATCCACGGCGTGTGCAGGAATCCTCTAATCCACGGCGTGTGCAGGAATCCTCTAATCCACGGCGTGTGCAGGAATCCTCTAATCCACGGCGTGTGCAGGAATCCTCTAATCCACGGCGTGTGCAGGAATCCTCTAATCCACGGCGTGTGCAGGAATCCTCTAATCCACGGCGTGTGCAGGAATCCTCTAATCCACGGCGTGTGCAGGAATCCTCTAATCCACGGCGTGTGCAGGAATCCTCTAATCCACGGCGTGTGCAGGAATCCTCTAATCCACGGCGTGTGCAGGAATCCTCTAATCCACGGCGTGTGCAGGAATCCTCTAATCCACGGCGTGTGCAGGAATCCTCTAATCCACGGCGTGTGCAGGAATCCTCTAATCCACGGCGTGTGCAGGAATCCTCTAATCCACGGCGTGTGCAGGAATCCTCTAATCCACGGCGTGTGCAGGAATCCTCTAATCCACGGCTTGTGCAGGAATCCTCTAATCCACGGCGTGTGCAGGAATCCTCTAATCCACGGCGTGTGCAGGAATCCTCTAATCCACGGCGTGTGCAGGAATCCTCTAATCCACGGCGTGTGCAGGAATCCTCTAATCCACGGCGTGTGCAGGAATCCTCTAATCCACGGCGTGTGCAGGAATCCTCTAATCCACGGCGTGTGCAGGAATCCTCTAATCCACGGCGTGTGCAGGAATCCTCTAATCCACGGCGTGTGCAGGAATCCTCTAATCCACGGCGTGTGCAGGAATCCTCTAATCCACGGCTTGTGCAGGAATCCTCTAATCCACGGCGTGTGCAGGAATCCTCTAATCCACGGCGTGTGCAGGAATCCTCTAATCCACGGCGTGTGCAGGAATCCTCTAATCCACGGCGTGTGCAGGAATCCTCTAATCCACGGCGTGTGCAGGAATCCTCTAATCCACGGCGTGTGCAGGAATCCTCTAATCCACGGCGTGTGCAGGAATCCTCTAATCCACGGCGTGTGCAGGAATCCTCTAATCCACGGCGTGTGCAGGAATCCTCTAATCCACGGCGTGTGCAGGAATCCTCTAATCTACGGCGTGTGCAGGAATCCTCTAATCCACGGCGTGTGCAGGAATCCTCTAATCCACGGCGTGTGCAGGAATCCTCTAATCCACGGCGTGTGCAGGAATCCTCTAATCCACGGCGTGTGCAGGAATCCTCTAATCCACGGCGTGTGCAGGAATCCTCTAATCCACGGCGTGTGCAGGAATCCTCTAATCCACGGCGTGTGCAGGAATCCTCTAATCCACGGCGTGTGCAGGAATCCTCTAATCCACGGCGTGTGCAGGAATCCTCTAATCCACGGCGTGTGCAGGAATCCTCTAATCCACGGCGTGTGCAGGAATCCTCTAATCCACGGCGTGTGCAGGAATCCTCTAATCCACGGCGTGTGCAGGAATCCTCTAATCCACGGCGTGTGCAGGAATCCTCTAATCCACGGCGTGTGCAGGAATCCTCTAATCCACGGCGTGTGCAGGAATCCTCTAATCCACGGCGTGTGCAGGAATCCTCTAATCCACGGCGTGTGCAGGAATCCTCTAATCCACGGCGTGTGCAGGAATCCTCTAATCCACGGCGTGTGCAGGAATCCTCTAATCCACGGCGTGTGCAGGAATCCTCTAATCCACGGCTTGTGCAGGAATCCTCTAATCCACGGCGTGTGCAGGAATCCTCTAATCCACGGCGTGTGCAGGAATCCTCTAATCCACGGCGTGTGCAGGAATCCTCTAATCCACGGCGTGTGCAGGAATCCTCTAATCCACGGCGTGTGCAGGAATCCTCTAATCCACGGCGTGTGCAGGAATCCTCTAATCCACGGCTTGTGCAGGAATCCTCTAATCCACGGCGTGTGCAGGAATCCTCTAATCCACGGCGTGTGCAGGAATCCTCTAATCCACGGCGTGTGCAGGAATCCTCTAATCCACGGCGTGTGCAGGAATCCTCTAATCCACGGCGTGTGCAGGAATCCTCTAATCCACGGCGTGTGCAGGAATCCTCTAATCCACGGCGTGTGCAGGAATCCTCTAATCCACGGCGTGTGCAGGAATCCTCTAATCCACGGCGTGTGCAGGAATCCTCTAATCCACGGCGTGTGCAGGAATCCTCTAATCCACGGCGTGTGCAGGAATCCTCTAATCCACGGCGTGTGCAGGAATCCTCTAATCCACGGCGTGTGCAGGAATCCTCTAATCCACGGCGTGTGCAGGAATCCTCTAATCCACGGCGTGTGCAGGAATCCTCTAATCCACGGCGTGTGCAGGAATCCTCTAATCCACGGCGTGTGCAGGAATCCTCTAATCCACGGCGTGTGCAGGAATCCTCTAATCCACGGCGTGTGCAGGAATCCTCTAATCCACGGCGTGTGCAGGAATCCTCTAATCCACGGCGTGTGCAGGAATCCTCTAATCCACGGCGTGTGCAGGAATCCTCTAATCCACGGCTTGTGCAGGAATCCTCTAATCCACGGCGTGTGCAGGAATCCTCTAATCCACGGCGTGTGCAGGAATCCTCTAATCCACGGCGTGTGCAGGAATCCTCTAATCCACGGCGTGTGCAGGAATCCTCTAATCCACGGCGTGTGCAGGAATCCTCTAATCCACGGCGTGTGCAGGAATCCTCTAATCCACGGCGTGTGCAGGAATCCTCTAATCCACGGCGTGTGCAGGAATCCTCTAATCCACGGCGTGTGCAGGAATCCTCTAATCCACGGCGTGTGCAGGAATCCTCTAATCCACGGCTTGTGCAGGAATCCTCTAATCCACGGCTTGTGCAGGAATCCTCTAATCCACGGCGTGTGCAGGAATCCTCTAATCCACGGCGTGTGCAGGAATCCTCTAATCCACGGCGTGTGCAGGAATCCTCTAATCCACGGCTTGTGCAGGAATCCTCTAATCCACGGCTTGTGCAGGAATCCTCTAATCCACGGCGTGTGCAGGAATCCTCTAATCCACGGCGTGTGCAGGAATCCTCTAATCCACGGCGTGTGCAGGAATCCTCTAATCCACGGCGTGTGCAGGAATCCTCTAATCCACGGCGTGTGCAGGAATCCTCTAATCCACGGCGTGTGCAGGAATCCTCTAATCCACGGCGTGTGCAGGAATCCTCTAATCCACGGCGTGTGCAGGAATCCTCTAATCCACGGCGTGTGCAGGAATCCTCTAATCCACGGCGTGTGCAGGAATCCTCTAATCCACGGCGTGTGCAGGAATCCTCTAATCCACGGCGTGTGCAGGAATCCTCTAATCCACGGCGTGTGTATATATAGAGGCAGCGAGTGACCCTGAGGATCCGGCCGGGGTGGGGGTGGGAGAGGAGCGAGGGGGGGGGGGGAGGTAGGTCGTGGGTGGTGGCGGGGTTGAGAAATGTCGTTTAATGAAGCGGCCAGCGTCTTGCGGTTATATCAATTCTCTATTGTTTTTGTGTCTATGTAAAATAGCTAAATTTACGGCCAAGTAAGAGCCTGTAGTAGTAGTAGTCTTGATTGTACTGTATGGGCCATGGGCCCTTGGTACATAAAACATAACACAAATACGCACATTAAGTAAAAGCCCTGGTTTATGGAGGCTGACATATCACCTTCGCTGGTTTGCTCAGCCCGAAGTACGTTAGTCACGCGGTGGAGCCACCCCGACCGCTCACCAAGAGTTTCTGAGATCGGGGCTTGCAGAATTGGAGACGAGCAACAAACCGACGGATTAGCAAGCGACCGGCTATATTAGCAAGCGACCGGCTATATTACATCCAGCGACCTGATTGTCTAAACCACAAATGTACGCGTTTAGATAATAAAATGTGGCCTACATTTCATCGAATGTGTTTTTAAACAGAATAATTGGTGCTGCTTGTGAGAACTATTTCGTTTCGCGGATATGTCGCCGGCGGGAGGGAGAGTACTTAATACTTTGCTGCGGGCGGGGGGTCCGCGCTAAAGCCCCTCCCCCCCCCCCCACCTCTTTTACCGCCTAAATCCGCTCGGTCGAGGTTTTTTTCGCGGCAACCCGCTCTATGAAGGCACATTTTCAGAGCATCCTCCTCCCGTCGCAAAGTTTCAAATATCCGCTCTATAGGGGTATCTTTTTCATCACAAATGTCCCTCAGGCATCGAGGGGCACGCGCGTGAGGATTCCCTCCCGCCTCCATTCTTGGCCTGTCCCATATTCCTGACTTAGTGGGCCGATGTGCAAGAAGTAGCGTATCCAGAGGTAGGACCACACCTACCCCTGGACCTCACCCTGTAAGCATTTGAAGGTTCTACTTTGGTGCACTGGGCCAGCTTTGTGTGTAGATTCCCTCAGCCCTCTGTCATCTTCGGGTCTTCGGCGAGCTCGCCATACCCAACACTGAACTGCACCCACCCCACCCCTTCTCTTGATCCGTCACACCCGACTTGAAACTTCTAGCCCCTTTTCAAAATCCCGATTAACCGTGTCTTCTTGGGGGGGGGGGGGTAGCCTACCTCCTCTGAATCGTGAGTAATATGGAATCTCCAAGACAAGGACTGCTCAAGACCGAGCGCGAAAATATCGAGGAATTCACAGACTGTTATAACGGAATTATACGGATAACAATCCCCACAATTTGCCAACAGCCAATTGCGAATCTCCAAGAATTCCTGGATGCCAATCGCGGAAATCGGAAAAGGTATTTCCTCCCCTTTTGCTGATGGTACCCCGTCTCCCTCCCACACCTAACCCCTCACCCCTAACCCACCACCCTTAACCCTCCACCCCTAACCCCCACCAGTAACCCCACACCCCTAACCCCCGCATCCCGATAGGGTCTTATCCCATCGGTTCAATATAGACCAGGAGAGATGGCGCGGGGAGGGGTGGGGTGGGGTGGGGTAGGTGGCCCCCCTCCCTCTCAGGCCGCCGATATATAGACCAGTATGATAATAAGCTGTTTGTCTTACTAACACGTTTTACCATACCACATTTGGGTCTGGAGGTCAATACAGGAGTGCTGGGTTAGATACATGATCAAGGGCAAGAGGCGCGGGGTGGTGGCGGAGAAGGGGGGGGGGTGGTAATAAGCGTAGGAGGGGTTGATGGGGTGGTGGAAGAGGAGGGGGGTGGGGTGGTGGAAGAGGAGGGGGGTAGGGTGGTGGAAGAGGAGAGGGTGGGGTGCAGTGGGGGCGTCCTTTCCATTCATAACTATGCAACAAAGGCTGCGATGAGTCACGGGAAAAACTGCTGCCACGCCTGTCGAATTAACATGATAATGATAATGTAACTGGATATTGTAACATGTCACCCGCCCCCCCCCCCCCCCACACACCTGCCCACCCCACCCTCCACACCGCCCATACTCACGGATCCACCCACCCACCCGCACAAAATCACTAGGTACACCTTGTCTGCCGTAGCTCACGCTCGCGGGCCTTGCCAACAAATGCGCTGCCAGCTAGGGGCATCGCAGCGTCTGGGAGGCAAACAGACCTATTAAAGCTGAAAATCAACAGTATAAGGCAAAAAAAAAGAGAAAAGAACGCAAGCTTTGCAGCCAGACAAGTTGACGGTTCCGACGCCCTTGGCTCAAGTCCCGTTATAACCAGATAACAGGTGCGCGGGGTGAGGGAGGTGTGTGTGTGGAGTGGAAGGGGGGGGGGGGATACAACGGGCCGCGCAAGCCCGTATCAAAGGATTGACATATCGATTTTTTTAACGGTGTACTACATTAAGAGGGGCCGCGACATAGTGGATGGTTGGTAGACCTGCGTAGGCCCCTGGGCTCATTCTTTGGGATGTAAATGACAGCTACAGTATTTGTTGGAGTGTATGAATGGACGTTTGCTAGATGATCAAAGCGTTGGGAGTCCCAGTAGGGGCATGAGTCATAATCACTGGCGAAGTCTGATTGTTCTTACAAAGTATTATATGCTACAGGTATATGGACTAGAGTAAATATACATGTATCGACATGCATATATGGATTACGATAATATCTACAGGAAAATAGTAAAACCTATGGCCACCCCCGATTCGTTTATTATAACATGGAGGCCTATTATAGTGCAAATAATAATGTTATCTGGACAGATACAGTATAGGCCTACCGCTGTGGACAACGCCCCCCGACTCCCTAATTTTCAGAGAGTCCCAACAACTTTAGAAATCTTATTCACGATCTTATCAACATATTTACTTTTATTTGTTTGTCACGATACCAAACATGTCAAAACTGGCA
>OZ025263.1:15960026-16277987 GCA_964019135.1 Arenicola marina
AGTGACCGTGGGGTAGTGACGGGGGGAGGGGGGGGGTAGTGGCGAGGGGGGGGGGGCATTTGGAGGGTTATATCGTGCAGCTATGTGGGTTAACATCACACGACGCCTACTCAGTGTGTCAAGAGCTGATGAACAGAGTTGAAGGTGATGCAGGTGTCCTGTCCGGTCACTTGATAGCGTGGTTTATCTGTAAGATGACAGGCCAGGCTGTATAGATACACATCTATATAGTAATGATGTATATATATATATATATATATGTAACAAGGGCTGTTGATAACCTCGAGCAGATAACACGTACAGTTGTTGGAGCCCGCCCGAGTGGTTTGGTTTTCCCACCTGCGCGGTAGACAGATATATCGGATTTGTAGTTTATAGCGTCTGTTTGTAACAACCTTTGATTTCTGTCAATATCCGATTCGTCATGTGCATGTTGATATAAACATCGCAGATTGTTATAAAAGAATCTCTTCAGTAATGTGGACCATAGAGCCCGAATGTAATTTATTAACTTAGAGTATAAACGGCCTACACAAGAGTGTGTGTCGGGGGTGGGGGGGGGGGTCTGGAAGAGGTAAATGGCGACACAGGCATATTTGAAAAATCGACATTCGACATTGACCCCCAAATTCCGACTCTGATGATCTGAAAAAGCGACTTGATTTGTGAAAAAAATCACACTGAACTTAGACAAATACGACACGAAACGCCATTGAGAATGTTTGAAAAATCGACACTGGACACTGGATTACTGGGGGTGGGGTGGGGGGTATGGAGCTAGTATTTTAACATACAAAACTTAACCACGCAGGGAACTGTGTACGGAAACTGCATAATTATGATCAATGACCATTGACATTGCAGATATGTAACTTCAATTGAAACCAATCATCCAGGTAAATATTATTGTGCGTAATGTTTAACCGCAGTGACAACGCGCGTGGTCCACTGTATATAACAGGACACCGCTTGGCCCCATCGGGTTGGTTATCATTGAGAGAGCCACTCCGAAGGTCAAGATATAGTAGTACTCAGCGCGGGGAGAGGGGAAGGAGGAGGGGAGGTGTGGGGGGGGGGGGGGGGGCGCGACTGGTTTGAGGCGCGCTACTACGTAATTACCAGGTCCATTGTCCATATCGTTAACTCTACAACATGTCCTGACTAAGGTGATGTTTGCATAGGTCTGTCGCCCAGTCTACCACACTCACAGGGCGCCGACCCGATCGGACCCATGCGACTGCGCAGTCGCGGAATATATCGGTGAACAGGGGAATGAATGGCTAGTTACTGTTAATTGGTAGATGGTTTTAAGCTTTGAAGATGTGTAAAGCACTCTCCATGTTCAGATGACAATCGAATCGTTAATAAAACGATAGTACCGGCGTATTTCGAGGTATTCATAATCGTATATTGTTGCGTTATGTCTAACGATGTTCATGTTCAACACCATGTACACGTAGATCAGCTTCAATATTTGGGTCGAAGCACAGCGCCTCCCCCCCCCCCCCCCCCCCCGCGCCCAATTCCGCCCTTCTGCACACCGCCCACCACCCGCCACACCCACCCAGCGCTGAATGGAACAATGTATGCAGTTTCCACTGCATGAAAATCGATGCAAGCACACCTGCCTGCCTTCCAGTACAGTGAAACCTTTATTACGCTGTTTACAAACCATATAGGGCTACAATGGCCACTTACGGCTGATCTGATTTGACTATATCTTGCTTTTTGCACCAGATTTCAACGACGAGTAAATTGTTCCCACGAAGGTATTAGCTCTGGCCGCATATCCCCTAACCCCTACATTAACAATCCCATTCAGTGACGAATCCAGGGGTGTACAAAGGGGGGGGGGGGGAGGGGGCATGTATTTAAGGGCGCCGATACAGTGAGAAACGTGTTGGGCGGGGGATACTGGTGAGGTGGTACAGGATACAAAGCCCCCTATTTCCCAGAAAGAGGGGGGAGGAGCATGTGCCTTTTTCACCTATTTTCCAGCGAAGGGGGGGGGGGGCATGTGCATTGACCCCCCCCCCCCCCCACGCCCCCCCCCGCTGGATCCACCACTGTTCATCGCTCATGCAGAACCTCTAGTCGATGCACTCCCGCACACAAGTAGACTGACACAATTTATTTGACTTGTATATAAATCTATATATACATATACGCTTATAGTAGTCTATTTTAAATATGCATTACTGACCTCCACTTTCAGTGAGATGATACATAGGCTATATTATCCATATCTAGTACCTACCAGCGAACGCGAAAATAAGTCCCGACGTTTGATGCCACCTCATAGCGTGGTCTATGGAGCAAAAATATATCCGAGATTTGCCGCTACTCCTCAACAGAACATCTTATATAGCCGAGATTTGCCGCTACTCCTCAACAGAACATCTCATATAGCCGAGGTAAATATTGCGTTGTGCTATTTCTCCTCTTAGGTGCACACATCAACGGCCGCCCCAAATATGGCTCGTGGGAGCCATATTAGGTAGGCTACCCGTGGTCTCAACACGTATTTCCTCGCACATATATCCCGCGGTTGCCGTTCGAATATTAGATGCGCATTTCGTTGGTATTGACCGCCTTGGCAATGCACGTAGGCCCATATAGAACGGTCCCCAAAGCGATCGCCGATTTGCCGTATTATATCATTGCGGTGAAAGCGTCTGCTGTGCCGCCGAGCCTACCAATATGATAGTAGCTTTGCGCCCGCCGCCGTCGCCGTAGCAGTGCCTGTATATATATAGATAGTGTTGTGTGTGTTCGTAGTGACATACAGGCCCACGTACGGCATGCTAGGCTATACCTTAGCGGTCGGTCTGCCTGCCTGCGCGCTATCTGCGCTGTCGTCGAGTCATCCAGGTGCGATCATTGGAGCATGGAGGCTGGTTGGCCCATCGCCGCATGGCCCGCCTACGTCATATACGCCAGAACGAGGCTGTTTGACCGCGCGGGGGATCCTCCGCCTGTTGTATTGATTGAGGCTCGCTTCTCACGTCGCCAGTCATCAGGCTCGGTCTGACAAGGGTAGCTACACGTTGACATTGCCAGCCACGTACGAGCCGTTTGTCAGGGTGCAGGTGTGACACGGTCTGCCGTCCAGGGCTGCCGTCCCGGGCTGGAGTCGCGACAACGTCTTCACCAGTCCATTCTAGCGTGCAGGAAGGAAACAGATGCAGCTCTAGTCAATCACAGGAAAGAGCAGAGGCATGCGTGAGCTATTCTGAAAATGATTCCCGCTGCTGTTATGGAAAAAAAAACCTTCTTGCTCTAGCTCGATAATTTGTCACAGGCGTGTATCAGGGCTCTTGGCATTCGAACCGCCTGGTTTCTCATAGATATTATATATTTTGTAATATAACTTTTAACTAACAACATCAACTTATGTGATCAGTTATAAAAACAATGAGAGGGGGGAAATACCTTTACCGATCCCCGCGTGGGCACGGTTGGAAGGGCGGATCCAGGGGGCGGGGGTCCCGGGGGCCTGGAAACCCCCCTCCTCCCCCGACCTTTTTGAGGAAGAATGCCGCTTTTCAATGCACAATTTAGACCATCTGAGGCGGCGTGGACGCTGCCCCAAGTCGAAATTTTGGTTCAGAGCCCGCGGCCCCCCATCTCCCCGGTGGCAACTTTCAATGGACCCCCCACTTTTCTAATTCCAGAATCCGCTCGTGGGCTGTTACTATTGTATATATGGCACATACGAATCATTTGTTCCAAGCACTTATTAAAAGCAGAAGATATTCATCGATTGCAGACAATACAATTTAACAATAAACTAGTAAATAAAGAACAAATACCAGGGGTAAACATCTGGTTCACACAACGCGCGTACACGATCTATATGTCAATAAATGTATATATATATAGTGCTTTTTAAGTCTAGTATATGTAGTAAATTCTCAACCTAAATCCATCCTTGATAAAGTCCACACACATAGTTTACAAGGATTCTCTCAATTTATTAAAACAAATTATAATAAGTGACTGCCCAACAGAGGGCGGGGGCAAGGGGGGGGGGGGGTCGTGTTCCCAGATCACGAAGATTAAATTTCTTTATTCCCAGGTCACGATGAATTAAAAGCAGAACTCTCCGCGTGCAATGGAAGGGCGGATACACGATACTAAATTGACGATTTCCCAATTTACGGTTATTTAATATTCCCAGTTCACGATTAATGAAAATCCTTGATCACGGCGGTCGGCTAATACCCCATTCCCAGTTCACGAAGAATTATTTTCCTCATGAACAAGCCCAATCCCGGGGGAATGCAAATACCCCTTGCCCCCCCCCCTCCCAACCGAGTGCGATATACCCAACTGTTTGTGTGTCAATCACGGGGGTTATATTTTGAAACTGAGTACCATATACTTTTGTACCTAAGTACCAAATCATCATTTACTAGATGCAATTCATCAGGTGGCTCTAATGCCAGCGGTCTCATAGGGCCTCAACTAGAGCCTCCTCGACTAAGTGTGATTTGAACTGATATTTATGACAAACATTGTCGGTTTATGTACACACTTTGTTGAATCAACGTATCCATCCATCCATTGCTATTGTATCCAATATGGGGGAGTAAGTCCATCAAACTGCTAATTCCATGAATTGAATCCACCCCTTCCCAATAAACACTTTAAAGCAATATATTCCGTAATTTTTTTATTACCAACCTCTTCCTCATGCCAAATATGCATATTCTGTCTTGAATTTAAGTTGAGAATATCTTTGACTACGAATACGTTGACAATATCTTTGACTACAAGTACGGCCAAGGGCTGGCAGCTAGTGACCCACTGCTGTCAGGCAAGTGAAGAACCGTTTAATGGGGCCATGTAATGTTGGAATTTTAGTTTAAGGGTTTAAATAAATCATCGAAATTTGACCACTCTGTTCGTCTGCACTGACACCGTGTGAAGCTATGACTCAGAACGAACGCACAGGTTTTCCAGTTTTAGGGTTGATTTAAATAAGTTGTTGATGAATTAGATAACACAAGGAGAAGTAAGAAATATAAAGATTTTCTTTCGAAATGTCACAATCCATCTGATCGAGCCCCCAATCCTTTACCGCAACGAGGCGTTACCGCGGCTCCACATATCAGGGAACAGCCTAACTAGGCTGCTAACGGGTTAGTTCACATAAGGCTTCCTTTAACATCGGTATTAAGCGTCAACAAAAAACACCAGCACAAGTGCTATTGCAATTACAATTATGTACATGACACTGAATAACAAGTACCACTTTCTTACCGTTCAACTGTTAGCTAAGCTAGATCTAAGAATTGCCTTTGCCAGAGAAAACATTGCATGTCGACATTATGGTTTTAAAAGAAAATACAGGGCCGATGCAATGGGATATAAAAGTAAAACCCTGTTGGTATAAAATCTATTTGCCATTAATCGTTTTGTTTAAAGCGGGTATCGAACCTAATTTAATCGCGATCTGCACCGAAAGTTTACATCTTAAAATTAAATTGGCGAGTGTTAACGCTTCGTTTGGGCCGGCTGGTAAGGAGAAAAGAATTAAGGCAACCCGCGCCCAGCAATAGTCTAGCAGAGCGCCATTTTGCCAGGAGCAGTGACGCTTATTGTGACTATTTATGTGGCACCGCCTTACGTTATAACTCGCGGAGAGAGAGATCAGGGCCGCGATTTACAGATGAACAGCGGCAGTTCCAAGCCGCGCAGTAGACCATGAAAAAGTACCATCCAAACAAATTGATATACGTCTTGCGATTAAGATTGATTCCGCAACAATGCCATGATTGGAGTTAGAATCGCAGCTCTTTATATTAGCGACGATCACGCGATCATGTTTTGCTCACACAATAGGCGCAATTTCCGGTTTGAATAAATTAGAGTATCGCCTCCTGATTGGTCAATCGTGGACACACCTCCAAAAAGGGCTGCCGCCTGGGTAGAGGACGAAATCGTGCCCGGGGGTCACTTCTAAATTGTATTGTGAGCTATAGATAGAACAAAACATTCTGTAATTTGGAGGATAGACAATTGGGTATTATATAAATCGGTAAAGCCGCGTTAGAAGCCAGGCTGGGGATTTCCCTTTAAAATTAAACCATCATCGAGAACGGATATCGCCCGTCAGGTGGGTGTCGACATGTTCTGAACCAGTGACCAGAGTTAGCCAATCACACACAAGACGTTAACTTCACCGACGACCACCCTCCGCTGAACCAAAAATGTGTTTGTATCTTTGGAACAAGGTCTCAGTGCCAAGCGCATTTGACTTATAAATTTGAAACATCGATGTATTTAGAACAAATTGATGTACTGTTCAGCTGTTGGATTTAACAATTCAAGTGCAAAAAAGGGCAGCAAACAGCAAGGTTATATTTCTACCGCTATCCACTAGGCGACCAGCGGCTTTTGCGGCAATGGCTGCACAAGATTGCTGGTGTGAATATTATAGCGAAATGCCGGGCCCATATCATTTACATTTCCAGTTAAACTATAGGGAATTAACTAAGCATTACACATAATATATATTGTTTTAATCATACGTTAGTGAAGTTCCAAGCACTTTTGCCCGACCACCCAACTTGCCATGGGCACCCGCCTCAGTACACTGATGATGACGTCACCGGCGATGAAGCGATTAGTAGGTTTAGACGGCTTCTACCACCGGAAGCTATAATAATTTCTGGCGAGTCGGACGAAGAAGTTGAAGTTGAAGTAAACACCGACTTTACACCAACTGCTGATTTAATCGGGGACCAGTTTGAACCTGTAGGGGTTGGCGATGGTGGATTTGTCATTGTTTATACAGGTCGTTGACGACGCATCGTGTGGTCAGTGAAGCCGTGTTGCATTAGAAGGGAGGATGGGGGCGTTTGGGGGCCGGGTGGGGGTAGAGTCATAGGTACATCGTCATTGTTGGCAGGCTGCCCAATTTTGACTCGTAGAGTGGCGGGCCATGGTTCATTCAAGACAAATTGTCTGGAGGATACTTGTTTGAACACTTTCGATATCAATTACACTATATAGTCAAGAACTCAAAGTTTGAAAAAAAAGTCAGTCTCAGATGGGCATATGGAGAGAAATTGTTGATTTCTGCTTCAGGGATTGAGAGAAAAAAAGGGTCATTTGGGCGGCACATATGTATATACCCCCCCTCCCCCCTCCCCGGGAGCTGCAGTGTGTAACTTGATACAGCTGCTGTCTTAGAAACTCACTGTCACTGAAGAGTGTATGGACAGGATTGCCGTACTACAAAACGGCCGTACGAGTTAGGGTGGGTGGGCTGGCGGTCTATAGGGGTGGTGGGGAGGGATAGGGGGAGGAGTGCTAATAAGATATATATATATTTTTTGTAATATTAAGTTAATTCCCTGCAGTTTAACTGGATATGTACATGATATGAGACCGGCATTTCCCTTCAGCTCCTTATATGCCAAGCCTACTGTAAAATCATGATTTAGCAAAATTTCATTTCTCGTGTCGCCTCCTAAATTTTACAGTAGGCTGGGAACCGGACTAGCAGCATCTGACAGGCTGGCTGGATCTCAGTCAACGGTTGACGTTCCATTCTGTTTAACTTCGAGGCCCCTCTGTCGCTGAAATGCATTCCCCCAAAAAACAAACCCCGAAACTAGGCTTTTTACACACCAGCATCCCCTCCGTGCGCCAAGCGGAGTGAGCGTGCCACGCAGCAATGGGCTCAAGTTCCGCGCACGGTTTCGCTACGCAAGCTAGCTTTTACCGCTATGGTCGGCCGGGAGCAAATTTTAAGATTCTGGAAAAACCATCAGATCAACTGTAATTTCTTGCAACATTATAGTTTTGAAGAATAAAGACATAAAAATAACGAGTTTTGTGTATTTAATACAGCTAAAAAAAATCTTGTACCCTTTCAAAAAAGTTATCATTGTGATAGAACTCTTTCTTTCCATCACCTGATTTCATATGTTATTAGGCTTAGGCGGGGCCCCCATCACTAATTTGTAGAAATGCGCGACGCATTTTTCTGATCAATTTGCGTAGCGCCGCCCTGACAAGCAAGAATAAGCGATATATATAGTGATGTGAGGAACGATCTTCCTCCTCTGCTGGCAGGGCCGAGTTCCGCATCACGGTCGACTGCCACGAACATTTTTGGTCGCTCGAAACTTGCTATGGAACGACATTGGTCACATCGAACTATTTTCATTTGTTGCAGGGATATCCACTAATCAATTATCCTTACTTAGGAAATAGCAGCACAATCTAAATAGTGTAAAAGTGCGCGGGGATCCTCCGCCTGCTGTATTGATTGAGGCTCGTTGTTCACGTCGCCAGTCATCCGCCTCCTGCAGTCTAAAAAGGGCAGCCACACGATGACATCGCAGCGCGGTCACTTGACCAATCCGCCAAGTTCAAATCCCTTTTTGTCATTGCCGATGGCGTGCTCACGCGGTCGACCGCCATACACGAATTTCCAATTCCGATCCGCCATTTTGATTTCGCTGAGGTCAAAGGTTACGCGGACATCGGTGCGCATTAGGACGTCGTCTGGTGTATGTCTGTGATGTTTAAAGCTGACTTGACAGCTCTGCGTGGGCAACATATTGTGAATCAACTTGATCTGCAATGCATCTTTATTTCTGTGCAATTTTGGAAATCTAGATTTGATGTATATTAATCTATAAAATCTTATTATATGTATGAGTATGCGTAAAACAGCGGAGGTTCACATGCAATACTCACCTGCTCACTGAAACTGAGCCGGCTTTTTTTGATCCAGCAGGTGGCTGGACAGTTATACTCCATCAAACGCGCCTCACGCAAGCTTATCACAGGCTAAGCCACCCCCCCCCCCCCCTCCCGACCCCTTCATGCACACACACATGATATGGTTTTATCCGGACAACACGAACGCCTTCTTAGCAATAAATAAAAAGAAAATGAAATAGAGTGGGGGTAGTGGCTGGAAAGGGTTGCCAATGCAGACCAGAGCCCAAAATTCACAGCATCCCCCCCCCACCCCCCTCTCTCTGCCACTCTTACCGTATCATATAAGCCATACTGTTCAAAACGGTGAATGAAGCCCCCATACCATGTACTGTTTAAACCTGACCTATCGTCAATTTTGAACTGCCCAGTCCTGCTAGTCTCTATAGTGAATTATGATCGGTCCCATAATAAGGTTAATACTCGGGCCCACCCCATTTGCCCTTTCGTTTGTCTTGTGACCGCACACGTCAGGGGGCAAGGGGGGTCGTATTCCCGAATCACGAAGAATAATTGTTTTTATTCCCAGGTCACGATGAATTAAATGGAGAACTCCCCGCATACAATGGAAGGGATTTCCCTAGTCACGGTTATTTAGTGTTAAAATTCTCAGTTCACGATTAATGAAAATCCTTGATCACGACGGTCGGCTAATACCCCATTCCCAGTTAACGGAGAATTATTTTCCTCATTCCCAGTTCATGGTGAAATGAAAAAGCCGTTCCCGAGAAACGTAAATACCCCTTGCTACCCCCCCCCCGCTCCGACAGCACTGGTTATGCCTACTAGTATACAGTCTACAGTACAGGGGTCTTGTTGGCCCACACATGCCATGAGCAGGGCTTTGACAAGGAGAGACTTTGCTTCCTGACGTTTGCCATATTCTTTTAGCCACATACAACTTCAATTAGCATTTGTTCACAACAACAACTCGTCGTATGCTTTGTCATAGCTTCCATCGGGATCAGGCGCATCCATTTTCACACAAACTGGTAAAAACACGAAGGAGTTTCGACGAAGTGTCTTGAAACGCCGCCTCGAACAGTGTTGACAACCTTTGACACGCTAATGAAGTTAGGTTACACATCCAAGAAGGCGCGCTGGAATGTGAGATAGGTGCATAAGCAACGCACCCCGGAGCGGGTACCGGAGCACGATCGATCGCGATCGCACTCCTTGCGGTACGACAACGTAAGAATTGAACTCCTTGTGGTACGACAAATAAGGAATTGAACTTGGCGGACTGGTCCCGAAGGACGCGTGCAAGTTTAAACCGGAAGTGGGGTATGGTTCGCTGCGATCAAGGGCAGCCCCGCATGCATAACATTGAACTCTGGACGACGGTTCTTCTCAAATAGGTGAGGATAATTTTGGAAATAGCAGCACAATCTAAATAGTGTAAATATTGCTAAATAAAAGATAACTATAAAGCATCAATGTTTACGGGTTATCCTCGCTTATTTGAGAAGAATCGTCGTCCAGAGTTTAATGTTATTCCTTATTTGTTTTACCGTAAGGAGTGCGATCGCGATCGATCGTACTCGTGTACGCAGCCCTGGGCTAAGCTGCTTGAGCACTCTCTGTCTCAAGGTTCTATTCGCTAGGTGGCGCTTCGCGGAGTGAGTCAAAGGTAGACAGTGTCTCTGCCTCTGCCTTCGATTCACTCCGCGGAGCTTGCGTAGCACCACCTAGCGAGTGGGAGCTTGCTCCACTAGGGGTGAGTTCGGGTATGCGAGCGGAGTAGTCTGACTCCGCGGAGTGCATAACCGAACGCGAAGATTGTCGTCGGATAGGGCGGTCACGTGGTACATTTTACTCCCAGACCTTACTCCAAAGGAGGATCGCGAGGATTTGCAACATGGCGTCCAGGCCGCACCATACATTAAATATATATATAGTAGTATTGCGACCTGCAAAAAATCTGTAAATAATATTATAACAACGAGAATAAGATAATGAACACAATGCGTATCCGTTGATTTACTTTATGGCGCTATTTAACGATCTTCAAAATTAGTGCAGTCCAGCAAGTGCAACATTCACGCGGACCGCGGATTTTGCGTTCGGTTAATATTGATCCGCCTATTAGCGGAAAGAGTGAGTCCGCATGCTCCAAATATCCGCGCCGATTACTCCGATCGCATATCCGAACTCACCCTAGTATTTCGCTGGGAACCAGCTAGGCTGGGAACCGGTCTAGAGCTGCTCGCTCGCAGCATACTAGTCTGTTTCGGACAGGCAGGCTGGTTCCCAGCGAAGGAACGCTAATAGGGCTATAAAGTCTCGTTCGCCTAGACTTCCAGTTTACTCATTTTGGGGACAAACAAACGAAGCACGTGTTCGGAACGAGTTTAGAATCTCTGCGCACACTGGTATCCTGACTATCTGTGACGTAGGCATGACGTGTATGTTACGCAATGAGAGAGACTGGGAACCAGACTATCTGCGCAAAAGCCAGGCGCTGAGGGGTGGGTCCATTGCGGAAGGCCTGGCGATATAATTAAGAATATTTAAGAAATATAGCTGCCCAAAACGGATAGACGACATATTTTTCGTTCATTTGCGCCACCACAATGACTAATATCTGTTACGACGGGACAACAAGGCTGAGAAACTAACGTTTTTTTGCATTTCCTACGAAAACGAGACATTATGACGTCACACGGATTCTCCCTGAGTGACAACGTTGGCGCAACGCTTCAAACAGAAAACTTACAAAGAATGAAGAACTTTGTCTTTTCGTGATCCAAAAACGATACGAAAACATCCTACTGGTCTTAATTTACCTTTACCATGTGGTTTAATGACGCGTCCGTGTGTTGTTACTCCATGCGCTGCACACTTTGACAGCGGAATGGTTAAGTCGATCACTTGCTCTCGCCATTTTTGTTACCGCGGAGGCACGTGAAACTCTGTGACGTCACTCGCACTTTGGAGAACTCGCGAAAGCCTGGGTGCAGGGCTAAATTTAGAACGCTATTTTTAGCTTTCGAGTGTTGTGAAGACGGATTTTTCCTTGTATATTCCGAAAGTTCTGCGCTCCATCGCCTCCAAATATTTTAACGTCTATCTCCCATAGCCATGTTTAGTGAAATGGTACTCATAGTCTTTAGAATAAATCTGGAAAGAAATTGACTTATAGCTGCCTATAGTTCAACATGGAGCACGTGTGTTTGTTTGTCCCCAAAATTGAAATCTCGCGGCCCGATCGCGAGAACTGTATAGCCCTATAGGGCTATAAAGTCTCGTTCGCTTAGACTTCCGGTTTACTCATTTTGGGGACAAACAAACGAAGCACGTGTTTGGGACGAGTTTAGAAGCTCTGCGCACACTGGTATGCTGACTATCTGTGACGTAGGCGTGACGTGTATGTTACGCAAAGAGAGATACCGGGAACCAGACTACCTGCGCAAACGCCAGGCGCTGAGGGGTTGGTCCATTGCGGAAGGCCTAGCGATATGATTCAGAATACTTAAGAAATATAGCTTCACAAAACGGATAGACGACATATTTTTTATTCGTTTGCGCCATCACAATGACGAATATTTGTTACGACGGGACAATACGACTGAGAAACTAACGTTTTTTTGCATTTCCTACGAAAACGAGGCATTATGACGTCACACGGATTCTCCCCGAGTGACAACGTTGACGCAACGCTTCAAACAGAAAACTTACAGAAACGAAGAAACTTGGTCTTTTCGTGATCCAAAAGTGATACGAAAACATCCAACTGGTCTTGTTTTATCTTTACCATGTGGTTTAATGACGCATCCGGGTGCTGTTACTCCATGCACTGCACATTTTGACAGCGGAATGGTTAAGTCGATCACTTGCTCTCGCCATTTTTGTTACCGCGGAGGCACGCGAAACTGTGTGACGTCACTCGCTGTTTGGTGAACTTGCGAAAGCCCGGGTGCAGGGCTAAATTTAGAACGTTATTTTTAGCTTTCGAGTATTTTGAAGACGGATTTTTCCTTGTATATTCCCAAAGTTCTGCGCTTCATTGCCTCCAAATATTTTAACGTATATCTCTCATAGCCATGTTTAGTGAAATGGTACTCATAGTCTTTAGAATAAACCTGGAAAGAAATTGACTTATAACTGCCTATACTTCAACATGGAGCACGTGTGTTTGTTTGTCCCCAAAACTGAAGTCTCGCGGCCCGATCGCGAGAACTGTATAGCCCTATTAGGTTACACCTGTCCAAAACAGACTAGTATGCTGCGAGCAGCTCTAGGCCGGTTCCCAGCCTACACTAGTGTGAACGGCGGCACCAGCTTTGAGATCCACCCCGAAAGACCCTTCTGGGGATTCCCCTGTCCGCACGCGATGGGCTACGCTGAAGTTTTTTTAGAATTCTTACACCATGGGCCTTATATTATAATGCATTGCCGACATAATTCCTCCTTTTTGGTCCTGATAAATCTAACCTATTTAAATGAATCACAAATCAAAATGTACTTGATGTGCTACACGGTGTCCGCAGCGATGGAATTCAACTTTCCCCTTGTTCGGCAAGGCTGGGAGCCAGTAGCAGGGTGGGGTGTGGGGGAGGGGGGGGGGGGCATCCACAACTTATAGTCCATACATACTATTGAAAAAAAGATCTTCGCTCAGAAATCAAGCGAGCCGACACGCTAGCTCTTGGGCTGCAAAGGGATATTCCCGCAGTCCGGTCACCAACTTTATCAATCTGGGATCCGACGAAAATCAGTCTCGAACACAACGATTTCCGGATTGCGTTTCGTCCTGGGATTAAAATGAGTCCGGACCACGACGGAGCAGCTGGATTGGCATAATTGGGCTTCTGTCTGACCATACTTCCAGATGTTTTCTATCGTTAAGATACACGCTGTCTTGGAGGATCATCATGCATGCCATAAACATCCCAGAAATACTTGTTTGAAAGCATAAGAAATGATCGCGGCAACCATGTTGGTAGTAATGCCGTCGGAGTGTACATCAAAAGGCTTGCAGTATTACTCACGCCTACCAGTTACCACAATAATATTTATCCTGGGCTCTAACATGGGGAGATGGGAAGTCTTCATTCTCTCGCCCACTCACTATTAACTGCGTGGGTGAAGTCTTTCGTGGAACTTAATTAACTGGGATGTATGTATGAAAAACTTCGTTCTTCGCATGGGGTGGAGGTCGGAAGCCACTCAGAGTTCCAAGCCAATAAATGGTGTGATAGCCACAATATATGGTAACTTCTTATGACATTCAGCCCAACTAGGATCACTTCAGGAACGCAACTCACCCCCCCCCCCCCCCTCCCTTTTCAAATAACGTCATACCGCACGGCAATTTTCCCATGCACCCGCGCGTATCCGCCGGCTGTTTTCTCGAATCCACCACATCTACGCATTCATTTGGCCTAACACAGTCGTAGCACATGACATGTGGTGTTAGCAAAGCGCTGTCACTTTCTTTCCTCATGTCGCACTGGCTGTTCGAAACGGACTGTTAAATGATAGATCTACATATTGTCAGGTTAGTATTACGAAGAGACACTTTAGGTAAGCTTACTCGCCTTATCTTTCTGCAAACAAAGAGGCAAATTCCTTTCCAACAGTAACATAACTGATATGCTATAGCCTCGGAGAGTTATAGCATGTTGCTCAACCACAGCACAACGTGGGTGGGTGCAAACGGAGGCAAACTGAAAGGGGATCGGGGGGGAGGGGGGGTCGGCGGGAGCAGACACAGCTCAGGATCAGTGGGTGGCTCGTTAACAACTTATGACTAGGAGGCGCGAGGGGGGTGGTTCTTTAAAATATAACGTGTGTCCCTTTCTTAGGGGTGGGGGGGGGGTAGGGGGCTCCATCACTGTGACCTCATAACGTCTAGCCATATAATTTCTCAATACTACATAGCAGTGTAAGCTTATAGATCTATATGTGGTATCATGCTGGCTAAATTGAGCTAAATGCAGCAGAATATTGTCATTAATTGGCATCCCATTTTGAATCTGTTACATGATATTTTCTTAATGCAATAAAGTCCATCTAAAATTGCCATCTGATTAAAAGATTCCAGCTAGACATCTATAATTTAATTGTTATAATCATGGTAAATGTATGTATTTGAGTGGCTAGATTTGAATTTTTTGACACCTTAAGCAGCAAATCCTTTTATCTTGGCCATGGTATATTATATTTTTAATTATATTCTGTATGTCTTGAAGATAAAAAAAAGATAGCATTTATTTAGATGCTAATGGATTTTAGCATTACACAAAATCTGAAGTAGCAGAAAAATATTTTACTGCAAGTGATTTCTATCCAGCATTGTTTTCCTCCAGGATTTAATCACAAGGTGACAGCTGTCACAATGGCGGTTGAAGTTCTTGGCATCAACCCCAAAACCTCAGTCTACATGCTAGAGTTATTTTTTGAAAATACGAGAAAATGTGGAGGAGGTGAAATAAAACAATTATTGTTTGACCAAGACAAGCACACAGCTATCATATGGTTTGAGGATGAAAATGGTAAGTAACTGCTGCCATGGTGCTGATGTATATCCGTCAAGCACTCAAGCCTTGCATTGAGGCAAGGCATTGGGCATGATAGATGCAGGACTGTATAAAGTTAATTTATTATTAATTTTTCTGCATTGTGCAAGCTTGATATACAATTCCTTTTTTAACTTTCTTCTATATCAGTCACTTAAATGACAAATACAGATTAACACTTAAATCTCTTCAAGGTTGAGTATAGAATGAGTCAAGCAAATTTCGCCAGAACTACCCTTACAAAAAAGTACTATAGTCCAAATCTATAGTAGTAATACAATAATCTAGATAATTATAGCATTGATATAGTAATACTATAGTTTTCATCACTAACACAATGGTAATACTATAATTATGTAGACTGTCATGCTTCGGAGCTCAGAGACAACACGTCTTGTAGTCTGCATGTCATTTATTGGAATGCCGGATAATAGTAGTTCATGTGACAGTGCGATGGTGCGTAGGAATATGTCGGTACTATTTGCTGACTGAGGGGATGTAAAGCTGCGATGAATAAACTAGTTCCTAATTATATAAGCATGTAATTAAATACATATCATCACATAGACTATAGTAACACTATGGTTATGTAAACTATACTAATGCTATAGTTTTGTAAATTATAGCACTACTATAGTTATATAGACTAGTAATATTATAGTTGTCTAGACCATAGTAATACCATAGTTATCTGGACTAGAGTAACATTATAGTTATCTTAGTTGTAGTAATACTATATAGTTATCTTGACAATAGTAACATTATAATTATCTTAGTTATAGTAATACTATATAGTTATCTTGAATATAGTAAAACTATAGTTATCTTGAGTATAGTCATACTATAGTTATCTTGAGTATAGTCATACCATAGTTTTGGTAACCATAGTCTGTATCACTATCACCTGGAATACCATTTAGTACTATAGTCTATACAACTGTAGTATTACTATGGTCTATATGACTATGGACATATACAACTTTACCATAGTATTTTTGACAATTGGTGTACTATGGTACATTTACTACCATGGTATAATATAGTGTACCATACTTTTTACTATGATTGAGTGTGGCCTATTCACCATTACACTATATATATATACTTGGAATTAATTGTTCTTATATCATGAGATACCCATTATAGTAACCATGTATGTCACGATATAGGATTAGTATTAACTGCTAGTCCTCTGCAAATGATTGTTGTATGTATTACAAGCAAAATTTAAGCAAAATCTGAGAGAGTGAGTAGTCTAACAGATAATGTTTGTATTTCTCCCACATGTTATTTCGCATTCTGGTCATAAACTTGCAGGATTATAGTGCATAGACTAGTTTTGAAATATGCCTGTTTTTGCCTTGGTTGTATAACACTGGGCAGTTTTGTTTAGGAGACAATGCTATGAATGGTTATTACCGGGACCCTTTCCCCAAGATATGGCAACAAATTTGTGACCTGTTTCGCAATTTTTTTCAAACAGATGCATAAACAATTTTTGTTCACAGCCAGTTTTTAAGTCCATTGAATATAAATACTTAGATTCCTCGTCTGTTTTCCACCTTATGTCACAGGTGTGTATATTTTAGCTAACCAAAGACAACAACGAAATTGTGATCCAAGTTTCACCTTTGTAGATTAATTATTGCCTGATATCTCTGGCTCCTAACAGTGTCTCACAGATGCCAAGAATTCTGCACCACTTCAAATGTTGAATTGGAAAATTATCCTCTGACTGTGAAAATATACAAAGGATTAGAATCAGGTAATAAAAGACTATACAAGTTCTTTTATTAAAAGGTAATGTATGTCGTTTACTTCTCATACAATATTATCATGTTGTGTTACACATAATTAAATTGCAAATTAACATTCATATAAGAAGTGTTAACATATACGCAAGCAAATTTATTTATTGATGATTAATACGCCTTCGTTGTTTATCCTGGATTTTATTAATTTTGCAGATAGATTTACTAATCAAGTAACTTTTAGTCGGTTTGCGTTTCCTTGTATGATGCATACAGTCGCTGAGGTACCTGCGAAGGAGAAACTGAGGAATGCAACGACTGCCAAGCCACGGCAAACCCAGCGTATTGCTGTTGACCCCACTACGTCACATGGCCATAGTGGAGCAGGCGCTAGAGGGCCAGCTCGGCGCGATGGCAGAGCAACCGGTCAGCGCGACGGCAGAGCAACCGGTCAACGTGACGGCAGAGCTACCGGTCAGCGGGACGCCATCAGCTCCAGACCAGACCTGGAGAGGTCGCAGCTCGCAGAGTACGACTTCTGCACCGTGGAGCTGAGCAATATTCCAGTCGAGACGACGAGAGATTACCTACAGCTGGTGGTGGAATCAGTCTTCCCAGAGGTTGGAGACACAGCCATCAAGGAATTTAACTACGCGGACGGAGACCAGCGTGGATGGATCAAACTCAGGCGCAAAGAAGGTAGTGTTCTCACGATGCTAACCACAACCAGATGCTACAGTTTGCTTGGGATTTAAAACCACAAATATTCTTAAAGGTAACGTGAGTTATAAAATTGTTAGACTGGGGACTTCTACTTCAGATTAAATGTATTACTTATTTTTTCTAACTGATCAAAATAAAGGGAATTTAAAAAAAGTGATTCTAGTGATGAATCTTAGCCATTCGAAGTCCCCATGCCGTTAGCAAACAAATCCATTTTCTTTGCCTTTTGATCTTGATCTCGATGTATCCAGTTGGCAAACTTTTGTATTAACTTTCGTGTTATTTTGCTGCGTTTCAGACGCTCACGAGATTGTAATGAGTAGTCCCCTTGACGTGGACGGGACCCCGGTGCACGTGGTACCCCTGAACACCCTGCTGGAGGACGACCCGGACTACCAGGGCAGCGCCGCCATCCGGGTGACCAACATACCAGATGGTGTCTCAAATCAACATATCAAACTCCTTTTCAAGAACCAAAAGAGGACCGGTGGGGGAGCGATTGCAGATATCTACAGCGAGAAGGGTATTGTGTGCATCACCTACGAAGAATCTTGTGGTAAATGAACTTCTCTTATTGTATGTTGCTGTATTCTCAACTGTTGGCTATTATCATCACAACAAACTCCGGCTTATAAATGAATAATATATAATATATCAAACTTCAATTACTATCGCCGCTTTTACTTATGTAAAGCATGTTCGTAGGTGGGTATTATGCAATGGGCTTTATCACGTTTCTCCTTCTGTCAATGTGCTCACTTTTTGCAAGAGCTTGAACTGGTTTCAGTGGCGAAAGCGGTTTTGGAGAGACACAATAAGAAACTCCTACAATGCAAGGAGCAGACGCTGGCCATCGAGCGACTGTGTCCCGTTCCCCCGCCCCCACTTTGCCTGGGACAGAAGGAGTGCGCCCGACTCCTTTTGACTGCACTGCCAGATTTCATCACCGGAAGTGACATCACGAAGTTTCTAAATCCTGATGGCGGCTGCGATGTGTCGACGATTCTCTTCAGTTGTAAGCCCGGTGTGGCTCTTGTTGTTTTTGTCGGCTCCCCAGGTAAAAAGTAGTCCAAGTTTTTGTTCAAACTGTTATAATTCGATGGTATTTTGTCTGTGTGCTCTGCTATGCCAGCCCAAATGTGTGTACAAGATGAAGATATCATGTCTTTGTTCGCAACAAAGTAGAGGTTACTTCTGAAGACATGCCTCCCGTCTTCTTTGACCCAACCCATTGTCGAGATATGACCTACATTAACGCGTTCTACTTAATATCTCCAATAGATAAAATTTGTACTAAAAAGCATTCATACTTGGCGACAAATATATACCTTTTTTTTATTACTAATATATTGACACTTACATATAAATCGTACAATACAACAACTGATAATATATGTAACTTATAAGTCGTTAATATATTAAAATACAACTACAGATCTACATCAGCTACTATGATGATATACATACATATATATATACGGCAAATGATGAACACGGGTTGCATATCTCTTATTCTGTCAGATTACGAGGCCTTGCTTTGGCGATGTGGCACCAGACCGTTGAAGGGCACAATGGTGTCCATCCAAGAGATTCCTCTGCCAAGGCACATCCAAGTGCACGGTCTTCAGAGCCTCGATACGGAAATTGTCGAGCTGTATTTCGAAGATGAAGCTGATGTCGTCAACTCTTACATATCGTCTGATAAGACCTGGATGATAATCCAGTTTTCCAATCCCGAAGGTAAATTTTTTTTATGAAAGAGAGGAAGGAAGGGTTACCTCTTTTATTTGGTCTACAAAATATACATATCTCTTGCTTCTAGAATCCTATAGCACAAAAAGAGCGTTTGTTTGACGACATGTTCATTGAACCATCGCCCAGAAATTCATGGACACAGTGGTTCAAGCAGCAAGCGCTTGTTGTGACGTATACTTTCTTCGTTGTCTTAATTGCGTCAAACGAAACTTCATAAAAGTATACGTCATTCGTAATTGCTTTGCACGTCATATACTCGTGAGCAATATAATTCAAGAGTTCTCTGAACTGTTATGTAAATATATACAATTGCAGCCGTGATGCGGACTACAAAACACAAGCATGAATTGGAAGATGTACTAATGAAAGTTGAGGTGTACTACCCGGACTTCGGGGAGTATCCACCGGGCGTGGATATGACGCAGCCTCTCCCAGAGAGACATGCCACCATCACCTTGACGACCGGCGGACCCGTTGGCCGCTTTATCTTCAAATCTCCGCAAGCGATCGACTATCTAAATGACCAGCTGAAGCCAGTGAATGCAACCTTGCAGTTGGATAGTTCTTCGGAAGAACAGCTGACCCTATTATGCCTCAGCACCGTCGCGGCCTCCGAAATAAAATTATGGAAGGACACAGCGACAAACCGATTTGAAGACTTATTGGCAGACACGTTTGAAGCGCGTGATCTAGCGCTAGATGGCGAGTTGTATCAACACGTGTCGCGTGAAGCCCACAAGCACGCCAGGAAACATCGACTCGTGATAACGACGGACGACGACAGCAAGACGATAGCTCTTGTAGGGTGGAAGAAGGAGGTTCGAGATGCCGAGGCATCTCTGTCCCAACAATGCCAAGCGATTGAAGATGAAAAATCTGCCGACAAGTGTGTCATTCCGGTTAGGAGAGAGGACGCCCTGCTCCTTAGCGCGTCGGATTTCAGCACGACAATAGCGAACACTTTTGCGAGATTGAATGTGACCATTGGTGAGGAAGAGGTCATCCTGCACGGCCCGACGCGCTATATGAGTGATGCCAAAGTGAAGATGTATGAGGACTACATCAGGAAGAAGACATCCAGAGATGAAGTTACTTCACCAGATGTCCTAAATTTGCTGCAGATGGACAACGCAGCGAACCGTGTGAGAGCTGCGCTTGCTGAGGCTGAGGTGTGCGTTGCATGGCACATAACTGACGGAAAGCTGACGTTGATCGCACTGAATGAGGATGCTCTAGATACAGCAATGTCGGTTATGAAAGAATCTGTCGTCAGTAAAAAGCGTGAACTAGACCCGGCGGAGTCAGCGGCTGTACAAACACATGTCTGGAAGGACTTGATCCAATCCCTCGAAAAAGCACACAAAGGCCTGTTGGTTTTCAACCACGGACCCCAAGAAGTGCGTTGGGCATGCGTGAAGGATATCGCAGAGATTATTGAGGCTGTGGTAAATGACTACTTAGCGGAGCATGTCATTCATGAGGAGCTGGTGCCAGCTGACCCCGGTGTGGTGGAAGTCCTGGATCAGTATGGAGACGTGCGTTCCGTGGCCAAGCAAACCAACGTCAAGCTGGAGTCGCGGTGGGAAGTCCCCCAGGGAGCCGGGTTCCTAATCAAAGGGACGCGAGCGGACCTCGAGGCGGGCCGGAAGAGGATAAAAGAGTGTATTTTCTCCGTAGTCAACAAGGATCTCGTCTTGAACGCTGTTCGAGACTTTCGCTTCATCAAATCACCGAAATGCGAACCTGTTTTGGCAGATCTGCGAAGCATGTACAGATGCGCCATTCGTGTTGTCAAGGAGGGTGGCGATCCCGAGAGGGCGGCTGATGAGGCCGACAATGAGGACAGCTTGGAAGACAGTTCCATCGCTTCGTCAGGTAAGCTCGTCGCATCATATATGTTCTTTGAATTAAATGCATTTGAAAATTATCGTAACAAACCTGTTATTAACGGAGTTTCGCTGATGCGCTCGAAGATAGCGCATATGTCCTATGTAGCGTCAATCATTCAAGTAATATATCGTGCAAAAACATGCGCCTATCTTTTTGGCCTGGGTTATATATTCCTCGTCCAAGGAATTTATTGTCAGTACCATGAACTAACCTATGCATGTTCCCTTTCATTATAAAAGCCAAGACTTGTTTATATAGATAGTGGGGAAGTTTCGCCAGTGGATGATGAATTCTTTGTCTCAGTGTTCCTGCTGCCCGCGAACGATGCCGCCACGCTTCGATTGCACGGGCTGTCCGCGCAGTCTCTCCATCGTGCGATCAAGACTCTGCTCCAGCACATTACGAGCGCCATGCGCACTGAGGTCATCGGGGAGGAGGACCAAGTGGCTCTCTCCAACCTCACCGACGAGGACGTACGTCTTAAATATAACTAGTTGTATTCTGCATAGGTGACTTGTGATGTTGTTTACAAGTTTCAGCAAATGCCCATACAATTTCATCAGGAATGTATGCGTAGGATTAGTACGTAAATACGTGTATTCTTTCGGTTAAGGCGACGCAGAGTAATGCTTCAAATTCTGCTTCTTTTTAAGACCGCCAACATATATGGGATCGGTGAAAGATTCTTCGTGGAAATTGGCCTGTATTCCGAAGGTGGGAAGACACGGTTAAAGATAAGCGGTCTTCAGGACGAGGTCTTTCCGGCGATGGCTGAAGTGTCTACGCTCCTCAAGAAGGTTGAACAACGCACAAAAGACAATGAAACTTTAAAGCGCATGGTAAATCATTTGACATTTAGATAATATTTACTGCAATTCATTGTATCTCAATAATTTTTCCAATCTTAAGGTTGATAGTTGAACAAATATACAGTTATTCTTCACGTATTGCTACCACATAATTAAATTATTTAACATGTAAATATAATGCAGCTGATATTGGAAATGGCTGGTAGTTTACCGATACGACATCCGTTAATTGCGTCCTATTATGGCTAAGTAAATTTTCAAATTGTTCCTATAACCGTCATGTCATACAGTTGTATGAATCAGTCTGTTACCCGCTTTCCCGTAGGCCTTAGCGAAGTACGTCATCTATGAGGAGTTGGTGCCAGCTGACCCCGGTGTGGTGGAAGTCCTGGATCAGTATGGAGACGTGCGTTCCGTGGCCAAACAAGCCAACGTCAAGCTGGAGTCGCGGTGGGAAGATCCCCAGGGAGCCGGGTTCCTCATCAAGGGGACGCGAGCGGACCTCGAGACAGGCCGGAAGATGATAACAGAATGTATTTCCACCGTAGTCAACATGGATCTCGTCTTGCACACTTTTCAAGAAATTCGCTTCATCAAATCACAAAAATGCGAACTTACTCTGGAAAATCTGCGAAGCATGTACAAATGCGCCATTCGTGTTGTCAAGGAGGGTGGCGATCCCGAGAAGGCGGCTGATGAGGCCGACAATGAGGACAGCTTGGAAGACAGTTCCATCGCTTCGTCAGGTAAACTCCTCGCATCATATATGTTCTTTGAACTATATACATTGGAGAATTATCGTTACAAACCTGTTGTTAACGGAGTTTTGCTAACATTTATTAACAGTAGAGTTTCAACTTGTATTCTAGGCCTTTACGATTTCCCTGATTAACGTTAGCTCATCAATATATCATTGTACGCATTATTCATATACATGGATATTTATCTTGCCACAAGTATAAACTGGAAATGTTGTGACGTGATGCGGGTAGGGTTTTGTCACTGCAGGATCTGGTGGTGAACCGACGAGCAGACCTAACGCTTTGCACACCTTCACTACCAAGGAAGGATTGCATCTTTCACTCTCAGTCGGCATGCTTGAAAAAGAGAAGGTAAGTGCCCTATATAGTACCTCAAGCACAGCCAATGACGCTGATCGATATGTTCATGTAGTAAGATGGTGTCGGCATGTTTCCATCCATTGTATCTGTAACAACCGAAATGAAATTAAAACAACAAAACATGTAGGTTATTAAGGCATACAGCAGGTTTGAATTGCCAGTCTAAAATCAGTTTATTTTCGATTTCAGGCTCAGGTGTTAATAAACACAACTCAAGCAAACTTGAACCTCCAGTCCGGAGCTGTCTCGGCCGCCATCTTGCGAGAAGCAGGACAGTCCGTGCAACGAGAATGTAACGATAAGTGCCCGAGTGGGCTCCGCCCAGGCGCCATACTGCACACAAACCCTGGCAGATTACGGGCCAACTATATATTTCACGGAGAGTTCGGAGTTCTCATAAACAGGAATGTCTCGTCAAATTTAAAGGTGATCAATTATATATAATGAATGCGAGAGCTGACAATGGGTGGGTGTTCGAGTTGATCATATACCTTTGAAATGATTTGTAAAGGGTTGGACACAAATTTAATTTTGTGCCTGGTAGAATTGGAAGCCATTTAAGTCGTCATCTCGGTATTAATAGTGCAAACGTTACGCGACAATCATGTTACACCAATGGGGTTCTTATTCTCAACTGATAGCCGTCATTACTTTTGTACAAGGAAACCTGCTTTATCCCATCATCTATTTCACTGTCGTTTTTACCTACTTGAATTTCTCATCAGATATTGAAGGACATGCTGAGGAAATGTCTGGACATGGCTGACCAGAAGGGCCAAAAGTCGCTGGCCACTCCTGCTATTGGCACTGGTGGCTTCGGCCTCTCGCGTAAGGACTGTGCCAAGGTCATGAACGAGGTGGTGCAGGATTTCAGCAAACGCAACCCAAAGACGTCACTGAAGGATATCCGGATTATTCTTCATCCCAATGACAAGGACACGATCAAGGCAGGTGCCATGGATTGGGACTGTTTAATATGCCACTCTGTGCGTATCGATTCTGAAATAATTGTGTCAAAATGGCGTACATGTCAGAGAGATAGCGACCCTATCTATAGATTTCAAAGCAGTACGGCTACCCGGAATGAGTGAATCATCAGGCCGCATATCTAGAATATTTAGTAGTCTAGCGCGTTCGGCTATTTTCGATGCTAGGCCAGCCCAAGCCCCTTACGTCACAGTTCTAGACCAATCACCTCCAAAGTATCGCTCCACGGGCTCCTTGCGTCAGAGTTTTAGACCAATCACCTCCAAGTATCGCCCCACGGGCTCCTTGCGTCAGAGTTCTAGACCAATCACCACCAAGTATCGCCCCCAGGGTCCCTTACCTCACAGTTGTGGACCAATCCCCATTTATCGCCAAACATTTCATACCATAGAAACTCGCTGTCGAACAGTGTTGTACTGATTTACCGTGTTGTTATCAACTCGTGAGGAGTTTGTAGTTCCATGCAGGCTAATATGAAACTTTGTTTTTAATCTGTTCATTAGGCATTCGTTTGATCGCTATCTAAAGGTGTGGATATACCCTGCATTGCATTATCCTAGGGAATCCGTTGCCCTGGTGGAGATCCTGTATATGCCAAAGTGCGATGAACTTTGGTCTATCCCATGAAGATCCAAGCTGACTATTATTTAAAAGAAGTAATAATTGTATGTTTGAATAATTTATTAGTTGCTTTTGTTTCAGGCTTACGTCGACACTCTAAGTAACGTTACGCCACCAGCGCCTCCCGCCCCAAACCGTGTGAGGAGAATGCTCAACAGTCGCTCCCCGACGGACGGGGCGAAAAGCCTGGCTTCCCCCAGTATGTTAAAATTACTGCACACAACAAAGTTAACGCCAGTAATGTGGAACAGCACTTGGCGTTATGCTTTTCACTTGCGTCAATCGAGACCAGACACGAGACCGTCAACATGACATAACCTTAGCATGTTTGATGGCAGCACCCCCTTAAGCTCTAATAATACTTTTCTTATATAAAGGAATCAAAGAAGTTGTGTTATGGGCATGTGTCCATTGAGTGCCAGCACCCGTTTGCTATATTAAATGTTGGCACGTTTCCATCAGTGCCCCCACTCTTTTTCAATGGATGTCGCTTTGTTAGTACTACTATTGGCAGCAAGGTTTGTTACTATATTTACAACTGGGAACAGCCATAGTTTTCCATAAAACCCGTATGCACTATATAGCTTCAATTATTCCTGAAATATATCGTGCAAAAAAAGTTCTTTTTACTTGGTTATATATACGTCGCCCAAAGAATGAATTGTCAATACCGTAATCTAACCTTTGCACGTTAACTTTCATTATAAAAGCCATGACTTGTTTATATAGACAGTGGGGATTTTTCGCCAGTGGATGATGAATCCTTTGTCTCAGTGTTCCTGCTGCCCGCGAACGATGACGTCACACTTCGATTGCACGGGTTGTCCTCGCAGTCCCTCCATCGAGCGATCAAGTACCTGTACCAGAACATTACGAGCGCCATGCGCACTGAGGTCATCGGGAAGGCGGACCAAGTGGCTCTCTCCAACCTCACCGACGAGGACGTACGTCTAAAATATAACTAGTTTCATTCTGTGTATTCTGTGTTATATCAGGAATATCTTTTCTTGTCTGGGTGTTTTTCCAAGTTAGGTTTGGAATATACATGTATATGATGTTATTTGCGTATATGAGTCCCATAGTAGGTATTACCGCTACTTCGTTCCCGAGAAATAACCGGCGCCTTTAGGTGTGGTAAAATTATGTTGACGAATGATACGGATCGTGCTTAACGTTTCTCTTCCTTAAAACCTGTTCGTCATTTACAATACAAGCCGAGTATTAGGCCGCATACTAGGTTATAATTACCAGCACCACTACCCTGTTTGTCAGGGGATTGTGTCGATGCCTATATTCTACTCGTATTTGTTTCTTTAAGGCAACACAGACAAATGCGTCAACTGCGGCTAATCTTGTTTAAGACCAGACCTACATGTATGAATACGTCAACGATTAGCCTTTATTTCAAATTGTAAAGTCTAATGCGTCCATACGATTTATTTTGTTTAAGATCGCCAAGATATATGGGGTCGGTGAAAAGTTCTTCGTGGAAATGCAACTGTATTCGGAAGATGGGGAGAACAGGTTACAGATCAGCGGTCTTCAGGACGATGTCTTTCCGGCGATGAATGAAGTGTCCAAACTCCTCAGGAAGGTTGAAGAGCACGTGAAGGACGAAAACCATTTAAAGCGCACATTAGGGAAGGTAAATCACTTCCTTGGATCTTATTTACTTCAATCGTTGTATCCTAGTCGGTTTCCCAAGCATGTACGGTAATATTGACAGTTTAGAGCGATTATTATGGTGTCCAAAATTGTTTTACCCTCATCGTTTTTCTAAAGAAAAAACATATAGCCCATAGGTTTAAGTAAATTTTTATCGATTACATTCGGTACTGTGATATCTGCATGACTTATGAATTATGATGTGTAGATCATTGTAGAATGATTGACACAAATATAAATGAAATGGTTCAGACCGGAACAAATGTTGAGCTAGTCTTTGGTTACCACACGCGTTATGTCTACAAACCGTTTGGCATGAAGTTCAAGCGTACTGAAGAGGCCCGATGTATCGTCCATCCGCCTCAACCGTATTATACACGTGTTGACGTTGAAAAAAAGCCTTATGCGGTACACCGCGGGGGGCCGCCCCGATAGCTCAGTGGGTTAGAGCGCTCGCCTTGAGTGCTCTGGCCACTTGAGAGCCTAACGGCACGTGGATCGGTGGTTCGCGCCCCGCCGTAGCCATGTGTGTGTGGTCGCAGGATAAAGATCCCATGTCCTTCTCCCCGCAAAAAGTAGGGGGTTACCCCCAGGACATGGCTCCGCTCTCCCTTCTTTGTCCCATTGACGCGATATGACCAAAAGTGGTAAAAGCTACCTGAGTATTCAACTAGCCAACCAACCAGTACATCGCCAGATGTCTTCTGTGCCCTGTCGTTACAGATTCAATGGGACAAGATGGTGGAGGAGACTGTGGGAGGGGCTGGCAAGCCCGTCCCCGTGCGCCGTGCGCCGTGCGCCGTGATCTTCTGATCTTTGGATCATAGATCTTGCTCAGTTATCGGCTATCACCGTACAAAAAAGGTCGCTGTAGTGTTAACCGTAGCAATAATATATATGTTACCGGCCCAATTGTAATGAAAAAAACAACAAATGTTAAGGAATGAGATTTTTGATTTCAGTAGTGACGAGTAGTGACAATCCATATTTTACCCGGAAATTGTGGATTAATTGATGCACATTACAGGCGATTGTCCTGTTATATATATGTCTTCTCTATGACGACCGGAATGAAACCAGCAAGTCGTATCGCCCTTATACCATTCAGTGACAGACACCCTGCCGCAAAGCTGGACTGTGTCTGTAAATCCCGCAAGCGTGAAAAGATTTGATCTTCAGCCTACAAGTTCCGGGTACTAGCAAGTGGAACAACAATTTAAAGTTACCGTTACAACGGGCACTATTCAGAAGGTCAGAAGAAAAAAGTCCTTGCAATGCCTGAAAGTGTTTGTCTCACTCACAAACAAATATAAAGTTATGATTGACTTACTTGTACCCCATAATGGAATTATTCGACTTAACATGTAAATATAATGCAGCTGAGATTGGCAATGGCTGTTAGTTGACCGATCTGACATCCGTTAATCGCGTATCACGTGTTTCAGTGATTAAAAAGTGATTAGGTAAATTGTCAATTGTGCCTAGGCATAACCGTCACGTCATACAGTTGTAATAATCAGTCTGTTACCCGCTCTCCCATAGGAGGTTTCCAGGTATTACATTCCCTCGATGATGAAGTTGATTCCAAAGTGCCCCGTGCAGCGTATGCAATGCATCGTGAGCTGGTTATGGTGCGAGCGTTCAATGTGCTTTTGTTGACACAGATCGAGAGGATTCAGAATGCATCGCTCTACAAACAATACGATATACACAAGACCCGGGTGGATGCTGACAACCCCGCCGGGCACACAAACGAACGCATCCTTTACTTCGGACGCACAATAGACTGTAACGTTTAGGAAACTAAAACTTGTCGCGTTTAGGAAGCTGAAACTTGTGTATGACTCATATCCGAGGCATCCGGGTGACGCGAGTGGTAAACAGTATGCAGTGAACTGCATCGTGAAATTGAAGTAGTTTGAATTCCTGAATCCCAAGGTTTTGAATATTCCCCCAGCGATGTAAGTATGTTATATTGTAGTGTTACTCTTCTGTGCTTTTATATGATATGTTGGTTTAGTCTTTCGCCTTATAATATAACTGTAATTAGGAAATAAGAGCAGAAGTGGATTAGCGATTTGGTTCTGCGTGATTTACTACGGGAGAGTATAGCCTGTTGTCAAAAGTATTGACTATACAATGATTATTCAGCCCGGCCTTGCTTTCGTTGTTTAAATTACGTAGGTGTTTTTGGCTTGAGACGCAACACAGTTTATTGGGGTTTTTTTCTTCTTATTAATATCAGCTTATTTTTGTATTGCAGTTTGAACCATACATAGCATTAATACCAGAATAAATGAGTATGCGTATCAAACGCTGGACTTGACTTTGAATACCTCAGTAGCGTGTGGGCTACATTAGTTCAAAATCGAGGTGAACATTGGAATACCACTGCGAAGCTTGACAATGCCTTCTGCGAAGGAAGTGATCAAGCGTCTGAAACAGAAGCGCGGTTGCGCGAAGGGAGTTATCTCTCGTTCCATAAAAGAAATCGACATTTTGATGTTAGATTTAGATAACTATGATGAAGTTTCGAAGAAACTAAATGACTTTGATGACGTAGTGAACGCCTTTGAAGAGGCCCAATTAAACTATCACACTGCTCTAACTAGCGACGATGCAAAGGACAAGTCAGAAGACTATCGGCAGATGGTGGTACGAGAAACGAGAGACTTTCGAGATGGTGTTGGTAGTTGGCTAGCCGAAGCGAAGCCGCACGATGATTGCGTAAGCTTGCAGCCACAGGATTCGGCCAGCAAAGTCGGTAGTCGGCACAGATCCCAAGCTTCAACAACAAGTTCCTTGAGGAGCGCACGTGTCAGGGCGCAAGCAGAAAGGGCGGCGCTGGCAGCTGAACTGGACACTTTAAATGATAGAAAAGCCCTTGAACTCGAAGCATTGGAACAAACTCAAAGAAGGCAAGAAGCACAAATGCAACTAGAGAGACAAGCCCTGATGGACAAGATAAACATGGATCAGCGTCGTACGGAACTAGATCTGAGGATGAAACTAGCGAAAGCCGAAGCTGTAGAGCAAACCTACGCAGTGGCAGAGCAGTCTAGGAGTCAAGTCGAGATGCGCTTCACCCACTCTACACCTACTGATGAACACTTTGAAACCCCGAAGCGATCTCAGGCGACCCTTCTTGACGCGCCTATGCCTACATCAACAACAGGAACCGTGAAAGACGACTACGGCGAAGTTAAGCCTTCGACTAAGTCCCGCTTATCGTGGGGTCCCTCAACTGTTGCGCCTGATGTGCCATCAGATGAGTCCACGGACGGACATAGTTTAGGAGGTGCATTGCATCGTATGCTTAATGATACGAGAGTGCACCAACAATCATTGGTGGACTCTCTGCAGCTGCCGAAGACCGAGCTTATGACGTTTGATGGAGATCCATTGAGATATTGGTCGTTCATGCGATCGTTTCTGAACATCGTGGACAGAGACACCGTTAGTGACGGCGCAAAGCTCTCTCGTCTCTTACAATACACCACTGGCAAGGCCAAACGACTTCTTCAGTGTTGTATGGTCAAGGAGTCATGCGACGGCTATGCATTGGGCCTTAGGCTACTTAAAGAGAGATTCGGCAACGAACACGTAATTTGTCAAGCCTGGGTAGATAAGGTAACTAACCGTTCGCCCATCAACGATAATGTTGGTCTGCTAGACTTTGCCGATGACTTGCGTTGCTGCCAAGAAACCCTGGACACCATGGGCTATCTTCAGGAGGTGAACAATAGTCGCACATTGTATGCCGTGGTCGAGAAACTGCCTCTGTATCTCCAGAGGAGCTGGTTGAGGAGGAATCATACCATCAAAGCCGTAGAAAGGCGCGCTCTGAAGATTGATGATATCGTCGTCTTTGTCGCGGCGGCCGCTGAAGAGGCGACAGATCCGGTGTTTGGGAAACTAGTGCACCCAGAAAGCAAAAAACAAGGAAACCGACAGAGAGACACAAAGAAGCCTCAAAGGGCAACGTTTACCACTAACGCTGCGTCCCCTTCGGGTCACGCTCAGTCTACATCATGTCCGCAGTGCCATCAGGGGCATTATCTGAATCAGTGCGATACTTTCAGGGGCATGCGAGTCAAGGACAGACTCGCATTTGTACGTAGTTTGAAGCTGTGCGTAAACTGCTTCAAAACTGGTCACATTGGAAGGGATTGCACAAGACCATTCACTTGCACCGTTCAAGGCTGTGGGCAGAAGCATAGTAATTATCTTCACCTTCCTCGCCGCGAAGATGAACCCACCGAACGGCCGATGCCCGAGACGTCAACCAGACAGACGCCGGCAACGGACAGGGTGAACCACGCCGTTGCCTGTACTTTTACCGGAGCCAATATCGGAAAGGTGGCCTTGCCCATTGTGCCTGTACGAGCGCGGGGCCATGAATGTGAAACATACGTCGATACGTATGCGCTACTGGACACGGGTTCCACGCAAACGTTCTGTTCGGATGAACTAATCCGAAGACTCGGTATTCCTATGAGAAAGGAGAACATCAGGCTCACAACTCTAAACTCAAAGGACGCGTATGCTGAGACCTGTGTTGTTCACCTCCGGGTGGCTGACATGTACGATGAACAGAGCTTCGACTTGCCGCACGTTCTCTCAAGGCCTGACCTGAACGTCGGGCTTACGAGTCTTGCCCGTCCGAATGAGGTTAAGAGGTGGCCACATCTCTGTGGCATTGACATACCAGATGTGGACACTCATGACGTCCATATTTTAATCGGACAAGACGTACCGGATGTGATGATTCCCATGGAGGTACGCCGTGGTAGACCCGGTGAACCATATGCAACCAGAACGGTTCTGGGATGGACGCTAAATGGACCAGTGGACCACACGAAACCTGCCACGCCTGTATCGCACTTTGTGAAGACTGACGTCGACCTACAGCGACAGGTTGAGCGGTTTTGGAAGCTGGACGACGTGGGAAAGGAGGATGACCCCCTGTCAATCAATGACCGGAAGGTACTCTCCATCTGGGAGAGCTCCATTGGACGAGATGGAAAACACTACACCTTAGACATCCCCTTCAAGACCAGACCACCGCACTTGCCGTGGAACAAGTCACTTGCCGAACACAGATTACGTCTACTTGGGAAACGGCTTAACCGAGATGAAGGTCTAAAACGAATGTACATCACTGGAGTCTCGGAGCTGCTAGAAAAGGGATATGCAGAGCCGGTCCCAACGAAATGTCTCGGCCGAGATGACGGGTGTGTTTGGTATCTGCCTCACCATCCTGTGATACACGCAAAGAAACCGGGCAAGGTGAGAATTGTGTTCGACTGTGCTGCAAAGTACGGTGGTACATCGTTGAACGACCAGATCAATCAAGGTCCAGACCTCGCCAACAAGCTAGTTGGCGTCTTACTCCGCTTCCGCCAGGAGCCGATAGCCTTCATGGCTGACATTGAAGGGATGTTTAACCAGGTGCTGGTCAATGCCCCGGACCGAGATGTCCTGAGGTTTCTCTGGTGGAAAAATGATGACCTACTTGGCCCTCCGGTGACGTATCGGATGACGTCCCACCTCTTTGGAGGGGTCTGGTCCCCAAGTTGCGCCAACTTCGCGTTAAAGCAATGTGCGCGAGATAACGTCGACGAATTCGATCCGAAAACCATTGACACAGTGGAGAGAAACTTCTATGTAGATGACTGTCTGAAGTCGATATGCTCACTGGAGGACGCCATCAAGTTGGTCAATCAACTTCGTGAACCTCTCACTCGAGGAGGATTCCGGCTCACGAAGTGGATTAGTAACTCAAGGGAAGTGCTTAAGGCGCTGCCAGAGAAAGAACACGCGAAAGAGGTACCGTCCCTGGATCTGGATCATCATTCTCTGCCGGCTGGCCGAGCACTCGGTGTTCTATGGAAGGTAGAAGAGGACACCTTTGGGTTCGATACAAGTGTGCAACCCAAGCCCGCTACCAAGCGTGGTCTGCTTAGTCTCGTGAGTTCAGTCTACGATCCACTTGGTTTTGCCGGCCTGTTCATTCTCCGGGCGAAGATGCTGTTCCAGACCTTGTGCCGTATGAAAGTCGAGTGGGACGATCCCTTGACGGACGATGTAGCGGAACAGTGGGACAGGTGGTTGAAAGACCTGCCATCCATTCAGAACCTATCGTTTCAGCGCTGCGTTAAACCTTCGCACTTCGACGTCGTTACGGCGCAGCTGCATCACTTTGCAGATGCCTCAGAGAAGGGCTACGGTGCCGTATCATACATGCGATTGACTGATAGACAAGGAAGGGTACACTGTGCCTTTCTGATGTCAAAGGCCAAACTTGCACCGTTAAAAACCACAACCATACCACGACTCGAACTAGCTGCAGCGGTCGAGTCCGTTAAGTTAGACAAGTTGCTTCGGAAGGAACTTCAGATGCCCTTAGAAGAGTCGGTGTACTGGACGGACAGTATGATTGTACTCTGGTATCTGCGAAACGAAGACAGGAGGTTTCAGACGTATGTAGCCAATCGCACAGCTGTGATCGTTGATCACACCTCGTTTACTCAATGGAGGCACGTTGACACGGAAAGCAATCCCGCTGACGATGCGTCGAGAGGCTTGTCAGCCGACGAGCTTGTGAACAAAGCACGTTGGAAAAGTGGACCCGACTTCCTCTGGAAGGTGGAGGAGCACTGGCCAACTCAGTGTGGGTTGCAGGCAGTGGACTTGGAGGCCAAGGCCGAGATCAAGCGGACACCCGATGTTTATGCCACCGTATGTGACACGGGCGGTGTGGATAAGTTGCTTGCGCATTACTCGTCCTGGCACAAGCTGAAGAAGGCCGTTGCCTGGATGACTAGACTGAAAGAGACGCTGCGTCGCAGGACAAAGGGTGAGAAGACTGCTCTCAACTCACCACTCAGCGTAAAGGACATACACGGAGCCGAAGCCGCCATCATAAGATACGTCCAAACAACGGCTTTCGGACAGGAACGTCTGGAAGCCGGTAATCTACGTAAGCTGTCTCCTACCAGGTCTGCAGATGGACTTTTATGCGTCGGTGGTCGTTTGAATAATGCTCCAATGCACTTCAGGGCGAGACACCCTTGGATACTACCGTCGAATCACCACGTGACCGAACTCATCATAGCACAGTTTCTATGCTGTAACTGGACATGCAGGTGTGGAGCGTGTTCTTGCTGAAACGCGACCGTGGTTCTGGATCGTCGGAGGGCGGACGGCTGTCAGGCGGGTGCTGTCTAAATGCGTACCGTGCAGAAAGCTGAAAGCTGTCCCAGAATCACCGCAAATGGCAGATTTACCTGTTTACCTGCTTGACAACTCGAGCTATTCACATCGAAGTAAGCCATAGCCTTGATAAAGACTCATTCCTCAACGCCCTGGAACGTTTCATCGCTCGGCGCGGAGAACCCGTGGAAATACGGTCAGACAATTGTACCAATTTCGTCGGTGGTCGATCGGAACTTCGTAGGGCAATCCAGGAGTGGAACCAGGCCCAAATTCATGATCACCTACAACGGAAAGAAATTCAATGGATCTTTAATCCCCCTGCAGCCTCGCACATGGGAGGCGTGTGGGAACGGCAGATTCGTACCATCCGATCTGTTGTTGCTGGTGTCGTTACACAGCAGACCCTGAATGATGAAGGACTGACAACCCTGATGTGCATCGTTGAGAGCATCGTCAACGGTAGACCAATCACGAAGCTCTCCGATGATCCCAGGGACCCTGCACCGCTTACACCAAATCATCTTCTTCTGCTCAGATGTGGACCTTCCCTGCCACCAGGAATGTTCGTGAAGCAAGACTTGTATCGACGTAGATGGCGGCAGGTTCAGTACCTTGCTGACCTCTTCTGGCGACGATGGGTTAAGGAATATCTGCCGTCGCTACAGGTTCGCCAGAAGTGGCTTCAGCACCGCAGAAATCTTCGAGTTGGTGACCTCGTCTTAGTACGCCATGAGAATACTCCTCGCTTTCAATGGCCGCTTGGCGTGATTGCCGACACGTATCCTGGCAAGGACGGGTGCGTTCGTTCTGTCCAAGTCCGGACGCAGACTGGTGTATATGATCGGCCGACTACGAAGATCTGCCTACTTGAAGCCCATGAAGAACATCAGTGACCAAAGTTGACAAGACCCAGGATGTGCCTGATAACGAACTTTGTGAACGTTGAACGAACTGTATTGCTAGATTATGTTACTCCTTGTTTACGTGCTGTTTTGCATGTCAATTTATGTTTGTTTATAGACCTGCTAGGTTAGGATGACAGCCAGGACGTGTCATGGGGGCCGGGATGTAACGTTTAGGAAACTAAAACTTGTCGCGTTTAGGAAGCTGAAACTTGTGTATGACTCATATCCGAGGCATCCGGGTGACGCGAGTGGTAAACAGTATGCAGTGAACTGCATCGTGAAATTGAAGTAGTTTGAATTCCTGAATCCCAAGGTTTTGAATATTCCCCCAGCGATGTAAGTATGTTATATTGTAGTGTTACTCTTCTGTGCTTTTATATGATATGTTGGTTTAGTCTTTCGCCTTATAATATAACTGTAATTAGGAAATAAGAGCAGAAGTGGATTAGCGATTTGGTTCTGCGTGATGTACTACGGGAAAGTATAGCCTGTTGTCAAAAGTATTGACTATACAATGATTATTCAGCCCGGCCTTGCTTTCGTTGTTTAAATTACGTAGGTGTTTTTGGCTTGAGACGCAACACAGTTTATTGGGTTTTTTTTCTTCTTATTAATATCAGCTTATTTTTGTATTGCAGTTTGAACCATACATAGCATTAATACCAGAATAAATGAGTATGCGTATCAAACGCTGGACTTGACTTTGAATACCTCAGTAGCGTGTGGGCTACATAGACTACACCGTGGATAAAATCAACAGAAAAGGTTTCGACAGGAGCTTCCGTTTCTTTGATGGTGAGTGCAACCCACGCAAGGGCTTTCATGAGGTAGTCCTTCCCTGGTGTCGGTGCGAAAAATGTCCAAGAGTGGGTAATAATAGACCGTTCAAGGGAAAATTCTGACAGGTGCATGTTTCGGGTAACTCTAGATCGGTCTACGCTGCATAGCACGCAAAACGCGAGTACGGACTTACAGCTGCATAATTTGTGTGAGTTTAACAATACGTTTTTCTAAAATCAAAAACGAGATGGAAGCATACAAGTCGAGAAAACAACTGATATAAATGCCAAACGGCCAATGTAACGACTTCACTACGCTGAGCGTAGAAGTAAAGTGATCATATTCTAGGTTTAGTGATGTTCTTCAGTGCGGAAATAATGATCTTTCTGACGTCTATTTTATCTACAGATAATAATATAATATAACATATATAATTCAGGAATATGTTTTGTGCAGTGTGCAAAACTAGGTACCCGATTTGTGCCGAATATTACTGGCTATAAAGCGACAATATGGATCGATCTACACTGCCTGTTCAATGCGAATCTGAGTGCACTCGAGTGACATGGGCCTTTTTATGCAGCAACCAGGCATGCCAAACGGGGATCCTAACAGATAGGACTATTAAACTTAATTGGGTGAAATAAAAGCTTTGATTCCATTATATAATATTAGACTTGAATCCAATTCCGGCTGCCGAGGCATGGCCAATGATGGACAATAGTCTAATGAGAAGTGTCCTAAAAGAAAAAAAAATATAATTAAGAAGTCGCACAGAAAAACAATAAGTTAGACTTAAAAAACCCTATTGTTGTCCATAATTGTAATTTCGGTGGGCGTAGACATTTCATTCCCCTGGTCGGGATCAAGGGCACCACGCGGGTCACTACGTCACGGGAGCTGTGAAAACGTACATGTACATGGAAATACACGCCAGCAGATATGGAGAGGTTTCTCGTTCTATGATGAATTTACGGGCAGAACGTGCATATGTAGTTTTGTAAACGAACTGCAGAAAAGAAAAAGAACGTCCTTTTCAAATAATGTGTTTTGCAGCCATGAACTGTTTATTAATGCCTTCTTCATTGACCACACTGGGTAGCGAGTTTTGGAGTGTCCACTGATTAATCTATTGACTGGGTTGCGGTCAGTTGAGTATGGAGACATATATATGCCACTCGCTATCTCGCATGATCGTCTGGCACAAAGTAGGTCCCACGGGCGAGAAAGCGCGAGGCGAGGAAGCGAGAATGCGTGAGGCGCGGAAGCGAGGAGGCGAGGAAGTGCGGGCGAGATCGCGAGAAGGCGCGGGCGATCACGCGAGATCTTTCTCGCCCTTGCTTTCTCTCTTGCTCGCTTCCGCGCTTCGCTCTTACTCGCTTCCTCGCTTCGCTCTTCCTCGCTTCCTCGCCTCGCGCTTCCTCGAATCGCGCTTCCTCGCCTCGTGGATTCTCGCTTCTTCGCCTAAAACATGATACAGTGTAAAGACAGCGGGGGGAGTGCTGGGAGGGTGGGGGGGTAGGTCTTGTGATGTATAATTTATACTAGGCCTGGTTATGTACCGATGGGTAAGGCAAGTAAACTGCCTCTATGAGGACTTTAGCCTGATTAGCGCATATATATAAATTGCCTCTGAAGACTGTTCAATGCATCCTTGAAAGGGGGGGGGGGGGGGGGCACAATAGCAGGGGTGGAGCCAGGACGCTGAAAGGGGCGGGGGCCAAACTTGCGACCGGGGATTGGGCGGGGTGCTCTGAATGAAATTGCAACGGTGGGACAAATCAATTTTGTTAAGCCGGGGGGGGGCGGGGGGGGGTCACTGATATATTGCGCGACCGGGGAGCGGGGCTCACTTTAGAGTCTGAGGCATGTGCCCCTCCCCCCCCTCCCCCCCCCCCCGCACATGATATGTAGCCACAAACAACATAACTACGCCTCCTCTGCCAAATATCAGTCAGGTTGACAAACATAAACATAATCCAAGGAGTTTAAGGTCTTAAACGGTAAGAAACAGAAGCTTAATTTTAGGTCTTGGACATGGAACTATCCAGCTTAGCCCTTGTGTCCAGATAGTTGGCCTTATACCCAAACATAGTTGGTAGACAAATTGGGCGGATTGGGCCTACAGCCTGTTGTAATCAGATTATGGACCCCAAACCACCCTCGATCACGATCACTTAAACTTAGCCAGAGCACATAAGCGATAATAGGGATCAGCGTCATCAGGTCAGGAACTGCAGGCTCACCCCTTTCTGTCCAGATATGCAGTGCTTGACTGTGTGCCGATTTCCAGGAAACATTTTGTTTAAGTTCTACTTACCAGCTTACTATACCTATGGATAACTTATACTTCATTTTCAACACCTTGGTAAAGTAAAACTGGCCGGCCAAAACATGCGCTCAAAAAACTAAGGTTGCACACGACTAAGGATAAAATGTCCTTTTCAGAAGAGGCGAGAAAGCGAGACTGCGAGGAAGCGCCGAGGCGAGAGGCGAGATCGCGAGATCTATCTCGCCCTTGCGGTCTCGCTTCCTCGCTTCCTCGCCTCCCCGCTTCCTTGCCTCGCGCGTCCTCACTTCCTCGTCTGCGCCTCCTCACTTCCTCACTTCCTCGTCTGCGCCTCCTCACTTCCTCGCCTCGCGCGTCCTCACTTCCTCGCTTGCGCCTCCTCACTTTCTCGCCTCGCGCGCCGGGGGAGCATGCGTGATGGCACATATATGGCTCCATAATTGAGGATGGTGCGCATGTGTGTGTGTGGGGGGGGGGGGGGGGGCGTAGGGGCCGAGTCGGGGAAGTCACCGGTGGAAAGGTCACATAGTTTCACTTGTGAAAAATAGGCCTACTAGTAAATGTTTTGCGCAGCGAAGACCTTCGTTCTCACGTTACACGATCCAGCCCATACGTTTAATTGTGATAACACAAATATCAAATATGAACAGAATTATGACGTCATCATCAGCTTGAATGCGCCAAGTCTATGATGGAGGCAGTGCAATCCATGATGAATCCGTACTCAGATTAATGAAAAAAATATGTCCTTCTGGGGATGAACGCCTTTGGTTTCATAGTTTTTTTTTTAATAACAATCTTTCATCTCTGGTCCTGGCTTCCACTTTAAAGAAAGGTTTATAGAGACATATTTTGTTCTGTGATTAACAATTCCATATATAGAACCAACATACCCCTGACAAAGAAACGTTGAAGCCGGGCACCTGAACAAACTCAATAGGCATGCATGGTAAGCGCATGCGGAATCGGTTTTCTAACCAGAAACACGCAGTGTCTATTTCTGACGAAATATTTCGCCGCGTGTATCTGGATAGGTCTCTGTTGGTTAAACTGGTCGGCACTGAATGAAGTGTTACCTTTGTGAGTGATTTCAAATAATGAGGTGACGTTTTATATTGCCATAATTTACCTTATTACCATGATATCCTCAGATGTATACTTTTTCATCTGTGTAACGCAATTGTTTCTTGTGATGTATACATGACTTACTGGTACGTATATATTTGTCACGTTTGTCAGAAATATTCATTTTTTACGTGTTACTAAAATTCAGGTCTGACATGTATTATCTTTGGAGCCTGGAATGGCATTGGCGCGTACTTCACCCGGCATGCGGCCGACTCGCTGCAATGCTCTTGGCCCGACGCCAACGGCATCAGGTATATATACCAATGCAGGGTGCTGACCGGGGAGTACAGCACACGTTCATTCTGGTGGGAGGGACCGCCCCGGAAACCTGGAAAGTCGGCTGCAGTGTTGTTCGATAGCGTGGTGGAAAACGTCGCCACACCAAGTTACTTCGTCATCTTCTACGATAACCAGGCCTACCCGGAGTACTTGATTCACTACAAAGAATAGCAATGTTGTCTGCGCACGAATCGTTTGTGTGTGGTTTATTATTCATTAAAGAATTGCATTCAGTTTGATCGTGAAGCATCTGCTTATTACCCTTTTTAAGTGTTAAATGGATGAACTTAAAAGTTTGTTTATGAATACTGATACATATTATAAGCATAGTCTCAAGTAGGACCTTGTTGGGAAGACGTATGTAAAATTAATAATTATATACATTTTGCGATATATTCATTTAGCGTTGATTTCTGCGCGAGCAAAGGCCCAGAAATGCCGTATCATGTGTTTCAACGCGACGTATCCTAGTGGTATAGTGTCCTGCTTCCTAAAGCCAATCAACTAAGAAAGGAGTGCGTATATGCCTTGCTTCCGATATATACTCTATACTGCGAAAAATCCTGTAATATGCAGCTGCTGTTTGAATTATCTAAATAAATATATGTGCAGATCCAGATTACATTGTGATTCCAAACAACATTTTGTGACGATCGCGTGCAAGAACTTATTTCGGTCCCATTGGATGAAACGCGTCCTCAATAGCAGTAATAGTTCACGACGTTTGCTGAATGTGAAATACATTTACTTATGGGTTGCAGAAAAGTAAACAGGTATCATTATGTCAACCAATCGGGCTAATGGCTGATGCGGTAGCTTGGTAGGCATACAGGCCATCAATACCTTTAGTCTGCATTAGTGTTTGCAGACTGAAATGGACAGCCTATCATATTACAATGTTTGATATCTACGCGCTGTACCGATGTCATAAAATAACCACGATGCAGCTAATCCCTGAATTGCTTTGACGAAACGTGCATGAGGGCAAATTACCAATCCGACATGTATTTACTATTACATGTACCGCAGAATTGGACGTGTTCGGCATTTTACAGACTAGCTAAGGTGTGAGTTTATTTACGGATATGACTAACTGACATTTGATGATGTCCATGCATTGGTTAAGTGCGGTCAATTGCGCCTCGGTGCTTACTGGGATATATATTAGACAGGTGTAAAGCGCTTTTGATTGTATGTGTATTCTTACGTCAATAAATTACAGACCGTGATTAGAACACTTCTTGAATATCTTGTCATTTTGCGTTCAAACTCGCCTTGCTTTGTTACAGTATAATACATGTGTTATTATAGACAGTGTGTATTACTATACACAGTGTGTATTATTATACACAGTCTGTGTTATACACAAAAACACATTTAGGCGATATTTCTTCATAGTTTAGTGAAATTTCCCGATTCATGGTTATTTTATATTAAATAAACATTCCCAGTTCACGATTGGTGAAATCCTTCTTCACGACGGTCGGCTAATAGTCCATTCACAGTTCACGAAGAATTATTTTCGTCATTCCCAGTTCACGGTTAAATGAAAAGCCCATTCCCGAGGAACGGAAATACCCCTTCCCTGCCTCCCTGCGTGAGATGTTAGCTCTCAGATACTCTTATGACCATAAACCAACACACCATGCAACGTACAGGATCCACATGAATATGACATTGATTACTTGTCTGTAGGTGATTTGTGACAACTTTTATCTTTATTTTGTTGTATTGTAATTTTTACTGAAGCAGTTGTAGGGTTAGATTATTGTGTTTACTGTTGCGGGTTATCTATCCGGGATGAATTCACCGGGAAACGGACGCTTATTCCAAGATCGCCCCACATGTTATAACGTGCACATTGCTGGCTTGCGATATTGAACTGAATGAAATACCCTCCCTCACCACCACCGTTTTCGGTTTACTGCGTGCAGGAAGCAGTTTGCGCTATGATATACCGAAATCTATCTAGTCATACAGGCATCTTGTAAGGCGTGGGTAAATTTAGGGTCTTTGGTTAATTAAAACATGTTGCAATGCCCATGCCCCTGGTACAAGAACAGTTCAAACTTGTTTTAAGCAATTTAACAGACGATAATTCGTAGTCGTGACACATTCATAGTGATAATTATGACGCTCATCACACTTTCAAAGTTTTAATTTACCCTTGCGAGAAGGTAGTTCCGCGCACATTCGAGGTTAGATATTACAACGCTGCTAATTTTTAGTTTCTATTTTTTCATTAATCGGTTAAAATACAATTAGGCTGCCTCGGATTTACTTGCGTAGTGTGGTATGTACACATGCCGATGGCGCATGGATTTGTACAGCGGCCAGATCAATAAAAAGTGGTCCCGGTCTACTAATAAGTACCCTCCGTATTTTTCACCATATTCACCTACCCCGAAGTCACATTAAGACGCTTTTCTTATTCCATCGCTAATTGATCCATAATACTTCATCTAATTCCTTATAAGGCAATTCTGTGCCTTTCAACACTCACACAGTTGTTGTTGTCACACAGCAGAAATATCTTTAATTTGCTATCAATTAATAATGTTTTTAACATAGTTCAGCATAAAAGCTGACGATCACAGGCCTAAGTGTTCTTCAATATTTATAGAATCAGCCTGCAGCATGTATGGGGACCTACCAATACGCATTTGTAACACTTTTTATCTGAGATTGCGCGGACCCCTGCATCCTAGTCCCCCTCCCCAGGATATGAGTCTTCACAATAGACAAAATCCCCAGAAACATGGGTTTATATAAAAAATAAAAAACACCAACCCTCAAAACCGACATGAATTCTGCCCTTGTCCAGTTTAGCCTTGTGTGCACCATAGTGGCCTAAACCACCGATTCATTTTATTTCAAAAGTGTAATTTCTCCGGTAAAGTGACTGCTACAAGCGAATAAGCCACAATATGTCACTGATATCCCCCAAAACCCAGTTTTATGAATATATCCTTTCATGAAAAGTACTTGTTTTGCCGAGTTACGTAGCGAAGCGAGTCAAGGCGCAGAATTGGGGATCGTTAAAAACAGGGACCGTGTCAACAGCAAAGGTGTCACATTGCACTGACACTAAACCTCTTGCAGATGGAATCCACATGGCTCGTGCCAGGGGGCAGCAGCACCTGCTGACCTGCGACACGCTCCCCACCGTACGGTGGCGCTACGCAAGCTCCGCTTTTACCGCTGCTGTCGGCCGGGGGCAGATTTCAAGATTCTTGCAAAACGGTCAAATCACCTGTAATTTCTTACAAGATTAATTTTCAAAAATAACACATACAAATAAGGACTTTTGTGTATTTAGTACAGCCAGATACATCTTGTTCCTCTAATACATCTTCTAATTGAGAGTGAACTCTTTCTTTCCATCACCTGATACGGTGTGTTATTAGGCTCAGGCTTTGTTCCCGTACTAATTTGTAGAAATGCTTGGCGCATTTTTCTATCAATTTGCGCAGCGCAGCCCTGGCGAGCGAGTGTGAAAATGCATTAAGGATGTAGGCGAGAACAGAGATATAATGAAACTCTAGCGGAGTGAGTCGACGGCAGAGAGTGCCTCTGCCTTCGACACTTTTGTTCTTCACACCCGGTTATTGGCGCTTCCGGTTCCTCAATTTTGCATATTTTATTTAATCATGAACACTGATAAATATTCAGTACGTCGCCGCAGGCAGTAAAGTTAGGCCAACTTCTCTCCACTGGAAACTGTCAGTGACAGTGTGTAAACTAGCCACTTCGACGGAATCTTTACCCTGTCCGGAATTATCTGGCCAGCAAAAAGAAAATGAAAGTGATACAAACATTGAAGCTGAAGCTGTCAAGAAGGTTTTAGAAACCATGAGAGGCGAAGCAGAGACAAAGCGAGACAGCCATGCAGGCGGGCAGCAGCGGAGTTGGCTGGGAATCCCAGTAAGGAAGTAGGCCAGCTTGGCCTGGGCTCGAGCCAGGACTGGCTTGCAAGCGACACTTCATTGCCTTCATTCTGCAATTAAGTTGCTTTTCGACTGGACCCTCGATCAAACTTGCTCAAAACAAGTTACCCAGCGCATATCGATATGTGCATTAATTAGGCCGGTCTTATTTAGGAAAGAGGTGAATGAATTGTTGAACACATTATAACAAAGAAACCAATGTTTATTTAGCAACTTTATTTAGCGACTAAAATTGATAAGACTAAAATCTTATCTTATCTCACCCAAATTATATGTATCAATTAAGTTAATATTAAAATAAAGCTCTTCGAACAGTTGTTTCCAGGTCCAACTTAGGATCGCCCCCCCCCCCCCCCCCCCGCCTCCGTCGTCAATTTTTTTTTCCGTGGACCCGGTCTACAAAAAACTGGCAACCGTGGGGCGGAGGGGGGGCGGGGGGCACGCAGCCTCAGATAGCGCTCTTCCTCAACTGGGGCGGGGGTACACGCCTGGGGTGGCCTATACTTTGCATTGAAAAATGGCATTCTTCCTTAAAACCCCTCCCCCCCCTCCCCAGTTTTATTTTATTTTTATTATTATTGTGCTCCCTCCCCCCCCCCCCCCCACCCCCAAAGGATTCCTGCACACGCCACTGCTTATAGTTTAAATTTTATACATCTGATCATGCATGTGAATGCTGACAGCGCAGTCTGCGTGGCCAGACGACACTGGCTCTGGCAGTCTCCAATCAGTCAATGAAGTTGACCACACACACTCACTCAGTCAGCGGCTTTTTTATACATACAATGATTGAAGAAAAGCTTACGTTTACTGCTTCCGCCCGCATGCAGATATCGGTTTGAATATTCATAAGAACTGCATAATCACGGAACCGGAAGAGACAAAAACGGACTCCTCGGAGCTTGCGTAGCGCCACCTAGCGAATGAGAGCTTGCTCCTAGAGTACTAAGCTGGTACCGCCGCTCAAACTCATACAAGTAAGAGCGGGTGTTAGGTATTGCGCGTAGGTCAAGGTCACCGCATTTCTATCTTGCCCGATAGGTGACGCACTACTCCCACGTAACTGGTTCCCCTGTGCGGAGATACAGGATACTCTTTTCACTACTCTACTCAGTGTTAACATGAACGAGCGAATCCAGAATTTAGATCTTTTGTACGGCAAGTACGTGAATGTGCGAAAGGCTCTCGTGAAATTGAACATAGAATCAGAAAGTGAGTACAACCACTTGAGACCAAAGCAGTTGCAGGCCATTTCGGAGGCCTCAAAGGGAGACCACTCACAACTCTCAAACCGTTTATCCTTTTTTTTGGAGTAGCTGTCAAATATGAAGTAATTATGATGGATTGAGCAAATATGTATCAGACAATTGAGAAGAGATATGTAATTTAATATATCATATGTATCAAATCTATAATTAAGAATTTTCAATATTTCATTACATAGATTAGGCATTGAATATTTGCAAGCCCAAGAATGCTTTGCTGTATTATATAAATAAAATTAATACACTGTTTTCCTTTCCATACATTACATTTCATTTATATTTATATTTAAATGATTTACCAAAAAATATTTTCCATATCAATAAGTACCGGTAGAACTTACACATCTTCAATTTTCACATCATCTTTGGTACTAAAGTGCTGCATCAGCGTTGAACTGGACCCTGGGCATAATCTCATGGAACACCAAATGTTGTTACTGCATGATCAAGCAGGTATTCCTCAAGCCCTATGGATAGATGGATTGGTTTTTTAATTAGACTACTCAATTGTGTGCAAGCATAAACTGAACTGGTCCAAAATATATCTTAGGATAATAGGATTATACATTTTAGTGTTAGCATAGTTTTTTTTTACAATGTAGTGTAAGTATATATATATAGTTTGTCACGATGTAGCATAAGTGTTTATAGATTGATAAATTTAACACATACAGTTCAGTACATGAACTAAATATTAAAGATGGTACAAGTAATTGCAAGGGCTGGGGTATCATTTTCTTGGGGAGGGGAGGGGAATTGTCAATAGAGTATTGATATTATACAGTGCATAATATCATGTGCTGGTACTTGCAGGTTGTCTAAGTGGCATTTGCATTGCTAAAATAAAAATAAAATAAAAATGTGTCTAGAGATTTATTTATTTTGGGGGGAGGCTCTGTCAACCAATCTGAGTGTCTATCTGAGCATTTCTAAATGGCATTGCGCACCATTTTCATGCACCAGCATTACTGAAATGTGTGAGACAGGAAAGTGTTATAAACAAAATTGTGAAGGATCTTCATTTGCGTAAGATATTATGCACCTATATTATATAATAAAAATTCAGCAGCATCTTAAAATTGTTTCATGCCCACCTAAACAATGTCCAGGATGTCTCTCCGGGGGAGGGGTAATTCTCAGCCCCTGTCATATACTGCCATAAGGAAAATGTGTCAAAGAGGGGAGTGTTACTTATTTTCCTCAGGTTCTATCCACTGAATAATTTTCTTGTGGGGCTGTGTCAACCTATATTAAATATTAAGAACTCTGCAGCATTTCTAAGTGGCATTCCCAACCATTTCATGCAAGGCCATTAATGAAATATGTCAGAGAGGGGAGTGCTAATAATTTTCTTGTGGGGCTGTGTCAACCGATTACAGGGAATGTTTTAGAAACCTGGTGTATTGAACTTCAATTGTGCAAAATATTATGCATCTATATTAAATATTAAGAACTCTGCAGCATTTCTAAGTGGCATTCCCACCCATTTCATGCACCGCCATTAATGAAATATGTCAGAGAGGGGAGTGCTAATAATTTTCTTGTGGGGCTGTGTCAACTGATTACAGAGAATGTTTTAGAAACCTAGTGTATTGAACTTCAATTGTGCAAAATATTATGCATCTATATTAAATATTAAGAACTCTGCAGCATTTCTAAGTGGCATTCCCACCCATTTCATGCACCGCCATTAATGAAATATGTCAGAGAGGGGAGTGCTAATAATTTTCTTGTGGGGCTGTGTCAACTGATTACAGGGAATGTTGTAGAAACCTAGCGTATTGAACTTCAATTGTGCAAAATATTATGCATCTATATTAAATATTAAGAACTCTGCAGCATTTCTAAGTGGCATTCCCACCCATTTCATGCACCGCCATTAGTGAAATATGTCAGAGAGGGGAGTGCTAATAATTTTCTTGTGGGGCTGTGTCAACTGATTACAGGGAATGTTGTGGAAACCTAGTGTATTGAACTTCAATTGTGCAAAATATTATGCACCTATATTAAATATTGAGAACTCTGCAGAATTTTAAAGTTGTGGCATTTCCACCAACACAATGCTTCTCTGGACTGTCACGAACTGATATGACATGGATGCGCAAATGTAGTACACAAGTGAGTTTATCCACTTAATCAATGCATATTTATGGCTCATAATCCATACGTATACGTTGGGGAATACGTTTGCCGCCTGACATGTTTGTCTACCTTCAAAATTAGAGAACAGTCTTCACTGACATAACGCCGCGGCCTGGCACCGCTTTAACTGCACACACGAAGGTCAAGGCCGTTAATGGTGGTTAACACCGGGCCCTTGCTTAGCCTCCTCCACAGCCCCCCACTGCGTGGCCAGCTCTCAGATTGGGTCTGTAAACGGCTAAATTCACTGTACGGAATTCCGTACAGTGACGTCACAAAAATCCCATCAGCCTCCGCGGCATCTCACCAACCAAGATGGCGAGAGCAAGTGGTCGACATAACCATTCCCATGCAAAGCTGTGTAGTGCATGGCGTAAGAACACAATAATGCGTCATTACACTACACGATAAAGGTAAAACAAGATAGTTTTGATGTTTTGGTATCACTTTTTGATCATGACAAGACATAGTTTCTTCATTTTTTGGGAATTTTGCAGTCAGCTTCATTGGCAGTTTACTGGCGCAGGTACCAACCCGGCAGAAATCTGTCGGAAAGTCGCTGAGCCTAAGGGACGGGCCATTTGATCCCAAGGGCGAGAGGGGGCGATGGTTTTGTTTCACTTTAAACTTCAAATCTAGAAGTCGATCTATTTTGCATGCAAAGAGTTGTAATGTGCAAAATTTTGATGTCTAAAATCTAGTCACAGCTATATAGGCACTGTAAAGCGACGTAAAGAGGGTAAATGGGGTAGCCCCGTTGCATGACCCCCCCCCCCCTAGCTATTACGCTGTGGGCCGCGCCGGAGCGGGCTCTCGTCTCCGTATCGTGCGAGGCCTCCAAGTCAGAGGGACACCTTTCAGGACTAGGGGTGGGGGTGCGACTATGTGGCCCAATACCGCCCGCCCCTCCCTCTGTCACTTTACGATGCCCGTGAATTTAGATCTCTGTATTCTTTAACTGCACAACTATTTAAAAACGGCATTAAATCAGTCGGGGGCGGATCAAGGAATTTGGAAAATTCCCAGGGAGTGGGGGGGGGGGGTGCTCTCTAAAAACTTGCGGCCGGGGTGGGGGGGGGTACCCGAAGAACCCGACTTTGACAGTGTTTGTTCAAGTTCCCAAGGGAGGGGGGGGGATTGGTTTCAACCCCCCTGACCCCACCTCTAGCTCCGCCCCTGATCTTAGCAGTATCTTCCTGTTGGAAGTTGGAATTAATGTGGTGAAAAATTTCTTCCATCACTATATACATTTATAATATATATATCATAATAATATCTGTCCTGCTAAAAGCCTTACCTGGCTCTAAGGTCACATGGTGTTGTTACATCACGGCATACATGCTGCTTAGAGGGAGGCCTATTAATAAGCTTACAAACATGCCCCCCACCCTACCTCCTGCAATCAAATGGTTATGCCCCTTTTACAGCTATAATGGGTCACCTGTTTTTTTTTTTCAACATTGGTCATGTAAACTTTGATTGTTCAGCAACATTCATGTCATAAAAATCAATATAAAATTATCTGCATCAACCTATTAAATTAATATTTTACTCTAATAAGTATCATTTTAAGTATTATCATAGATTATGTGTCATCATAATTATAAGCCTGTCATATTATATTTTTTGGCACATTATTACAGTTAAATGTTTAAAAGTAATCAATAAACATTTTACTGTATCACTCCTCTCACATGCTGCGTCTTATAGTGAAAAGCTTTTTTTTTGTTTAGGTGGTTTTATCTTTTGGTGAAATAGAAATTTGTATTATGTTATTTGGTGAAAGTTATAGGTTTTGATGAGAGAAAAAAGCTATTATAGTTCTGTAGCGGATAAAATTACAGGTTCATTAACAGTTATGTACATGTTTATGCAGGCTTCTCTTCACTTAGAAAAAGAATCTAGGGAGTTAACATTTCGTGGTCACACACATTCATAATAATTAAGTTAAGTCTACCAGACATTAACTTAAGCCTCAAATATCAAATAAATCATCAACAGGAAGTTTTAAGTACTAGATACCGGTATTTGCTTTAAAGAATAAAAATTATAATAAAATAAAACAGATTATAAATTTCTTTTTATAACAGTTATAACTGTAACTACATATATACATAAAGATGAGACTGCCTGAGAACATTATTGGATAGTTTTGCAGCAAAAAAACGTGTGCTGCACGTATAACATGGAATATATCTGTTCCCCTGGGAATACTGGTAATTAGAAAGGTATTTTGTGCTGCAGAAATTCCTCTTGAAGTTTCAGGGGTTCAGGAGATTTATATGTGTGCGTGAAGAACAAAATTATATTAACAAAACATCAGCCAAATTCGATTGAAGAATGACAAACACATTTTATTGAAAGCATTAATAAGTATTATTTCATGAAACTAAATGAAAAACATTTCGTCTAATTATTCTTAGGTAGGATTGATGTAAATCAACAATGGCTACCAAGTTTTCATAATGACCCAGCTCATAATTCTAACAAATCCCTGGCTTATTTCATTTCAAAATCTTGCATTAGCATGCATTTGAACTGTGCTTCACTGTGATAGTCATGAAACAGCATCCTGTGATGGCTCCAGATGTGGTGTCCTGGTCTTGACAAAGCACCATTCTCGCAAGTTTAACCTCTCACGAAAAAGTAACACTGAAGGGTTAACATGAGTTGGTTCTCCCCCATGTGTTCAATAGTCCAGTGCCTCAACCAGCCTCTTGACAATATGCTGTGAATATAAAAGTAACTTTTATATATTAGGGGTTTCACAGATTGATCATAAATTTTATACATGATTATATGTAATAAGATACTGGGCGAAGCTCTCATCATGGGAGTTTTGGAGATGCAGTGTATGACTAAACAAAGGTATCTAAGTAGAGCAGACAACTATGTACAATTCTCTCAAACAAAGTAAATTACCCAGGTGAAAAAAGTAATACTTGCTGCTTAACACTTGATCATCTGAGTTTACTATACAGAGCCATAATCTGCTCATATGTCATATTGCTCAATCAGTTGCTTAAAAATCATGCTTAATTGTACGTCACATAAATGACAATAATAAGATGTTTTATACACTTCAGTCATGTGGTTATGTGCAGGTCATGTACATATGAAGTCCTTACACAGACACTATACCAGAAATAGATTATAACACTACCGAATTTAGATAAGAATTAAGGAATAAACATGATTATTTAAGGCTAAAACCCTTCAAGTAATAAATAACAGGAATATATAAATATCCACACCTATTCTAAATGCCTCAATAGCATTTGGCAAATGAATATTGTCTGGAGGTCTGCAAATATCTGCAGCATAGCTCTTCATGCATCTAAAAGACAAAAACACAGATAAGTTTATTAAATTGTTGCAATAATTTTTATGATTGTTGGGTATGGTGGGGAGAGGTAAAATCATATGCTGGCCCTTTTATATTGACACACCACTGATATTACAGCTGCATAAAAAACTTAAATATTTTTAAATGCAAAATTTGCCACAAATTAATCAACAGCATTTAATTGCATCTGTATACCTAATGAAGCTAGCTTATATACTGATAATCATATGTAATGAAAACATAAAGAATTAAATATAACTGACCTGCAATTTCCAGCATAGATGTTACTTCTGCCAGCTTATTTCTTCGCTGGTGTATAACCGAATTGACAGTGACACCACTGTCATTTCTCTTGGGCGGTCACTGAAGGCATCAGCTGATCAGCCCCCCCCCCCCCCCCCCCTGAACTGGAAAGTAAACATTCTCGATTTTCGCGAAACGTCCGCCTGATCGGAGGATTCTTCCACGTATTTCCGCCTACAATCACATTATTTTTTTCCTAAATAGCCATGCGTCTGCTTTTCTTTCCTGGTTGTTTCGTTTATATGCGTTAAAACTACTTTAGGAGCAAGTTTAAATCTTATTTCAGGCAAAACGCTTTTACTTTCTCCAAAACTTTGTCAAGGGCGGCCATGATGCACCCGCTGAGCTAAAGTTAGCACAGCCAATGAGAATATTCGAAACAGGCAGAGCGCGTTGACCAATCCCTGCCAACCTTAGATTAGCCGTTTACAGCCTCACATGGAGCGAGCGGAGGTGGGGCTGTGGAAGAGCCTAGGCCCTTGCTGAGCAAGCGAAGTTGGGACCGCGGAACCAGGCTACTAGAGTACGAACGGCGGCACCAGCTTAGAGACCGAAAGACCATTCTGGGGATTCCCCTGTCTGCACGCGATGGGCTACGCTGAAGTTAGAATTCTTACACAATGGGCCTTTAATTATAATGCATTGCCGACATAATTCCTCCTAATATAATTCCCCTCTAATATACATATATATATATATTTATATGTACATATAGGTGGGTCCACTTTCGAAAATGTTACGACCGGGGAAACGGTGTGGGAGGGGGGGGGGGGGTGCAGATCCACAACTTATATTCCCTACATACCATGAGGAAAAAAACATCTTCGCACAGTAATCAAGCGAGCCGACACGCTAGCTCTTGGGCTGCAGGGCAAGGGATATTCCCGCAGTCCGGTCACCAACTTGATGAATCTGAGATCCGACGAAAATAAGTCTCGAACACAACGATTTCCGGATTGCGTTTCGTCCTAGGATTGAAATGAGTCCGGACCACGACAGAGCAGCTGGATTGGCATAATTGTGTTTCTGTCCTACCATACTTCCAGATGTCTTCTATTTATAAGATACACGCTGTATTGAAGGATCATCATGCATGCCATGAAAATCCCAGCAATACTGGATTGAAAGTATGTATTAAATAATCGCGGCAACCATGTTGGCAGTAATGCTGTCGGAGTGTACAGGGACATCAGAGTGTTTCGTCATTTACCACTGCTGCATTTAGTATGCTACCCCTCATACCATATTGATGAGGGACACGTTTGAGATTAAACAATGTGATATATAAATTTACAAAAAACGGTCATATTTGAAATTCTAAGGCCACAGCTGGCCGTATGACAAGGGGCATCCCTCATCCCAGTTGTAACCCATGGCCCCATGCACCAAAGGGCTTGCATAGGTATTACTCATGCTTATCAGTTACCACAAAATATTTATCGTGGGCTCTAACATGGGAAGATGGGAGCTCTTCATTCTCTTGGCACTCTTAGGTGTTTTTCTTACACCCCGTTTGTACGCCCACTCACTATTAACTGCTTGGGTGAAGTCCTTCGTGGAACTTAATTAACTAGACTGATGTACTGAACAACTCTATTCTTCGCAGGGGGTGCAGGTCGGAAGCTGCCCAGAGCTCCATACTAATAAATGGTATAATAGTCATCACCCCCCCCCCCCCCCTTCCTTTTCAAATAACGTCATACCTCACCGCAATTTTCTAATACACCCGCGCGTATCCGCCGGTTGTTTTCTCGAATCCACCGCATCTGCGCATCCATTTGGCCTAACACAGCCGTAGCACATGACATGTGGTGTTAGCAAAGCGCTGTCACTTTCTTTCCTCATGTCGCACTGGCTGTTCGAAACGGACTGTTAAATGATAGATATACATATTGTCAGGTTAGTATTACGAAGAGACACTTTAGGTAAGCTTACTCACCTTATCTTTCTGCAAACAAAGAGGCACATTCATTTCCAACAGTAACATAACTGATATGCTATAGGCCTAGCCTCGGAGAGTTGTAGAATATTGTTCAACCACAGAACATCAATCTCAGGTCGCCAGGTCGGTGGGTGTAAACGGAGGCAAACTGAAAACTGAAAGGGAGTGTAGGGGGAAGGGGGTCTTATACAGCTCACCCTCGGGATCGGGGGGTGGTTAACAACTTATGACTGGGAGGCGTGGTGGGGGGGGGGGGTGGAGGGGGGTGCTCTTAAAGATAAAACGTTTGTCCCTTGCTTAGGGGGGGCGGGGGGGGGGGGGGAGGGGGGCTCCATCACTGTGACTTCAGTGATAAATTGAGCTAAATGCAACAAAATATTGTCAGTAAGCGGCATCTCATTTTGATTCTGTTACATGGTATTTTCTTAATGCAATAAAGTAAATGTAAAATTGCCATCCGATTAAAAGATTCCAGCTAAACATCTATTATTTAATTGCTATAATTATAAGTAAATGTATATATTTGAGTGGCTAGTTTTGCCTTTTTTTGACACCTTAAGCATCAAATCCTTTTCTTTTGGTGCACTATATTTGTATTATATTTTGTATGTCTTGAAGATAAAAAATGTATGGCATTTATTTACTGGATTTTAGCATTACACAAAATCTGAAGTAAGTTAGCAGAAAAATATTTTACTGCAAGTTATTTCTACCCCGCTTTGTTTCCACAAGGCGAGAGCAGCCACAATGGCGGTTGAAGTTCTTGGCATCAACCCCAAAACCACACGCCTCATCTTAGAGTTATTTTTTGAAAATCCGAGAAGATGTGGAGGAGATGAAATAAAACAAATGTTGTTTGACGAAGACAAGCAAACAGCTATCATATGGTTTAAGGATGAAACTGGTAAGTAACAGCTGCCATAGTACTCATGCATATCCGTCAAGCACTCAAGCCTTGTATTGAGGCATGGCATAGGCATGATAGATGCAGGACTGTATAAAGTTAATTTATTATTAATTTGACATTGTTCTGCATTGTGCATGCAAGTTAGATATACAATTCTTTTTTTAACTTTTTTTTATATCAGTCACTTCAATGACAAATACAGATTAACACTTACATCCATTTAAGATTAAGCATAGAATGAGTCAAACCAAATTCCTCCAGAACTACCCTTACAAAAAAGTACTATATTCCAAAACTATAGTACTTTTTTGTAAGGGTAGTTCTGGAGGAATTATAGTATTATATTTTGGATGTAATGTACTATAGTAATGCACAACTAATGCAATAGTAATACTATAATTATGTAGACTATAGTAATACTATTGTTATGTAAACTACACTAATACTATAGTTTTGTAAACTATAGTTATCTAGACTAGTAATATTATAGTTATCTAGACCATAGTAATACCATAGTTATCTGGACTATAATAACATTATAGTTATCTTGGCTATAGTAATACTATAGTTATCCTGACTATATAGTAATACTATAATTATCTTGACTATAGTAATGACACTATATAATAATACTGTAGGTTTGGTAACTATATAGTATCACTATCACCTGGAATACCGTTAGCACTATAGTCTATGCAACTGTAGTATTACTATGGTCGGTGTAATTATGCCCATATGAAAGTTTACCATGATATTTATGACAATTGGTGTACTGTGGTACATTTACCATAGCATACCATGGTATAACATAGTGTACCATGCTTTTTACTATGATTAAGTGTGGCATATTAACCATTACACTATATATAAATATACTTTGAATTAATTGTTTTTATATCTTGAGATACACATGCATGACAGTAACCATGTATGTCACAATATAGGATTAGTATTAACTTCTAGTCCTCTGCCAATGATTGTTGTATGTATTACAAGCAAACTTTAAACAAAATTTGAGAGAGTGAGTAGTCTAGCAGATAATGTCTGTATTTCACCCACATGTTATTTCATATTCTGGTTATAAACTTGCAGGGTTTTAGTGCATAGACTAGTTTTGAAACAGGCCGGTTTTTGCCTTGGTTGTATAACACTGGGCAGTTTTGTTTAGGAGACAATGCTATGAATGGTTATTACCGGGACCCTTTCCCCAAGAATACGGCTGTGAGAGCCCAAAACGTCCGACTACCCAAAACGTCCTACATAGCTAAGAACCAACGAACAGTTACATTTGACGTTTCAATCATTCACATGCAATCTGGCGACATGAAATACGCTCGTTTTGTATCTCTTAGATAGCAATGTACGAATAAAACTCGAGGAGAAGCTCGAAGGGGTGGGGGGGGGGGGGTTTAAGTGTGGGGCGGTGCATAACAAGGCACGAAAAAAATAAGCGTTAGCGGTATTTTACAGCCTTAATTGGCCTTTTTGCCCTCTTTTGAACTTGTCACACCCTCCGGCCATAGATCTATCAATTAAAACAATAATTATGCGAGGTCGGGACCACCTTACGGACATGGACAAACTCTGGTCATGGTTTTTGTGATATATTTATTCGTTAATGCTCGAGTTGTAGCTAACTGTGCATTATGTTGTATGTGTCAAAATCCTGATTCTGGCCCATTTTGGGCGGTCGGACGTTTTGGGCTCTCACATACGGCAACAAATTTGCGAAATTTTTTGCAATATATTTCTAAACAGATGCATAAACAATTCTTGTTTAGAGCCAGTTTTTAAGTTCATTGAATATAAATACTTGAATTTCCCATATGTTGTGGACCTTATGTCGCAGGTGTTTATATTATAGCTACCAAAGACAACAACGAAATTATGATCCAAGTGTCACCTTGCAGATTAATTATGGCCTGATATCTTTGGCTCCTAACAGTGTCTCACAGGTGCCAAGAATTTTGCACCACTTCAAATATTGAATTGGAAGATTATCCTCTGACTGTGACAATATACAAAGGACAAGAATCAGGTAACGAAAGACTATACACATTACCGTATTTCACGTATGTTTTCGGACACTTAAAAATAATTGTTTTTCTGGCTGTCCGAATATTTACAGTCAATAAAATGGACTCCCGCATCTACTGTCCGAAAACATACATACATAACAAAATATCGATTAAGAATTACTACATTGCGAGTCGACTGATGCCGATTATATCACTTAACACGCAGGTATTGCTGCTTCACACCTTAACAGCGGCTAAGGTGATCAAGAGTATAATATTGTTTTGAAAATACTCGGAGTGCAATTTCATAAAACATTAATGTATGTGGTTAATTTTTTCATACAATAATATCACGTTGTGTTACACATAATTAAATTTCAAATTAACATTCATATCAGAAGAAAGTGTTAACATATACGCAAGCATATTTATTTATTGATCAAGTAAGTTTTCGTCGGTTTGCGTTTCCTTGTATGATGCATACAGTCGCTGAGGTACCTGGCAAAGAGAAACTGAGGAATGCAACGACTGCCAAGCCAGGGCATACGCAGCGTCTTGCTGTTGACCCCACTAGGTCACATGACCGTAGTGGAGCAGGCGCTAAAGAGCCAGCTCGGCGCGACGACAGAGCAACCGGTCAGCGCGACGGCGGAGCAACCGGTCAGCGCGACGGCAGAGCAACCGGTCAGCACGACGGCAGAGCAACCGGTCAGCGCGACGGCGGAGCAACCGGTCAGCGCGACGGCGGAGCAACCGGTCAGCGCGACGGCGGAGCAACCGGTCAGCGCGACGGCAGAGCAACCGGTCAGCACGACGGCAGAGCAACCGGTCAGCGCGACGGCGGAGCAACCGGTCAGCGCGACGGCGGATCAACCGGTCAGCGCGACGGCGGAGCAACCGGTCAGCGTGACGGCAGAGCAACCGGTCAGCGCGACGACACAGCAACCGGTCAGCGCGACGGCGGAGTAACCGGTCAGCGCGACGGCAGAGCAACCGGTCAGCGTGACGGCAGAGCAACCGGTCAGCGCGACGACAGAGCAACCGGTCAGCGCGACGGCGGAGTAACCGGTCAGCGCGACGGCAGAGCAACCGGTCAGCGTGACGGCAGAGCAACCGGTGAGCTCGACGGCAGAGCAACCGGTCAGCGCGACGCCAGAGCAACCGGTGAGCTCGACGGCGGACCAAACGGTCAGCGTGACGGCAGAGCAACCGGTCAGCGCGACGGCAGAGCAACCGGTCAGCGCGACGGCAGAGCAACCGGTGAGCGCGACGGCGGAGCAACCGGTCAGCGCGACGGCAGAGCAACCGGTCAGCGCGACGGCAGAGCAACCGGTGAGCGCGACGGCGGAGGAACCGGTCAGCGCGACGGCAGAGCAACCGGTCAGCGCGACGGCAGAGCAACCGGTCAGCGCGACGACAGAGCAACCGGTCAGCGCGACGGCAGAGCAACCGGTCAGCGCGACGCCATCAGCTCCAGACCAGACCTGGAGAGGTCGCAGCTCGCAGAGTACGATTTCTGCACCGTGGAGCTGAGCGATATTCCAGTCGAGATGACGAGAGATTTCCTACAGCTGGTGGTGGAATCAGTCTTCCCAGAGGATGGAGACACAGCCATCAAGGAATTTAACTACGCGGACGGAGACCAGCGTGGAAGGATCAAACTCAGGCGCCAAGAAGGTAGTGTTCTGGTAAGGAGAAAGCCCATGTAACAGTACGTTTTTGAAAAAGAATGTGCGAGGCGCAAGCTGAGTACATATTTTTTCAAGAATGAACTGTTACACGGGTATTCTCTGACATAAAGTACGGTCGCTGAGCCTCACCTGGTCCATGTAGCGTGAATAAGACTTCTTTTAAGATGTACATTGCATCTCTCGCTTCCGAAACCAATAAAATAGCTGAAGTCCGTTCATATTCTATCTGAGAACCCACGAAATGTATTGTTGTAGCAATGGTAAACTTGAGTCATACGTGAGCTAAGCTGAAACAGTGGTTCGCCCTGACATGGAAGAACGTCGGACGCTGCAGCCACAAGGCAGTTTAGTTCATATTCAGATTGTAAGAATGAAGTCGTGTTTCGCATCAATAAGCGTAGGCCACTTCGCATGGATTATGTGTCATTATACAGACGATAATGGTCATTTGAATGGAATATGATACAATCGTTCAAATTAATGGATGCTGAAAGGATGTGATACGCATCGATGTTGCCATGGTGTTTAAAACAAGTAACAGCCAGTGCATTGTTGATGGATAGGATACGCTTTGCAAACGAGTTTCGTGGGATTCACGAGAAAGAATAATGGATTCAAGTGTGATTATAGGATATAAGCAAATGTCGGTATGTATTTTGCATATGAATTACATATGATCTCAAATTCAGTTTTTAAAGTGGATTTTGTGATCTATTCTTGTTTTGATGAGAAATTTGTATCTGTTTTTGCTGGGGCTCTCCATCGGCGTCAAGCTTCCAGTTCATCACCTATTGTGGTTGTGACGTGTTTCAGACAAGCTCACTATTGCTCCTGATTGCCATTGACTGCGATTGTCGATTTCGTAACGGAAGGACAATTGTTCAACAGAAACATTGTTTGGTCTCCTTGAGTCAATCGCTAATTAATCAGCTCGCTAAAACAGTACATTCGGGAAAATTAATGTACAGTTTAGACAATGGAATGACGTCATAGCAGTACTTTAAATGATGAGTTTGCATTCCCTTAATTGTATACTTACGATGCTATCCAAAACCAGATGCTACAGTTCGCTTGGGATTTAAAACCGCAAATATTCTTAAAGGTAACCTCAGTTGTACATTTATTAGACTGGAGATTTGTACTTCAGATTAAATGTATAACTTACTATTTCTAATCTGTCAAGACAAAGGGCAGTGAGAAAATTAATGTTCTCATGATGAATCTTACGTATCCGAAGACCCCATGCCGTTAACAAATAAATCCATTTTATTTGCCTTTTGATAATCTATGGATATATCGAGTTGGCAAACTTCTGTATTATCTCTCGTGTTATTGGCTGCGTTCCAGACGCCTACGAGATGGTACTGAGTAGTCCCCTTGTCGTGAACGGGACCCCGATGCACGTGGTACCCCTGAATACCCTGCTGGAGAACGACCCGGACTACCAGGGCAGCGCCGCCATCCGGGTGACCAACATGTCAGATGGTGTCGCAAATCAACATATCAAACTCCTTTTCAAGAACCAAAAGAGGACAGGGGGAGGACCGATTGAAGATATCTACAGTGACGAGGGTGTTGTGTGCATCACCTACGAAGAATCTTGTGGTAAATGAACTTCTCTTATTATATGTCTAATAGTTGCTGTAGTCTTAACTGTTGTCTAGTATCATCACAACAAACTCCCGCTTATAAATGAACAATATATAATATATACAACTTGAATTACTAGCGCGGCTTTTGTTAATGTAAAGAATGTTCGTGGGCGGGCATTATGCAAGGTGCTTTATCGCTTCTCTCCTGTCAAGGTGCTCACTTTTTACAATATCTTGAACTGGTTTCAGTGGCGAAAGCGGTTTTGGAGAGACACAATAAGAAACCCCTACAATGCAACGAGCAGACGCTGGCCATCGAGCGACTGTGTCCCGTTCCCCCGCCGCCACTTTGCCTGGGACCGAAGGAGTGCGACCGACTGCTTTTGACTGCACTGCCAGATTCCATCACCGGAAGTGACATCACGAAGTTTCTAAATCATGATGGCGGCTGCGATGTGTCGACGATTCTCTTCAGTTGTAAGCCCGGCGTGGCTCTCGTTGTTTTTGTCGGCTCCCCAGGTAAAAAAAAGTTCTTGTTCAAACAGTTATAATTCGATGGTATTTTGTCTGTGTGCTCTGCTATACCAGCCCAAATTTGTGTACCGGATAAAGATACCATGTCTTTGTTCGCAAAAAGTAGGGGTTACTTCTGACGATATGCCTCCTGTCTTCTTTGGCCCAACCCATTGTCGCGATATGACCTACATTAAAGCGTTCTATTTAATATCTCCAATAGATAAAATTTGCACTGAAAATCATTCTTACTAGTCTTGGCGACAGATATATACGGCAAATGATAAACACGAGTCACATATCTCTTATTTTGTTGTCAGATTACGAGGCGTTGCTTCGGCGATGTGGCACCAGACCGCTGAAGGGCACAATGGTGTCCATCCAAGAGATTCCTCTGTCAAGGCACATCCAAGTGCACGGCCTTCAGAGCCTCGATACGGAAATGGTCGAGCTGCATTTCGAGGATGAAGCTGATGTCGTCAACTCTTACATATCGTCTGATAAGACCTGGATGATAATCCAGTTTGACAATCATGAAGGTGAGTTTCAACTTTGTCGCTTTTACACTAAAGCCCAGCTGATTAAATTTATATTTATATAGACATAAAAATCTACTCTTCCTGTTCATTTTGCCAAGAATAAGGGCACGCTCCCTGTCTTAGTTTTTGAGTGCTAAAACTTGTATGTATGTATGAGGTATTCAGATGATAAGTTCCCCAAAAGTACGTGCACCCAAGTGTTCAATCATACTAACATGCATACGTAGCAACAAAAAAATGAAATCTAAAAAAAATAAAGGAGCAAGTGAAAGAACCTCATATGGTACGAATCGTTTTTTTTTTTTGAGATCTGTGCCAGCCCACTTTGCTGAGAATTGCAGAGTGATTTAAGTTGGTTTAAGTTAAATTGTTGGAACGCAGGAAAAAGGGGCATTTCAAGATTATTACATATTTCTTGATATAGTTTTTCTAAGCGCAGTATTGGTAGACATAAACTACGATCCAGTAATATAAATGAGGTAACAAACGAGTCTTATAGATGTCAGATGCACATAATGCTTTCTATCGCAAAGATAACTTTTCTTAAGCTTTGGAGAGGTTTCAATCAGGCCATAATATTTTATTTTAGGTACAAGTATTTGATGGTGTATTTGTCGAGTGCCTCAAACAAGTTAATATAACTTTTATCGGAGTCTCCTCTCCTATTTCCCGTTCGGAGGTTGTGTATCATTATGTGGCTACACGTGTGTAAATTTGTTTGGGGTGTATTGTACACCAACGTATAGGAGGAAGTTTCTTTCCGTTTTCTGTATAATTTATTATGCAACTGTATCGATTTAATGGTTCCATTTTTTACCCTCTTCGATCTCTTATGTCCGACCCGGTGATGGCTCACTCTCCCGACTTCATGCAGGGTCTTGGTGGGGACCAGAGTCGCAGTGCGACTTCTCTTTCTGTCCATAATCCATCATCTCTGCAATGTTCCAGTATTTTGACTGGGAATTGGGTGGTGACCTTTTGGTATTCCTTGTACTTCTGTTTCGTCTGGAGAATTCCAGCATATTGACTACATCCTTTTGGAGAGTACTCTGCTTTGCCACTATGGGACTGGGTTGGAATGTTACTTATCTCAGGCGATGGGATCTCTCAACGGCGGGATTATGGTTGATCCCTTTCTTTTGCAATGTCTGTTTGAACTTGTCTGACAGTGCATCATGGACTGACGGTTCCTCAGGCCCGTTGTGAAGGAGGTGTATATTAGTTCTCATTGAACACTGCTAAGGTTCTGTGCATTCACCCCAAATGGTCCGCATGTGATATCCTGCTTCTCGACGATTCTTTTCAAAATTGCAAATTAAAATCACCTTTGGAATTCACAATCTCGTCCTGGTGTGTTGTAATCTGCCCAGAGTTGACGCCCTGCTCTTTGGCTGAAAACGCCCGCTGGTCGCGTACTCGGGTCTTTAATGTGGATGTATGTGTGCAGTATGACGAGTTGAGCTCTAATGCACTGCAGTTTTGAGTTGGTTTCTGCCCAACACGTCATAGGCCGAGGCTGAGTCCTGTGTATCACTGTTACCTGGCACGTTGTCCTCCATGATGGTTGCATTATCGCTCGTTATGACGTAAAATTTTCGATTTTACGGCATCTATCACTACGTTGGTATGTGTGTATGTGTGTGTGTGTGTGTGTGTGTGTGTGCGTGCGCGCGCGCTCTGTAGGTCGCAAAACGTTTCGTTTTGTAACTTTACCCATCGATAGTTATTCGACATGGCTCGGCCAAGTTCGTTAGCGGGGTATGTACGTCAAATGTCAAGGTCACAGGATTTTTTTGTTTGTTCCTTAACCATTGGTAGATTCAACCAAAAATCGGGAAAGTAGCTATAACGTTCACAGTGTTCATTTAATGACGCTGTACATTATGTCACGTATTGAACCCGTAGGTAACTACCGTAGGTATCACGTCTTTAAATTTTGCAAATTGCCTAATTAGTTTGTCTGCAAAAAAATTGCTAAATTTTAACATGGGACCCTACGAGAGCTATTAACTATTAAGAACAGCTGGCCGACATCAATGATGTGTAGCCGAGTACTCGTCACTTGGCTTATCAAGATGTCAACACAGCGCGGCCCGCTAATCTTTATATCAATATGGATCTGAGGTATAAAATATGCCAAATATAGATCTGAGGGGTCAATTTGAATCTAAGGTGTCAAATCTGGATCTGAGGGACAAATACGTCACAAATAAAATCAGGCAAGTCAGTTGTTAAGGTCAAGGTTATTGTAGTGGACCGAAGACATAATCCGGATTTTACATTTTGCGTCATTTTCACCCTACGGGTGACGTAATCTCGTTGTTACTTTTGGGGACTTGAATTCAGATGCAAAATGAAGTTTTTTTATGAGAGAAAGGCGCGAAGTGTTACCCCTTTCATTTGGTCAACAAAATATGTCTCTGTCTTGCTGATAGAATCCTAGAACACAAAGAGAGCGAACGCTTGCCTACTCGAATTTCCACTTGCCGTTTGTTTGACGACATGTTGAACTTTCGCCCAGAAATTCATAGACATGAAGCATGAACCAAGTATCTTAATTAATTCACACATTTAGATTTCTTAAGTGACCATAATGCCTGTAATTTTGGAAAAAAATATTTACATGATCAAGCTGCGCTAACGACAAACGTCTCCATTGTCACAATTGCGTCAAAGGAAACTTTATGAAAGGATACGCCATTGTGTTTTCGTAATTGTTTTGCACGTCATATACACTCGTGAACAATAAAATTCAAGAGTTCTCTGAACCATTATGTAAATATATACAATTGCAGCCGTGAAGCGGACTACAAAACACAAGCATGAATTGGAAGGTGTACTGATGAAAGTTGAGGTGTACTACCCGGACTTCGGGGAATATCCACCGGGCGTGGATATGACGCAGCCGCCCCAAGAGAGACATGCCACCATCACCGTGACGACCGGCGGACCCGTTGGCCGTATTATCTTCAACTCTCTGGAAGCGATCGACTATCTAAATGACCAGCTGAAGCCAGTGAATGCAACCGTGCAGCTGGATAGTTCCTCGGAAGACCAGCTGAGCCTAGTGTGCATCAGCACCGTCGCGGCCTCCGAAATGAAATTATGGAAGAACACAGCGACAAACCGATTTGATGACTTATTGGCAGACACGTTTGAAGCACGTGATCTAGCTCTAGATGGCGAGTTGTATCAACAGGTGTCGCATAAAGCCCACAAGCACGCCAGGAAACATCGACTCATGATAACGACGGACGACGAGAGCAAGACCATAGGTTTTGTAGGGTGGAAGGAGGAGGTTCTGGATGCCGAGGCATCTCTGTCCCAACAATGCCAAGCGATTGAAGATGAAAAATCTGCCGACAAGTGTGTCATTCCGGTTAGGAGAGAGGACGCCCTGCTCCTTAGCGCGTCAGATTTCAGCACGTCAATAGCGAACACTTTTGCGAGATTGAGTGTGACCATTGGTGAGGAAGAGGTCATCCTGCACGGCCCGACGCGCTATATGAGTGATGCCAAAGTGACGATGTATGAGGACTACATCAGGAAGAAGACATCCAGAGATGAAGTTACTCCACCAGATGTCCTAAATTTGCTGCAGATGGACAACGCAGCGAACCGTGTGAGAGCTGCGCTTGCTGAGGCTGAGGTGTGCGTTGCATGGCACATAACTGACGGAAAGCTGACGTTGATCGCACTGAATGAGGATGCTCTAGATACAGCAATGTCGGTTGTGAAAGGATCTGTCGTCAGTAAAAAGCGTGAACTAGACCCGGCGGAGTCAGCGGCTGTACAAACACATGTCTGGAAGGACTTGATCCAATCCCTCGAAAAAGCACACAAAGGCCTGTTGGTTTTCAACCACGGACCCCAAGAAGTGCGTTGGGCATGCGTGAAGGATATCGCAGAGATTATTGAGGCTGTGGTAAATGACTACTTAGCGGAGCATGTCATTCATGAGGAGCTGGTGCCAGCTGACCCCGGTGTGGTGGAAGTCCTGGATCAGTATGGAGACGTGCGTTCCGTGGCCAAGCAAACCAACGTCAAGCTGGAGTCGCGGTGGGAAGTCCCCCAGGGAGCCGGGTTCCTAATCAAAGGGACGCGAGCGGACCTCGAGGCGGGCCGGAAGAGGATAAAAGAGTGTATTTTCTCCGTAGTCAACAAGGATCTCGCCTTGAACGCCGTTCGAGACTTTCGCTTCATCAAATCACCGAAATGCGAACTTGTTTTGGCAGATTTGCGAAGCATGTACAGATGCGCCATTCGTGTTGTCAAGGAGGGTGGCGATCCCGAGAGGGCGGCTGATGAGGCCGACAAGGAGGACAGCTTGGAAGACAGTTTCATCGCTTCATCAGGTAAACTCGTTGCATCATATATGTTCTTTGAATTAAATGCATTGGAAAATTATCGTTACAAACCTGTTATTAACGGAGTATCGCTGATGCGCTCGAAGATAGCGCATATGTTCTATGTAGCTTCAGTCATTCATGTAATATTTCGTGCAAAAGACATGCAGTTATTTTTTGGCCTGGGTTATATTTTTCTCGTCCAAGGAATGGATTGTGATTACCATGGACTAACCTTTGCATGTTCACTTTCATTATAAAAGCCAAGACTTGTTTATATAGACAGTGGGGAAGTTTCGCCATTGGATGATGAATCTTTTGTTTCAGAGTTGCTGCCGCTCGCGAACGATATCGTCACACTTCGATTGCACGGGTTGTCCTCGCAGTCCCTCCATCGAGCGATCAAGTCTCTGTACCAGCACATTACGAGCGCCATGCGCACTGAGGTCATCGGGGAGGAGGACCAAGTGGCTCTCTCCAACCTCACTGACCTCGAGAGGTCGAAGCTCGCAGAGTACGATTTCTGCACCGTGGAGCTGAGCAATATTCCAGTCGAGACGACGAGAGATAACCTACAGCTGGTGGTGGAATCAGTCCTTCCAGATGCAGACACAGCCATCAAGGAATTTAACTACGCGGACGGAGACCAGCGTGGATGGATCAAATTCAGGCGCAAAGAAGGTATTGTTCTATGATGAGTTTGCATTCTTTTAATTGTATATACGATGATTCAAATAACCATCTATTTGTTTCCAGATGCTACAGTTCGCTTGGGATATAAAACGGCGAAGTGGTAATAGGAGTTATTAGACTGGAGACTGGTACTTCAGATAAAATCTCTTTCAAATTTGTCGCGATAAAGGAAAGTGAGAAATTTATGAAATTCTTATAACGATTATCCTTAGTTATGCGAAGACTGCATACCGTTATCAAAAGGGACTGATCTACAATTAGCCATACATGTTAGGCTTGCCGGTGCGTGGTTCAAAGCCCACCTATGCAAACGCTTGTGCAAGTCGATTATCCCATGTCTTCCTTCATTACCTGAGACATGGCTTTTTGGCATTCTTGCGATATGACCTAGACGGTAAAGGAGTCTAGTTAACCCGCCAACCGCTTTCTGCCGCGCGTATATAGTTATTTCTTTGAGATATGTTTTTCATGCTTTTGGCAAGTAGTTGTTCTTGTCTAGTGTGCTACATTTCAATTAATATAATTATAATTTAAATTATTATATTTTTACTGATCAGTTTGTTTTCGGCACGCCCTTTCGGGTAACACCTCAGTTGGTACCGACGAATTAGCGCCATTTGGTCAATCCTGTATCTGTCGTGATTGCATACGTAATGTACTTCTTTTTGTTGACAAAGGTCGTACGCCCCCTGCGTTGTATTGTTCTGGTATAATTCACGTTTAAGACATGGTTTGGGCCGCACGCGATCTGCGATTTATCTTTGCCTTTGGCTTATATAAGGGCTGCTCCGGTGGCATTTGTCCTCTTCCACGCACGAAGATCCTTTTCTAGAACAGAAATACACCTACATAAATGCAATTTAGGCTGGCCGAATTTCATGATATGTGTGAGATAGCAACTACTTGCGCGATTTGCGCGAGAAACAACACAAAACCATATTCTGGCATTTGCATTTATCAATATGGGCTACGCAGCGAGGTAAATCAGGACCATATAAAGGCTATGCAACCCGTAGACCATATACAAAACGGGCAAGGGTGAGGGCCAATCCGACACAGTACGCCGTGCACAGGTAATCCATTGGCTTTGCTTTGTGATAATCTAGAGATATATCATTGAAAACCGAACAACCTGGAAACACTATTGCTCTATGGGTCAAATGATCTGTCACCGGAAAAGAACTTATTCATATGTTTTCAAGTCCAGCGTTTCATCCATGATTCTGGTTTGGTGTTTAGCATCAATGTCCACTCTTTATTATCTTATTATCATCTTATCATATTAATATTATTATTATTGCACGACCATGTTTACTTTATATAACAAAATAATCTCTATGACTTTATTTACTTCAACCTATCATCTTCAGTGGTCACAATGGATGTAAACTATGTGTTTTATGTTTTATTTATTGTTATGTCTGCTGAGGTGACCCTGCCAGATGGCATTCCCTTTTAGGGGAACCTCGTTAAATAAATGATGTTGAAATAATAAAGAAAATATCGTTGACAAACTATTGTAATAACTTGTGCACTATTTCGATACGTTCCAGACGCCAACGAGCTTGTCCTGAGTAGTCCCCTTGACGTGGACGGGACCCCGGTGTACGTGGTACCCCTGAATACCCTGCTGGAAGATGACCCGGACTACCAGGGCAGCGCCGCCGTCCGGGTGACCAACATACCAGATGGTGTCTCACCACAACATATCCAACTTCTTTTCAAGAACAAAAAGTCAGGGGGAGGACCGATTGAAGATGTCTACATCGACGAGATCACCTCCGCTGTGTACATCACCTACGAAGAATCTTGTGGTAAATGAACTTCTCTTACTATATGTCTAATTGTTGGTGTATTCTCAACTGTTGTTATCATCACAACAACCGCTAGCTTAGGTATATAGGTTACTAACGCGCGCTTTTTCTGATAAAAAGCGTGTTCGCGGGTTCCCCACTATGCAATGTGCTTCATCGCGTCTCTCCTTCTGTCAAGGTGCTCACTTCTTACAATAGCTTGAACCGGTTTCAGTGGCCAAAGCGGTTTTGGAGAGACACAATAAGAAACCCCTACAATGCAAGGAGCAGACGCTGGCCATGGAGCGACTGTGTCCCGTTCCCCCGCCACCACTTTGCCTGGGACCGAAGGAGTGCGACCGACTGCTTTTGACTGCACTGCCAGATTCCATCACCGGAAGTGACATCGCGAAGTTCCTAAATCAGGATGGCGACTGCGACGTGTCGACGATTCTCTTCAGTTGTAAGCCCGGTGTGGCTCTCGTCATTTTTGTCGACTTCCCATCGTCCTCAGGTGAGAAGTAGTTCAAGTTCGTGTTCAAACTGTTATAATTCGATGGTATTTTGTCTATGTGCTCCGCTGTGCCAGCCCGAAGGTATGTACAAGATAAAGATACCATGTCTTTGTTCGCAAAAAGTATGGGTTACTTCTGAAGACGGGCCTCCGGTCTTCCTGGACCCAACCCATGTGTTATAGCCTGGGCCGGATACGTATAAATGAGACGAGTGAGATAACAGGTATATTCAAGTAAGGTTTTATTTCATCTTGTAACAGTCGTACATCACGACTGCCAAGTACCGGTGTTAAGAGACCACTGCCGAGTGACGACCGCCCGTCGCACACAGTGGCCGCGCGTTTACAGCTCCGAACATAGGCCACTGCTCAACTACTACTCACTCCACGGTGTTCATTGAGGTTCTAACTAATACTTAACGCGGGATCAGGGTTCAAATCTATGATATCCCCTTCTCGTAAACCAATAATACACATTAGTCAACAATTGTGACACTAACTAGCAATAACCATCTTGATACAGGACTGAGTATGACACGAATCAAGAGCCATGAAACATTGCTTGACGATACATCCTATCTCATAATGGCACACTATATATATCCAATATTCAAAATGATATAAACGCTAAAGTCACTGATTCACTTGGATACATTATGTTCATGTCGATTGGCTGGGCGCACGACTTGACCTGGGCGAGATTTGGTAGGTCGGTGTCTCAGTCCTGTCAGACGTCTCAGGTGTATTAAAAGTGATAGCCTTTCTGTGACTGACTGGTGGTTCCTCTGTTGTTGACGATGAAGATGGGATGTCGGTGATTGAAGTGGGTTTCACTGATTGTTCTGCAGCTTGTGGTGGTAAGGCGTCCTCTGTGTTGGGAAAATCCATAAGATGACGACGGTTGCGGCGATATCGACCGCCGCTGGGGGTCTCGATGATGTATGTGAGTTTCCAGCGACACGTGCTGGGACCCAGCCTGCGGATGGATCCTGCAGACAGACTTCCTGATCACGACGAAACGTTGTCCAAGGCTGCGCATGTTCATCATATTTCGCTTTCTGAACTGCTTGGCGTTGAACCATGCGTTGTCTCACCTGAAACGGAGCACGAATCCTCACGGGCAAGTTGGTTCGGCTTCGCCGTCCCAGTAGCATTTCCGCTGGGAGGGTGTCGTCGACTGGCATTGAACGTGATGAGATGTGGTCAATCCTCCATTCCTTTATGAATTGTTCATATGGCGCACCAGCAAACTGTGGTCCATTATCTGAGGTTCTCAGGCACCCCTTGTGCGGAGAAGATCTGTTTTGAGAGCTTGACTATTTGAATGCTTGTGGCGGACCCGCAATCCGGCGCACAAAAGGAAACTTGTTGAAGTAGTCAACTGTCATTAGGTATGCAGATCAATTCCTGTGAAACAAGTCTGTACCGACGACCTGCCATGGATGCGATATGACCTACATTAAAGCGTTTAACTTAATATCTCCAATAGATAAAATGTGCACTGAACATCATTCATACTTGGCGAGACATAAAATCAAATAATGAACGCTAGCTACATATGATTTATCTTGTTGTCAGGTTACGAGGCCTTGCTTTGGCGATGTGGCACCAGACCGCTGAAGGGCACAATGGTGTCCATCCAAGAGATTCCTCTGCCAAGGCACATCCAAGTTCACGGCCTCCAGAGCCTCAATACGGAAATGGTCAAGCAGTATTTCGACAGTGATACTGAGGTCGTCAGCTCATATATATCGCCCAATAAGACCTGGATGATAATCCAGCTTCCCAATCCCGAGGGTGAGTTTCAACTTCACTTCGTTATTAATTTAAAGCCTAGCGTATTCAGGTGTCATATATTTACGCATAGCATAATCTACTGAATCACTCTTCATGATCATTATATCATGATCTTACGCGTTGCATCGTCTGATAAGATGGCATACTTTTTCATTCCGTTTGCTTACGATTTACGCATAGAGTACTTTGATGAAATACTCTTCCTATTCTATTTGATAAGGATTCACGCATGGCATACATAATCGTATTGCTCACCCTCCCTATATTCCCTATTTACGTGTGACATGATTTGATGGTACGCTCCCTCTTCTAGTTTTTGTGTGCTACAAATTCCTCTCGGTACAATACATACGCTCCCATATTTGAAGGAATGGTGTATGGTATTATCTGATGACTTCGACTCGTTTCATGATTACTGAATAGGACATGGCAGATTGCTTTTGCTATTTGGTGCTGTTACTAAGTTAGTAAATTTCGCTACATACATCATTGTAATACCAATAGTTTCAGCAAATTACGTGCACCAAAACTTCCACCGTATCGTCGCAATATAAATGATGATAATAGCGTCACTGAGCAACGCGGAGTGAGTGCATATGAATACAAAGCGTGCCGGTTGATGAATACAGTTTGTACTTATGCCGCACAAAAAATCATTCATAGAACATCTTAGAAAATACTTCTGGTCATTTGAATTAAGAGTGGACGCGCGTTGTGTGGACCTACATTTAGCGTGCCGGTTCATGCAGAAATGAATAAAGTTTGTACTTATGCCGCACAAATCTCAGAACATCTCAGAAAATACTTCTAGTAATTTGAATGGGACAACACTTTGTTTGTGACGTTTATGTCATATATGTAGCAGCATATTAAGGGTGGACGTGCGATGTGTGGACCCACATTTACCCCTGGAATTGTATGAACGCGCATTTGAATGTATTTGTTCAAAGCATGCTGGCAGTGTTTTTATGTATTTATTTATGATACAATTTGAGCCTCTGCAATCGATGAATATCGTTTGTTAGTAGGTTAAGTTGTTGAAACACAGGAACCGGGCACTTTAAGATTTTCACACCTTTCTTTTTTAAGCTTTTCTAAGCGCTGTATCGGTAACCCTAGAATACGATGCCATAATTTAAATGACGAATCTGATAGATATAAGTAGCATATACTGTTTTCCATCGCAAAGATAACTTTTCATAGGTTTCAGGAAGGTTTCATTCAGATCATATTTTTTTAATTTGTGTAAAGTATATCATGGTTTGTATGTGGAGTGCCTTAGACAAGGAATCTTCTCTTTATCTTTCCAAGTTTCTTTTAGCTTTTTGTACAATTTATGTGAAATTATATCGATTTAATGGTTCCATTTGTTCTCCACTTCGATCTCTTTTTTTTTTTTTTTTTTTTTTTTTTTTTTTTTTTTTTTTTTTATTGCTCAAAAAATGTCAATTGGTACAGCGATACAGCGGGGTACATATATATATATACTATCTACAGATGACGGGTATTACCTATTATGGCTGCCTGGTTAATCTATTCACAGGAAGCTTTTCCATTGGATTTCAAAATCTTTCAATTTATTCTTTTTCTCGTAATATGATTTCTTTAATGTTAGAATATTACGTAATTTTGTAATCAAACCACTTAGTCTAGGGAAAATGACACGATACTTACATTCATAGATATACTTCCTACATATGAGCATTACATAATCTATTTCATAGTTAATTCCGCCGAATAAAATGTTTTTTTCGTCATAAGGTAGTTTCTGTGTGCATCTCATACCTATCCACTCATACACGTCAACCCAGAATCGCTTAATTACTTCGCAATGTACAAAACCATGGATTAAGGTGTCAATCTCTTCTTGACAGAACTCACATAGATCGCTTTCCTTCAGTTTATATACATATAATTTTTCACCCGTACATATAATACGATGCATTAATTTAAACTGGAACTCCTGGAGTTTTACACTATTCATAGTTCTATAGATTGCGTTAAAATAGGACAAATATTCTTTCTCCGTTAAGGCTGTTCCTAAATCATGGTTCCACTTTTCCAACGGTAGAGTAGGTATTGCGAGTGTTTTCTTAATTAATATATCGTATACAAACTTACATTTCTTTTGGGAATTCATATATAAATCGTATAACCGGTCTCTTGGTATATGTACACTTTCGGGCTGTTCTAGTAACATCGATTTCCATGCTGGCGGAATACTTTGCAATATACCGTAATACTGTAAGATGTTAAATTTGGACTGTGGGTACTTGCTACATAACTCTTCAAAACTTAAAAATGAGCCATCGACTGATAATAGGTCTTCTATATACAGTACACCTGAAATTATCCAACCATTGTAACAAATAACCTTTTTGTCGATTTTTATGTAGGAGTTAAGCCATATCATCTCCTTAATGACAGTCGATTTGTCAAGTACCTCATGATAATGGAGTTCACACCAAGCCTTAATGATATCGGTAATGAGCCTGCTACCTGTTTTTGTATAGAGTGCGGATTGGGTGAAATCCTTCACCTCCAGGTTACACCGCCAAAGCAGCACATATACTGGGCCAAGATAATGTTTAACAAACGCCGCTATAGTATCATTCCGGGCAATCCTGTCAACCCAAGCTGTCTTGAGGGCTCTTTCTTGAGTTGTAATATTGGGCACATTTAGTCCCCCAAGCGATTTCTTGTTATACATAACGGAGCGTTTTACCTTTTCCCTTTTTCGGCCCCATATAAAGCAGAATAACTCTTTCTGTATTTCATTCGTGGTAGATGGGTCTGGGGACGGGAGAACTGACATTAAATATACCAGCTGGGAAATACCATAGCATTTGATGATGACAGTTTTTCCCAATAATGTTAGGTTCCTTTGCCGCCATAAGTTTAGGTGGCTTAATATTTTCTTTTTCCCGATGATGTAGTTTTCAGAAATTGTTCGTTGTACATCAATATATAATTTAATTCCTAAGACAGAGATCGGACCGGCCGTCCATGCAAAACCTGCTTGCGGGCAATCTTCAAAATTATCTCGTAGTGTTCCAATTGGTAGGACTACAGATTTATCGTAATTTACTTTGAGCCCCGATACAAGGTGGAAATCATCAAATGTCTGTTTAACACGCATGAGATTTTCTTCCGAATAGAATAAACATAAAACCGTGTCATCCGCGTATTGAACAATTTTGATCTCCACATCAGCGACTCTTATACCAGCTATGCCCGGGTCTTGTCTTATTTTAAGAGCAAGGGTTTCCGCCACCAGTAGGAATAAATAAGGGGACAGCGGGCAACCTTGTCGAAGGCCCCTGGAGAGGGCAAAATATTCGGATGTAGAACCGTTGTTGATTACACATGCTTTAATATCATTATAAAACAGATCAATCCACTGTATAAAGGCTGGACTAAAATTAAAGTACGTCAACGTTTTATTAACATATGACCAATCTACTGTATCGAACGCCTTTTCGAAGTCAACGGACAGGAGAACCATTTTTAATTGTTTCTGTTCTGCCAACTCTATCGTATTAAGGATTTTAAATATATTTTCCCCAATATAACGGCCTTTTAAGAAACCGGTTTGGTCCTGATGGATTAAACTAGGGAGTTTTAGTTTCATTCTCTCAGCTACACACTTAGCGATGAGTTTATAGTCTGCATTGAGTAGCGATATTGGGCGCCAGTGTTTCAGGAGAGTGGTATCTTTTCCCACTTTTGGGGCTAGCGTTATTACACTCATTCTGTGAGTCCTCGACATGATGCCCCGACGGTAAGCCTCATTAAAGCAGTTGACCAAGAGAATATTTATGTCTTCCCAGAATACCTTATAAAATTCATATGGTAAACCGTCGGTCCCTGGTGATTTTCCATCTTTTGTAGTTTTTAGCGCCTCTGAGACTTCTAAAATGGTTATTTCTCCTCCCATCTCTTCTTTATCTTCCTCGGACACTACGGGATGTGTTTCGGGAAAGAAGCTTTGTTCAGTGTTATCATCGACATCATTATTTTTTGAGGAGTATAATTTTCCATAGAAATTTGCTGTTTCTTTAAGGATATCAGTTTTTTCAGTAATAATCTCATCCCTTTCGGTTTTGAGTCTACTTAGTAGCTTTTTATTGTAATTTCTCTTCTCCAGGTTTAGAAAGTATTTTGTGCACTTCTCACCCTCCTCGTGCCACTGGGCTTTACTTCTCAAGATAATTCCTTGTAGCTCATTTTCTATTAAATTATCTATATCATCTTGAACTAGCTGTATTTCATCTTTGATGCCGTTTTCTGAAGTCTTGGACAGTTTAACTTCCAGATACTTGAGCCTACGTTCTAAAGCAGCTAAGATGTTAGACCGCGATTTTTTCTTTCGAGCAGCATACTTCAGGGTTTCTCCTCTAATATTACATTTAACTGTGTCCCATAATAACATATGATCTACCTCCTGTTCTGTCAGTATAGTTTGCCTCACGGTATTTTTTATGATATCTTGATATTCAAGGTCTTCTAGAAGGGAGCAGTTTAATTTCCAGAAACCGCGGCCGCGTTCATTATTCGTTGTTATAATATTAATGTGTACACCTGAGTGATCAGATTGGAATTTTGGCAGTATTCGGGAAGACTGAGTTACGTTGACTAGACTTTGTGAAATAAGGAAAAAATCCAATCTCGTAAATATGAGTTGAGGTTTTTTTGTAAAATAAGTAAATTCTGTGATGCCCTCGTGCTGCGTCCTCCAAATATCAACAAGGTCACTCTCTTCCATATAGGTTTGAAGGGCGTTACGGCATTTTGTGTTGGCGTGATCAGCACGTCCCCCTTTTTTGTCAAGATCTGGGTTTAGAATGCAATTAAAGTCGCCGCCCATTATTATATTATCAGCATATATTCTGTCGTCTAGACTTTCAAAGATATCCAAAAAAAAGTCAGGATTATCCTTGTTATGACCGTACACATTTGCCAGTACATATCTCGTTCCTTCTATTGTTATGTCCACAATTACGTATCGTCCCTGGTCATCTGAGAGGCACGAGTGTAGAACTGCGTTTAGACCTTTCCTGAGCATTGTACACACGCCTCGGGCTTGACTAGACCCATGGGCAAAGATTATATCTCCACCCCATTCCCTTTTCCACGAGCTTTCGTCTTCGCTAGTGCTATGCGTCTCTTGGAGTAGAGCTATATCCACCTGCCGTGTAGTACGAAACCAGTGGAAATATTTTAACCGTTTACTGGACTTTTGTAGCCCTCTAACATTTTGAGTAATTATATTAACCGTCATCTGTGAAGTTCTGGGATATAGTCTGTGGTTTTCCCCGTATCTGAATATGAGCTTGAGCAAATTCACCAATAAGAGTGAAGGGTTTTTGCCTTTCGTGCGATAGGATTGTACATTTTGGCTGCGCATTGTAGAGGGATGCACGACCGTTTGATACCACTGTTGTTGAGCTATCGGTGAGAAGGTCTTGATGTTTTACGGTAGGGATACGTTGTGGCCATGGTGGCTCGCCTGTGTTTTTGTCGTTGTTGACACTGTTCACATTACAGCTCGGTAACCTGCAGTGGGCCGTTGGCCCTGGCACCATGCTGCCGACTTGGCTGAGTCACACTACAGCTCTACACCTGCTCGTCAATGCAGAGTCAGTACATCAAAAAACAAGCGAATGGCAACTTAAACTATGAGACCGGTGGCCCGTCCCGTCTGAACAAACAATAGTCACGAGTGAAATATACAAGGGCCGAGCATTCATGGTATCGACATCGTTGAACGGACTGACCAACTGGTCACACCTGTGTGCGGACAGCAGTAAATAGGCCTAAGGCCACACGAAGCAAAACATTCAGAGGTGTGTCTACATTTCATTATTTCCCTTCAAGTTTCAACCAAAGCATCGGGATGTCAATTAATACTTTAGGAGGTTACCGTTGCCTTAACAGTGTTACAATTATCCGAAGTTGTACAGATACATATACAGAACCTTTTCTTATACCAGCGTCTGTCGACATACCTTTGATCCATTGAGTATGCGGTATATATATGCTGTTTCTACAAGGCTTCGTATAATGTCCTGGTATAGATACATATATTCCTTATATGGTGCAGGTAACATCAACTTTGGACTATTTTGGCTTGTATTGTCCGCCAGTGGTGTTACCACACGTGGTCCATATAGTCTTCCGCTCGGGGTATCCATGAATGCGCAGCTTCACTTCATTTCGGTCTGTTGAGTACCTCAGCTGTAGACTCTCCCCATCTGATCCGGGCTACTTGTCCTCGTTTATCTTTCACGTAACACTTTCCCCTCCAGCACCAGCTCTGCGCGATGTGTTCATCATTCTTCACCCTGTTCATGAGTCGCAGCATGTCCTCACATAGATCATCAGCCATCGATATGCCGGAGTCTTTCAGCGACCGGCGGCGTTTCATCAGATCGTCTTTACTATCAGCCGAGTCCAGTCTGACTATTATAGGTTTCACCGGGTTTTTGCTGGGGAGTGAATGGGCGCTCTTTATCTGGTGGGGTTGGATGTCCGCGGCGAGTTTCGTCTGAAAGAAGCGAAGCACCGTTGTTGTGCAGTCTTGCTCTGGGGAGGACGCGGGGTTTTGTAAGCCAAATATTCTTATATTTTCACGTCGTGAGTATTGTTCATTTTCAACTGCTTGTCGCCTGGTATGTTTGATCTCGTTTGTCATGTTAGTCAGTTTCTTCTCGCAGTCTTGTTGGTCTTTCCGGAGGGACGATATTTCCTTCTTCAATGTCTGATTTTCTTGTTCTAGGGAGGCAACCTTTAATCCTAGATTGCACTCTAAGGAGGCAAGTGCACCTTTCATCCCGCTCATCTCGCTTTTTATTCGGATCTCAATGTCTGAAAATTTTTCATCGAGCTTGCGTTCAAAACTTCGATCTCTTTTGTCCGGCCCGGTGATGGCTCACTCTCCTGCCTTCATGCAGTTTCTTTGTGGGCACCACAGTCGTAAATGCGACTTCTCTTTCTTGTAGGGACCCAGTCGGGATATCCCACATCAGTATAGCACGAAGGTGGTCTCTTTGTCCTGTGTTACCCGGATATTGATTGGATCTATTGCTGCATGATCCCTGGGGGCCTCGGCCCGCTCCATACTCTCTGCGACATTCCTATACTTCGGCTGGGAATTGGGGGGTGAATATTCTTGTATTCTTTGTTCTTCTGGTTCTGGAGAATTTCAGCATATTGTCTACGTCCTTTTGGGATAGTACTCTGCATGACCACTATGGGACTGGGGTGGAATTGTTTTTATCTCAGGCAATGGGATCTCTCAATGGTCGGATTACTTTCTGTTGCAATATTTGTGGGAACTTGGTCTCACAATGGCCCCATGGCTGTGCGTCATGGACTGACGTTTGCTCAGGCTCGTTGTGAAGGATATGTATTTTAGGTTTCATTGAACAATACTAAGGGTCTGTGCATTCACCCCAAATGGTCCGCATTTGTTATCCGGCTTCACGACGATTCCATTCAAGATTGCAAAAATCACCTTTGAAATCCACAATCTTTTCCTGGTGTGTTGTAATCTGTCCAGAGTTGACACCTTGCTCTTTGGCTGCAAACGCCGCTGGTCGAGTACTCGGGTCTTTAATGTGGATGTCTGTATGCTGTATAAACAAGTTGAGCTGTAATGCACTGCAGTTTTGGTTTGGTTTCTGCCCAGCACGGCATAGGTCGCATCTGAGTCGTGTGCGGCTTGTGTATCACTGTTACCTGGCGAGTTGTCGTCCTTGATGGTTGCATTATCGCTCGTTTTTAATTTTGGTGACTTGAACTCAATTTTTTTTCTGAGAAAGAGAGGCGCCAAGTGTAATCGCTTCATTTCGTCTACAAAATATGCCTCTGTCTTGCTAATCATAGATCACACAAGGGAGATTCGTTAAGCGATCGCCCATGCTCTCTCAAATTCCCACTGGCCGTTTTTTGCCGATCCCTTTCTTAAACGATCGCACATAAATTCTTGAACGTGGAGCATGAACCAAGTATCTAATTAATTCACATTTAGTTTCCTTATTTGACGATTATTTCTGTCTGTAATATTGAAAGCAATATTGTGCATGATGGATCTGCGGTAACCACAATCTTCAGCCATCAAGTAACAAGGAGCACGCGCTTGTTGTGACGTATACTTTCTCCGTTGGCTCAATTGAAAGGAAAACTTCCTGAAAGGAAACACCATTGTGTTTTCGTAATTGCTTTACTTTAGCTAGTGACGATTATAATTCGAGAGTTTTCTGAACTGTTATGTAAATATATGAAATTACAGACGTCGAGCGGACTACTGGAAGGGAACACAAATTGGACGGTGTACTAATGAAAGTTGAGGTGTACTACCCAGACTTCGGGGAATATCCACTGGGCATGGATATGACCCAGCCGCCCCAAGCGAGACAGGCTGCCAACGCCGGGACGACCAGCAACTGTGAGTGCAGTCCACACAAGGGTTTTTATAATTAGGCAGCTTGCAACTTGCTCGGGCATCGGTGCGAAAAATGTCCACGAAAGGGAAATAATTACTCTATGTTGCAAGATATCTCTGTTGGAGTAGTAGCCAGCTCTCATGTCGCTGTAGTATTAACCCTGACAATAATATATTTGTTACCGGCCCCGTTGACAATACTTGACGAATATTAAGGTATACGATTTTCAGTTTGAGTAGTAACAATCCATATTTTACCCGGATTTTTTGGCATTTTGGCTGGACATTACAGGCGAGGGTCGTGTTATACATTTCTTTTGTGTGACGGAATCAGACAAGCAAGTCGTATCGCCCTTATATCATTCAGTGACAGACACCCTGCAGCCCAACTGGTCGCCGTCTTCAAATCCCGCAAGCGTGAAAAGACTTTCTCTTCGGTCAAAAAGTGCTGAGTATCAGCAAGTGGAACGACAATTTAGAGTTACCGTTACAACGGGCACTATTCAGAAGGTCAGAAAGAAAGAAGTCCTAGTATTTCCCGAAAATGTTTGTCCTACTCCCTAACAAATATACAGTTATGGTTGACTTACTTGTACCTCATAATGGAATTATTTGACTTAACATGGAAATATAATGCAGCTGAGATTGGCAATGGCTGGTAGTTGACCGATACGACATCCGTTAATCACGTATCACGTGTTTCAATGGTAAGGTAAATGGTCAATTGGGCCTAGGCATAACCGTCATGCCATACAGTTGTAATAATCAGTTACCCGCTCTCCCATTGGAGGTATCCAGGTTTTACATTCCCTCAATGATTAAGTTGATTTCCAAAGTGCCCCGTGCAGCGTCTATAATGTATCGTGAGCTGGTTATGGTGCGAGCGTTCAATGGGCTTCTGTTGACACAGATCGAGAGGATTCAGAATGCATCGCTCTACAAACAATATGATATACACAAGACCCGGATGGATGCTGACAACCCCACCGGACACCAGAACGAACGCATCCTTTACCACGGCACCAGCGCCGCCACCGTGGATCATATCAACAGAAATGGCTTCGACAGGAGGACCTTTGGCCAAAATTGTGAGTGCAACCCACACAAGGGCTTTCATAAGGTAGTTCTTCCCAGGGGTCGGTGCGAAAAATGTCTAAGAGTGGGAAATAATAGACCGTTCAAGGGGAAATCCTGGCAGGTGCATATTTCGGGTAACTCTAGATCGGTCTAAGCTGCATAGCACGCAAAAGGCGAGTACGGACTTACAGCTGCATAATGTGTTTAACAATACGTTTTTCGAAAATCAAAAACGAGATGGAAGCATACAAGTCGAGAAAACAACTGATATAAATGCCAAACGGCAAATGTAACGACTTCACTACGCTGAGCGTAGAAGTAAAGTGGTCATATTCCCGGTTTGCTGATGTCCTTCAGTGCGGAAATAATGATCTTTCTGGCATCTATTTTGTCTACAGATAATAATATAATATAACACATATATAATTCAGGAATATATATTGTGCAGAATGCAAAACTAGGTACTCGATTTGTGCCGAATATGACTGGTTATATAAAGCGACAATATGGAACGGTATACATTGTCTGTTTAGTGCGAACCTGAGTGCACTCGAGTGACATGGGCCTTTTCACGTAGCAGCCAGGCATGCCGAACGGGGATATGACTATTAAACTTAATCGGGTGAAATACAAGCCTTGATTCCATTATATAATAGGGGGCCTCCCTGGTGTAGTGGTTAGCGCACTAGACCGCAGATCAATAGGTCCTGGGTTCGAATCCGGGCTCGGGCACCTAATCTGGGGCATGTTTCATTCCTTCATCCTTCATCGTCTCGGGAGGTTCCTTGGCCCAATTTAGCCTGTATGTGCACAAAAGTGGCCTAAAACACCAACATTCCATTCCATTATATAATATAATACTCCAATTCCGGAGTCCAATTCCGGCCGCAGAGGCATGGCCAATGAGGGACAATAGTCTAAAGAGAAGCGTCCTAAAAGAATTATATATAATTATATATATAATCAAGAAGTCGCATAGAAAAATAATGATTTAGACTTAAAAACTTCTATTATCGTCCATAATTGTAATTTCGGTGGGCGCAGACATTTAATTCCTCTGGTCTATCAACCAGTCGGGATCAAGCGCACAATGCGGGTCACTACGTCACGGGAGCTCTGAAGACGTACGTGTACATGGATATACAGGCCAGCAAATATGGAGAGGTTTCTCGTTCTATGATGAATTCACATGTGGAACGTGCATCTGGGGTTTTGTAAACAAACGGCAGAAAAGAAAACGAACTTGATCAAATAACGTATTTTGCAGCCATGAACTGTTTATTAATGCCTTCTTCATTGACCACACTGGGTAGTGAATTTTGGAGTGTCCACTGATTAATCTTTTGACTGGGTTGCGGTCAGTTGGGTATGAAGCCATATATGTGCCGGTCGTTGTCTCGCATGCTCGCCTGGCACAAAGTAGGGTTTCTCGCCCTTGCTTTCTCGCTTCCTCGCTTCCTCGCCTCGCGCTTCCCTGCTTCCTCGCCTAGTGCATTCTCGCTTCGTCGCGAGCCCCGGGGTGGGGGTGGGGGGGGGGGTAGGTCTTGTGATGTATAATTTATACTAGGCCCAGTGATATACCGATGGGTAAGGCAACTAAACTGCCACTATAAGGACTTTAGCTTGATTAGCGCATATTTAAATTGCCTCTTTGAAGACTGTGCAATACATACATACCAGGGGCGTGTGCGGGAATCCTTGAAAGGGAGGGGGGCACAATAGCGGACGGAGCCAGGACGTTAAAAGGGGTGTGGAGGCCAAACTTCGACCTGGGGTTGGGCGGGGGGCTCTGAATGAAATTGCAACGGTGGGACCCATCAATTTTTTGTAGCCGAGGTGGGGGGGGGGAGAGTTACTGAAACATTGCGCGACCGGGGGGCAGGGCTCACTTTAGGGTCTGTAGGGGGCATGTGCCCCCCGCACATGATATGTAGCAACAGACAGCATAACTGCGCCTCCTCTGCCAAATATCAGTGAGGTTGACAAACATAAACATAATGCAAGGAGGCTATGGTCTTAAACGGTAAGAAACAGGAGCTTAATTATAGGTCTCGGACATGGAACTATCCAGCTTAGCTCTCGTGTCCAGATAGTTGGCCTTATACCCAAACATAGTTTGTAGGCAAATTGGGCGGATTGGGCCTACAGCCTGTTGTAATCAGATTATGGACCCCAAACCACTCTCGATCACGATCACTTAAGCTTAGCCCGAGCACATAAGGGATAATAGGGATGAGCGTCATCAGGTCAGGAACTGCTTGACTGTTGCTTCTATGCCTAAGGACAACTTATACATTATACTTGGTAAAGTAAAACTGGCCGGCCAAAACACGCGCTCAAAAAGCTAAGCTTGCACACGACTAAGGATCGAGTGTCCTTGAGTAGAGGCGAGGAAGCAAGATTGCGAGGAAGCGCGGAGGCGACAGGCGAGATCGCGAGATCTATCTCGCCCTGGTGGTCTCGCCTCCTCGCTTCCTCGCCCGCGCCTCTTCGCTTCCACGCCGCGCCTCTTCGCTTCCTCAGCTCGCGCCTCCTCGCTTTCTCGCTTCGCGCCTCCTCATTTCCTCGCCTCGTGCCTCCGCGCTTCCTCGCCTTACGCCTCCTCGCTTTCTCGCCGCGCCTCATCGCTTCCTCGCCTCGCGCCTTCTCGTTTCCTTGCCTCGCGCCTTCTCGTTTCCTTGCCTCGCGCCTCGTCGCTTCCTCACCGCGTGAAAATATCGGATCGCTACCGTGACGTCATTATGAGTTTGAATGCGCCACGTTTATGACTGGGGCAGTGGTTAGCGTTCAATCAATGATTAACAATGCCGTTCAATCGATGTTCAATCGATGATTGACAATGCTATATTAGAACCATCCTACCCCTGATAAAGAAACGTTGAAGCCGGGCACCTGAACCAACTCGATAGGCATGCATTGTAAGCGCATGCGGAATCGGTTTTCTAACCAGAAACACGCAGTGTCGATTGCTGACGATATATTTCGCCGCGTGTATCTGGATAGGTCTCTGTTGGTTAAAATGGTCGGCACTGAATGAAGTGTTACATTTGTGTGTGATTTTGAATTTACTTTATTACCATGATATCCTCAGATGTATACTTTTTCTTCTGTGTAACGCAATTGTTTCTTGTGATATATACATGACTTACCGGTACGTATATATTTGTCACGTTTGTCAGAAATATTCATTTTACGTGTTACTTTTATTAAAAAAATCAGGTCTGAAATATATTTGACTAACTTCCTTTACTGTATGGTTTGTTTCATCCTGACTGCTGTGATGTTATCGTTACAGACATCTATGGCACTGGCGCGTACTTCATGCCGGGGGCGGACCTCGCGATAGGTTCAACTTTGTCTCCGCCCGACGCCAACGGCATCCAGTATATATACCAATGCAAGGTGCTGATCGGGGAGTACACTCAAGGTGCACAGGGGATGACGAAACCACCCCAGAAACCTGGAAAGTCGGCTGCAGTGTTGTACGACAGCGTGGTGAATGACGTCGCCACACTAAGTTACTTCGTCATCTTCAACAATAACCAGGCCTACCCGGAGTACTTGATTCACTACAGCCAAGCCTAGCGATGTTGTCTGAGCCCGCATCGTTCATTGTGTGTGGTTTATTATTCATTAAAGAATGCCATTCAGTTTGATCGTGAAGCATCTGCTTAAAGACCCTTTTTAAGTCTTAAATGGATGAAATTAAAAGTTTGTTTATGAATACTGATACATATTATAACCATAGTCTCAAGTAGGACCTTGTTCGGAAGACGTATGTATAATTAATAATTATATACATTGTGCGACATATTCATTCAGATTTGATTGCTGTAAGAGCAAAGGCTCAGAAATCCCGTATCATGTGCTTAAACGCGACATATCCCAGTAGTATAGTGTCCTGCTTCCTAAAGCCAAGTACTAATCAAGAAGGGAGTGCGTATGTGCCTTGCTTGCGATATAAACATTATACTGCGAAACATTCCTGTAATATCCTGCTGCTGTATGAATTATCTAAATAAATATATGTGCAGATCGATTAAACTATGGTTCCAAACTAATTTTCTGACGATCGGGTGCAAGTTGAAGGTTGCAGGTCTGTATTTCAGTCCCATTGGATGAAACGCGTCCTCAATAGCAGTAATAGTTCAAGACGTTTGCTGAATGTGAAATACATTTACTTATGGGTTGCCGAAAAGTAAACAGGTATCATTATGTCAACCAATCGGGCTAATGGCTGATGCGGTAGCTTGGTAGGCATACAGGCCATCAATACCTTTAGTCTGCATTAGTGTTTGCGGACTGAAATGAACAGCCTATCATATTACAATGTTTGATATCCACGCGCTGTGCCGATGTTATAAAATAACCACGATGCAGCTAATCCCTGAATTGCTTTGACGAAACGTGCATGAGGGCAAATTACCAATCCGACATGTCTTTACTATTACATGTACCGCAGAATTGGACGTGTTCGGTATTTTACAGACTAGCTAAGGTGTGAGTTTATTTACGGATATGACTAACTGACATTTGATGATGTCCATGCATTGGTTGAGTGCGGTCAATTGCGCCTCGGTGCTTACTGGGATATATATTAGACAGGTGTGAAGCCCTTTTGATTGTATGTGTACTCTTACGTCAATAAATTACAGACCGTGATTAGAAAACTTCTTGAATATCTTGTCATTTTGCGTTCAAACTCGCCTTGCTTTGTTACAGTATAATACATGTGTTCTTATACACAGATTGTATTATTATAGACAGTGTGTATTACTATACACAGTGTGTATTATTGTACACAGTGTGTGTTATTATACACAATGTGTATTATCAACACATTTAGGCGATATTTCTTCATAGTTTAGTGAAATTTCCCGATTCATGGTTATTTTATATTAAATTAACATTCCCAGTTCACGATTGGTGAAATCCTTCATCACGACGGTCGGCTAATAGTCCATTCCCAGTTCACGGAGAATTATTTTCGTCATTCCCAGTTCACGGTCAAATGAAGAGCCCATTCCCGAGGAACGGAAATACCCCTTCCCTGCCTCCCTGTGTAAGATGTTTGCTCTCAGATACTCTTATGACCACAAACCAACACACCATGCAACATACAGGATCCACATGAATATTACATTGCTCACTTGTCTATAGGTGATCTGTGACAACTTTTATTTTTATTTTGTTGTATTGCAATTTTTATTGAAGCAGTTCTAGGGTTATATTAATCTGTGCAATGATGCGGGTTAGCTGTCACTTTTTGCCAGGGATGAATTCACGGGGAAACAGACGCTTATTAAAAGGCAATTGCGCAACATGTCATAACCTGCACATTGTTGGCTTGCGATATTTAACTGGATGAAATACCCTCCCCCACTATCACCGTTTTCGGTTTACTGCGCGAAGGATGCAGTTTGCTCTATGATATACCGACATCTATCTAGTCATACAGGGATCTTGTAAGGTGCAGGTAACTTTGGGGTCTTTAGTCAATTAAAACATTCGATTTTTCAGTACTGCCTGCGCAATGCAATGCCCATGGTACAAGAACGGTTCAAACTTTTTTAAGCAATTTAACAGAGAATAATTCGTAGTCGTGACACGTTCATAGTGATAATTATGACGCTCATCACATTTTCAAAGTTTTAATTTACCCTTGCGAGAAGGTAGTTCCGCGTACAATCTTATAATATTACAACGCTGTTAATTTCTAGTTATTTCTTCATTAATCGATTAAAATACAATTAGGCTGCCTCGGATTAACGTGCGTAGTGTGGTATGTACACATGCCGATGGCGCAAGGATTTGTACAGCGGCCAGATCAATAGAAAGTGGTCCTCGTCTACTAACAACCACCCTCCGTATATTTCACAATATTCACCCACCCCGAAGTCACGTTTAGACGCTTTCCTTATTCTATCGCTAATTGATCGATAATACTAAATCAAACTCCTTATAAGGCAATTCTGAGCATTTCAACACTCACACAGTTGTTGCAAAATTCCATTTCACTGATCGATTTCAAGTCAACAGTGTTGCAATAGCTTAGTATAAAGCGACAACATGCCTTAGCGTGGGTCTCCTAGCCTGATAAGTTATATGAATGTATTTATGTATGATCGAGTTATTATTTTGGTTGAATAAACGCAATAGCTTAGTATAAAGACAATATGGTTTTAACTCCTTAACTGATTTGATCTCCTTGGTGATGCTATTTGATTCACACTTTACTATTCCTGGCTATCATACGTTTTAGTCTTAACAAAGAGCTGGTATATCATTCAACATATCGCAAAGTGTTATACTACGAAACAATCATAAGTACTGTTAGGAAATGAAGAAATATCTTTAATTTGCTATCAATTATTAATATATGCCACCTGTACGGCTATTATCGAACACAGTTCAGCATAAAAGCTCACGATCACAGGCCTAAGTGTTCTTCAATATTTATAGAATCAGCCTGCAGCATGTATGGGGACCTACCAATACGCATTTGTAATACATTTTTTCTCAGAATGAGTGGACCCTCTGCACCCGTCCCCCTCCCCAGCACATTAGTCTTCACAATGGACCAAATCCCCAGAAACAGTGGTTTAGATAAAAAAAAATAAAAAAACGACATCGATTCTGCCCTTGTCTAGTTTAGCCTTGCGTGCACCATAGTGGCCTAAACCACCGATTCATTTTATTTCAAAAGTGTAATTCCTGTAAAGTGACTGTTGCAAGCGAATAAGCCACCATATGTCACCGATATCCACCAAAACCCAGTTTTATAAATATATCCTATCATAAAAAGTACTTGTTTTGCCTAGTTACGTGGCGAAGCGAGTCAAGGCACAGAGTTGGGGATCGTTAAAAACAGGGACCGTGTCAACAGCAAAGGTGTCACATTGCGCTGACACTGAACCTCTTGCAGATGGAATCCACATGTCTCGCGCCAGGGGGCAGCAGTACCTGCTGACCTGCAACACGCTCCCCGCAGGGTGGCGCTACACAAGCTCCGCTTTTACCGCTGCTGTCGGCCGGGGGCAAATTTCAAGATTCTTGAAAAACGGTCAAATCAGCTGCAATTTCTTACAAGATTATAATTTTCAAGAATAAAGCATAAAAATAACGAGCTCTGTGTATTTAATACAGCAAAATACTTCTTGTATCTCTGATACATCTTCTAATTGAGAGTGAACTCTTTCTTTTCATCACCTGATACCGTGTGTTATTAGGTTTAGTCTAGGTCCCCGGCAATAATTTGTAGAAATGCGCGGCGCAATTTACCTATCAATTTGCGCAGCGCCGCCCTGGCGAGCGAGTGGGAATATGCATTGAGGACGTAGGCGGCAACAGAGATATAATGGAGCCCTAGCAGAGTGAGTCGAAGGCAGAGAGTGGACCTGCGAATGGCAAGTTTTACATTCCATCGAATTATCGCGTCACTTGGGACCTTCGGTTGAGATGCTTGAATCGGTGTTTTTACCGCGTCGTAAGAAACTGTCACTTTCGGTGTTTAGTTACAGGTAAGTGTGGTCGCACAGGGACCTGGCGTCACCGCAGGACAGCTTTCAATTAAAGGCACGTAGCCACAATTTTCTCAACCCTCTCTATGGTGACATATAGGATATACTGTTGGGTGGGGTTACCCCTTTTATTGATTACGCCGCAAATGTCGAAACCCGAGCGCGCAAAACCGAATCAACCCACACTGTTTAGCCTCAGAAAACCTATTTAATTTGAAAAAGATGCGTTATTCAAACAAACCAATGAGTCGGCTTCATCAAAGAGCGTCGAAATTATCATGCAGGTCTCGAATTATTGTTTTTGGTCAGTTCTGTACACATGAGGGCCAAATTAATTCAACCAAGGATCGGGTCCCAAAGGACCTTTGGGATCAATGGATGATTTGGGATAAGATTTGCCCCATATTAGATCGCCCATGTCGGATTTGGAACCATGCAGGGACCTACTGATCTGCAGCCGAGTGTTCCAGACCAAGGTGCCTCCCGCCAATTTCTGTAAAGTGTGCCTCACTGACTCATGGTCCGGTTAATAAGTACTTCCATTGAACTTATTATAGACCTGCTTTACACCTACATTTTCATATGTAAAACGTTTTGGACATCCTGCATGGACATATTGTCTGACTTTTGAATGTTAAATCTATAAAAAAAAAAACGACAAAATGACAAAAGCTTTGATGACGTAGTGCACATACAACTAAAGATTTACTGTCCAGCTTAAGGTCTTTTTACAACCATATTGACCATTCCGTTTGAAGCAAAAGCTACAATTTACTTAAAGCAGCCTACTTACATGCTCGATCTTAGATTTTTTACTTTCAATTAATATAATTATATTTTAAATTGATATATTTAAACTGATCAGTTTGTTTTCGGCGCGCCATTCCGGGTAACACCTAAGTTGGTGCCGGCGAGTTAGAGCCATTTGGTTAATCCTGTATCTGTCGTGAATGCATACGTTATGTACTTCTGATAATTGACAAAGGCTGTACGCCCCCTGCCTTGTATTGTTCTGGTATAATTCACTGTCTTTAAAGCAGCCTACTTACATGCGCCATCTTCTTAAGACGCAATATCGTAGATATGTCCGTCAATCGATTTTTTTTCCACCACTCCGCTCTTTCTGTTGGTTCGTTTCATTTGTTTTCGTACCCTCTACTGTCCTACCGACAATAGCTATCGTTCATTTTTTTGTACATTTTAGAATCAAGACTAAAAGTATTTCAAAGTGATGATGCATATGTTTTTTATATCTCTTTAGGTATGTAAAACAACAATTTCAACATAAAATTGCGCGGTTTATTTATATCGCGCGCGAACATGATAGCGAGTCGCAGTCGACATCACACAGAATACCGAACGGCGAACAGGCGCGCAGGGATATAAGCTGGCCATCAACTTCTGCTCCAGTGACCAAATTTGCTTCTCTCCGAATAGTCCACATGCTTTGAGGATTTAAATTCAAGACAGAATATACTTAGTAGATATGGAGAAGAGGTTGGTAATAAAAAAAGAAAAGAATATAGTACTTTAAATGTAAAAGTTATTCTTTCCTTGCAGCATATTATGCCATATATTAATTTGCGGTAAAAATTATATCTGTTTAAATGACTTGAACCCCCCCCCCCCCACCTCCCTTACAACCCGGACGTCCCGGCAGCAGTGGGTGGTGTGTGGCTTAAGTGTTGGTGGGAAGGGGGGGGGTTCGTTCAGGTCATGGGTGAGCGACTGACCAGCGTGAGGTAGGTGGTCGATAGTGTGGATGGAAGAGGAGGAGTGTGTTGAGGGAGAGGGGGGTGCGGGGGAAAAATGTGGCTACCGCGGAGGCCTCGGCGAGGGGTAGGCGATAACTCGTGGGAAGCCAGATTTAGTCCGTCATAACTCCTCCGCAGCTCACCGGCCCTTCGGTCTACCTACCAGACACCCCTCCCCGTGCCCTCCGCCCCCGGCGCTTTCACCCCGTTCCTTCTTCCTACCCCCCCCCACCCCCTTTTCACGCTGGTGATATGACGCTCGGTACAAATCCCAATCACGAGACCCCCCCCCCCCCCGCCCCGCGCCTTCAGCCCGGACGACGGCGCTCGTAAATTAGTCCATTTTTATCGACAAATGAGAAGCATTCGCAGAATGGCGATTATATACATCGAAGCTCATCACCCCCCCCCCCCTCCCCGCCCCCACCGCCAAGCAGTCCCCCCCCCACCTCCCACCGGGGACAGGTCTACGCCCATCATTTATCTCCGAGGCCGAAGGGATCTTCTCTCTCTCTCTCTCTCCCTCCCTCTCTCTCTCTCTCTCTCTCTCTCTCGTTCGTTCGAGATACTGCGAAGCGTCCACTGCAACAACAGCCATCAAACCGAACCTCTATGATGCCCCGGGGGGATCGAACCATAGACACCGACCGGGCAGGTGTATATCTTTACCCTTGGTCATGGATAAGCCCCACCCACCGATCCGTCTGTAACTCACGCCACATTGTATGGACGCGTTCAACGGTGGCGTTAGCAGAACGCTAGCTAGCAGAAGGCTAGCAGAACGCTAACAGAATGCTAGCTAGCAGAACGATAGCTAGCACAAAGCTAGCAGAACGCTAGCAGAATGCTAGCAGAACTCTAAAAGAATGCTAGCTGGCAAAACGCTAGCTCGCACAAGGCTAGCAGAACGCTAGCAGAAGACTAGCAGAACACTAGCAGAAGGATAGCAGAACGCTAGCAGAACGCTAGAAGAACGCTAGCAGAAAACTAGTAGAACGCTTGCAGAAGGTTAGCATAAGGCTAGCAGGAGAGAGTAGCAGAACTCTAACAGAACGGTGGCATTGCGGCCGAGTCGTGTTATGGGGCGCCATATGTGCAGGGGGAACGCCTTTTTATCTTTATGACAAAGCATGGCTTTGTGAGATGCTGATGGTTAGCTGGCGAACTCCAGTAGCGTTCCGTCATAAAGGAAACCTGCACCTACATTGCTATTCGTACAGGCCGTACGCGAACTCCCACCAGTGACGGCATACCCACTGGCTGACCAAAGAAGGATGATCATCTGACGACTCGTATTTTGAAGCCCCACACATCAATCCCAGTGAACAAAATATATTTATGCGCGTCTTTTTTATATATCCATGCTGAAATGTTGACGGAATAAACTGAGTAAAGACGACTACCTCCGTTTTGATTGAAAACGGTTATTCGTCGTTGTCATGGACGTCTTGTAATTATACCTGAAGCCAATCTGTTCGGTTGCCCAATAAATGCCAACGTTGGTGAAAGAGAGAAGAGTACCTGAGATCACTAGGTGCTCGTATGATCGGTATGGGTCCCCTTTAAACGGGAATGCGACCAGGTTTTATCTCACCGTTCAGTAAATTATGCCCCAACTGCAGCCCACGTTGCGGAAGATGAAACGAAAAGCAAGGTATAAGTTTTCTCCGCCGGCCGCCTGGAAATTGATTTCTTATTTTAGGGTTATGGGGGCGCAGACTGGCATGGGGGGGGGGGGCATTGGAGGGGGTGTGGGGGGGGGGGGTGGTATAACGGTAAAGATGTCCGGACTTGCTAGTGATTGCCAGTATATATATTTTTTGCTACGGAGATTGTTGGCAGAGTCTGGTAATGTGCGATACACGTTTCTGATGCTCAGCCGGGGGTCCCCCCGTGGGGTCTATTTTGAGACTCCCAGAAGTTGGGCGAGGAAGGAGGTGTAGTAGTGACTGGAGATAGATAAGAGCGGACGGTGGGTGGGGGCTGAGCAAGAAGTCCTTGGGTGTGGTGGAGCGGAGTGGTGGCGGGGGTGGGGTGGGGTGGCGGGGGGGGGGGGTAGGGGTGGGGGGAAGGTTGATGATGGGATCGGACGGGAGAGACTGGGGTGGGGAGCTCGAAGCTGGGTGAATAGTGGTTGAGGGCAGGTGATCACGGGGTCGGGACGTAGGTGGGTGGGTGAGTGGGGGGGTGTGGTGGAGGGGTTGGGTGGATGGCATGGTGGATTAGTGTTATGAACAGATGTGGAGGGAGTGGCTGGGAGGTAGGGGAGGGGCCGGGGGGGGGGGGCTGCTGCAGCGACCGGTTCGGAGCGAGTATCAAAGGGTCATTAACACGGAACGTGGAGCGGGCAATCGCCCAGGCAGGCATCAGTGTCCACGGTCGCAGGAGTGGAGAACAGGAGTGCATAGGCCACTGCGGTGGCTGAGGCTGAGGCTGAGGCTGAGACTTAGGCGTAGACTGAGGCTGAGACAGAGGCGGAGGCTGAGGCTGAGCCTGAGGCTGGGGCTGAGGCTGCGGCGTAGACTGAGACTGAGGCTGAGACAGAGGCGGAGGCTGAGGCGGAGACTGAGGCAGTCGATTTGGCGGCAGCGCCATTGAGACCCATTGCCGATACAAATAACCTACAACCAGCGGTCTGTAACGGAGACGAGACGGACGCCCAACAGCTGACATTACGGTCCCCTTACTACTAAGTGCCTCCCTCTCGTCCCGAACAACCACACCGTAATCCCAGCGAGCTCGGCCCTCGAGACGTATCGCCCCACCCCCTCCCCCCCCCCCCGGCCCCCAGGGACTTATATCACCCCTGTGATGATCCGTCCACCCGTTCATTCGCCTCCCAAGACGAAGCAGCGGCAGGGCGTGTAGTCTCATCGGCGGCCGCGGCGGCAGTATGGGATCTGGATACCCTACCAGGATCAGATCCCGAAGACCGGGAACTCTGCGTGTAATCATGTCATCATGGCTAGCCGCTCCTTGTGGCATAGTTATTATCCGAATTGTTCTTTGGAGAGGCACACGGAAGACTGCATCAAGGATTAAGGTCCCGGTAACGTCTCTGGATTCTGGAGTTCAAGGCCGTGTTGATTTTTATTTTTGTGTGTACCATTTCAGAGATGCCAGGATCGTCATGGACTAACGCTTTGGTGAGAACAACCGACGTACCCTCTGCGGGGACGGTTGGAAGTTAACCGCCCTCGCAGTCCCTGGTTTCTGGATTATCGAGCCAAGCAGGTAATAGTTCTGTTTTCAGGTGTTCGATCTCTGAGCGGTCTTGGTTTATCTTATCCTGCACGCCATGTTCGCTTGATGTTGTTTGATGCCGCCACCCTGGAAGACAAACTTTTTGTTATATATTTTATTTATATATTTTCTAATATTTCATCACAGCTAGGACAGTACATAGTAACGCCACAACAACGGCACATTCGAGACCGAAAAAAACGAAAAACAAACAGTCAGTCATGACGTCACAGACGTCACAGCATAAAAAAAACCAAAGAAACACACACAGAAAGGACGTACACAAGGTGGTTTGCTCTGGTCAGCTAAAGCCTTTCCATCTCTCGATATGATATGAATTATAACCTGCATCGTTAATTGTTTTACCACCATAACTTCTGTTTATTACGCAGCCTGCAATGGAAGCCAAACATATTCGAAAATGAATTTCAGAAGATTGTAAGGTAAAAAAATGTGAGCCATGTAGTGAATTGTTTGTCCTTCACGAAAGTATTTTTTAAGTAATCCTTGCCTTTATTTTTGCCTTTGTTAGGGGACAACCAGCTGTATATTTTCGAAAACAAGGGAGGGTTGGGAATGGGTCTCAAATTGTTCCAATGCGGACCGATTTGCATGTGATAATTGTCCTTACATTGCTATGGGCCTGCTATGCTAAGTCAATGGCGAAGTTATCGTGGACAAGCTTGGATAACCGCCGTGACCCCGGAAAACATCTCGAATGGGCGACGAGGAAAGAGGGATTAGGGTGGGCGGAGGGGTGGGGGGGGGCGTAAAAACCCGCAGCCGCATATTCCCGTTATCAATTCTCCTGACCTTAAATACAAGCTGAGAGGGCCGGCGGTGAAATGTACGCATCCACTTGGGGTTGTAACTCACATGATGAGACACCGCCACGCCGGTGGAGATTGGATACGATGGCTAGTTAACGGGTGCCGTACGGTGGCGCCACTGTATACGCGCGTTCTCGTTGCCGCTGTACGTGGTGCACTCCCACACATAACATAGAGCACCTTGAAATGGACCATGTAGCAATTCGCAGACTGTTGTGACTAAGCCAAAGATATCGATTACCTAATCTGTCTTCCTCACCGGCGGGTGTATGGCAGTCAGCTGACAAACCCGTCCCAATTTCTCGAAATGACAAACGACTTGTAACTCAAAAAGCAGACTTTATTATGACAACGGATGCTCTCCAAGCACGTGTTTCCTTCAGTAAAGGCATCAGTTGTTTTTCTTGTTTCGATTCTACCTTACCGTATTTTGATGGAAACTGGTACATGGAAACTAACTTCATATATGTGATCTGCGGAATTATTCCCCTCGTATAAAAATAGTTAGCACACCACATATACACAGGTACTGCATCATTATCCTCACCATCATCATCCTCTCCACCATCATTTTCGCCATCCTCATCCTCGCCTCCATCATCCTCGCCATCATCATTCTCTCCGTCATCCACGCCTCCACCATCCTCGCCATTATCATCCTCGCCATCATCATCCTCGCCATCATCATCCTCGCCACCATCATCCTCGCCATCATCATCCTCGCCTCCATCATCCTCGCCATCATCATCCTTGCCATCATCATCCTCGCCATCATCATCCTCGCCACCATCATCCTCGCCATCATCATCCTCGCCTCCATCATCCTCGCCATCATCATCCTTGTCATTATCATCCTCGCCATTATCATTCTCGCCATCATCATCCTCACCATCATCATCCTCGCCTTCATCATCCTCGCCTCCATCATCCTCGCCATCATCATCCTTGTCATTATCATCCTCGCCATCATTATCCTCGCCACCATCATCCTCGCCATCATCATCCTCGCCATCATCATCCTCGCCTCCATCATCCTCGCCATCATCATCCTTGTCATTATCATCCTCGCCATTATCATTCTCGCCATCATCATTCTCGCCATCATCATCCTCGCCACCATCATCCTCGCCATCATCATCCTCGCCTCCATCATCCTCGCCATCATCATCCTTGTCATTATCATCCTCGCCATTATCATTCTCGCCATCATCATCCTCACCATCATCATCCTCGCCTTCATCATCCTCGCCTCCATCATCCTCGCCATCATCATCCTTGTCATTATCATCCTCGCCATCATTATCCTCGCCATCATCATCCTCGCCGTTATCATCCTCGCCGTTATCATCCTCGCCGTTGTCATCCTCGCCATCATCATCCTCGCCATCATCATCCTCGCCATCATCATCCTCGCCATCATCATTCTCTCCATCATGCTCGCCTCCATCATCCTCGCCATTATCATCCTCGCCACCATCATCCTCGCCATCATCATCCTCGCCTCCATCATCCTCGCCATCATCATCCTTGCCATCATCATCCTCGCCATCATCATCCTCGCCACCATCATCCTCGCCATCATCATCCTTGTCATTATCATCCTCGCCATTATCATTCTCGCCATCATCATCCTCGCCTTCATCATCCTCGCCTTCATCATCCTCGCCTCCATCATCCTCGCCATCATCATCCTTGTCATTATCATCCTCGCCATCATTATCCTCGCCATCATCATCCTCGCCGTTATCATCCTCGCCGTTATCATCCTCGCCGTTGTCATCCTCGCCATCATCATCCTCGCCATCATCATCCTCGCCATCATCATCCTCGCCTCCATCATCCTCGCCATCATCATCCTCGCCTCCATCATCCTCGCCATCATCATCCTCGCCATCATTATCCTCGCCATCATCAGCCTCGCTATCATCATCCTCGCCTCCATCATCCTCGCCATCATCATCCTCGCCTCCATCATCCTCGCCATCATCATCCTCGCCATCATCATCCTCGCCATCATCATCGTCACCATTGTCGTCACCATCGTCACCATTGTCGTCATCGCCAATTGTCTTAACGTGCAGTCATTAAACTTTCTTCGACATCGTTCCGTCTGGGTGACATAAGACATACACAAACGCAGATCATTACCGTCGAAGAATCTTAACATATTGGTACTTCCAAGAATAGCACCCCCCGCCCCCCTCACCAATAATCACGCGTACTTCCATTATAGACGCCAACTCGGACGGCTGAGCGGAGTTCTCCGATTGGCCAGTCTCTCACTCAGTCACCCGTGACTGCACAGTTTAATGGAAACCGCGCGTCCCGTTATCACGTGGAGCCTGTATTAGCCAGATGACCTTGACAGTGACCCCTGTAATGCCACCATTAGCCGGATCGACGAGGCCTCCCGCCACTCCTTCTCGCAGCAGCTGAGGCTTCAGGAAATGTCGATTACTATGCACAGAGTCTGATCAGAATCGCTATGGAATGAATCTCTGTTGTAGATGGGAGCCGGGAAAACCTACCGAAACAGGAGTAGCTGGGAAATACATTGAATTGGACATTTCTTTGTGAACATTTGCTGGCCAATTGTTCGGGTGAGAGGCGGGGGGAGGGGTGTACATAGCATGGTGTTAGAGTCCACCCTCCCCCCCTTCTCCCTGCCAGTATAATTATCAATTGTCCCGTGGCTCCATGAACACCGGTCCAACTTCGAAATAAGAGGCGAACAAAAAGGTCAGCATTGACATGAAACAAGCAACATGGTTTCTGAATGGGGGACCGAATACCTGTTATCTCTCCGACGATCATAACAACGTTAAAGGTTCTCCTCTGGCTTCATCGGCCACCAAATGCCATTTTATATACTTCTCTTGGGGCGGTGGAGGGAGGGCGGGGGACAAATCAGACGCTGGTAACAGACGCTGGAAGCATACCACCCACGCCGGTCAAATATCTTCCTCACCCTCCCATCTTCTGTTCCCGCCAGATTCCCTCTGCCCTAGCGGTGGTAGCAGGGGGCTGGCAGCGGGAGGGGGGTGCTGTAAGGGGTTTGGAGGAAGGGGGGGGGGGGGGGGTGGAGACCCAAGGCGCGCACGGAGGCGATCTGGAGGCGAGAATTCTTGTCTGACAAACCACATCATACCAAGAATCTTCTCTGGCATTTAGTGTCAGAAGTCGCCGCTGGACCGCGCGCCGATCGCCCCACGGGAGTAATGAACACGATCACGAGTATACAACGGTTGAAATGTACTCGATAATATTTGGCGAACCCTGGGAGATGGACTGTGACATCTCGTATTGTGTGAAGGAGAAACTGAATCGAGTCTGTAACTGTAGGAACACTTGTTATGTTGTTTTAAAACGTTATTCTTCCCATTTGTTTCAGCACGAAATCAATGTAGCATATTCTTTGTATAATAGATTGCCTGTTTGTCTAATTGCAAGCCCTTTTGCGGCAAATTTGAAAATTACTCAAATGAACTCGGATTAACTCCGGATGGTAAAAAATGGCCTGGTATGCCGGGGCAACAAGCCCTCGCACTTCGTCAGATAAATTCTTTCAAAAGAGCTTTCAAATTAGTGTGAATGAGAATAGTAGATGTTTTGTTCTTCACGCTATATATATATAGTGGTGGGATACCTCGGCGCGTAACCACTGGGTTTTTTATCCTCACACTTTCGAGGTGGCACAAACAGGATGTCCATAGATGTCCCAATATCAAACCCGGGCCAAGCAACAAATGTGTTGCTACAATCCCCATCTGCCCGCTTTGAGCACCACTCACAAATTACACCGTATACTTAGCGTGTGATGCGGAAATATGGCGCGTGTTTACTCAAACTCACACTAACAGCCCGGCTACCAAACACAAATTAAAGTGCCCCCCCCCCCCCACACCCCCACACGCTACCTTCTCGTCAGACTACTATATCCCCCCCCCCCCCACGTTACCTTCTCGTCAGACTACTATACCCCCACCCCCCACGCTACCTTCTCGTCAGACTACTATATCCCCCCTCCCCACGTTACCTTCTCGTCAGACTACTATATCCCCCGCCCCCACCTCCTCGTGAGACTCCTATATATACCGCCCATCCCCCCCCTCCCCAACCGTCCGTCCCCCGCCGCCAATGACCGAGGACGGAACACAGATGGCTGGGCTATAGGGCAATGCGGGGAAGTAGAGTAAATGTAAACCACATACTCGCTACTAATGGTTTGTTTACACTGATTTCTCCACCGCTGGGCGTCAGATCCAACTGATTCACGGTCAGTTTACTTAGGGTGCCCGCTAGGCCACTCCGCCAAAGCTCTTTACAACGATAACACTCACCCTACGTGTGGAATGACAATGTTACTTCAATGTGCTAGTGACGTCAACTGCCCCTCCTCCGATCTATACTTCCTGCTCATGCCCCTTAAAATGAGTTTCGCCATTTTTTCTTTGTCTTACGTTAACTGGATTTTCACCAATTTCATATGATAATGATCTGAATCCATCGTGCCGGGTACCGACGGGGGATGGCGTAGAGGGGGGGGGGGGCTTCAGCACTACCCCCCCCCCCCGGCTCTCTTTCATATACTCTTTGTTATTCAATACATTCATTTCGTATAAAAAGAGGTCAATACATTTGTTTCTTGAAAGGCAAAATAATAGGTATCCAGATTTTACCGCTGGATAAAATATAAAATAAATAAGCTCACTAAGATCATGTTATTACTACTGTACATGCGTTGGTTCAAAACTGAGAGGAACAAATCGCTCCTGGCTTACACACCTTCCGTACATTACTTCATATGAAGTGTATACGCCTAATGTTGTCTGGTAAATTTGATACAGTCAGTTTGTCGCGTGTTTTACTCGTTTACTTTTACTTTCATATCTTGTCACGCCTTCACATAATAAACGAGCAATAATAGGCCTACGTGAAATGCTTGGCGTCGGTCTCGCCTACGCATTCACCCGCACACCAATATCGCTCATGTACTTCAAGGAAGCCAAGCCGGGACTCGCGCGCTACACGTGGATCAAGTTCTGATCATTTTTAAAAGGCCAAAAAGTGTTATTTCATCAGCAGATGTGGACCAAAGAGAAGCGGGTTTGATCATTGTTTTCCGCTTCAGATGTTTTTTACCATCAACGCTAAGCGTTTTATAATGGTACTCCCCCTCCTCTTTGGAGATTGCACGAAGCCGACACTTGGCCACACACGTGCAGGGAACCAGCTTGGTTTCCCCTTCACACGTGCGGGGAGCCATGTTGTTTTGTCAGCACGTGCGTTTGTCTCATTAGTCCACATAACCCAGATGGGAGCGTGTTAACGCGGTGGATTTTGAGTGGGGGGGGGTGGGGGTGGGGAGGTGTGATGGCTCATGCCAGAAGACTTCAGCGAGGTGTCTGTCCTTTGTGAAAAAATCCAACCTATTTCTGTGAGCTGAAGCGGGACCCTTTGTTTCTGATATTCCGGCTGCTCCCACCAGACCGATATCTCCATTACATCGGCTAAAAACTGGTACAGTTGCTCCATGAAAAACGTGTGCAGCCGGAAGTTCCATGGTTAATTTTATTGCCCAACGCTCTTTTAATCTGTTCTAAATCAAGCGTAGTCACATGACCTGATAATGCTGGGTTTTCCGGTTTGCAACAATTTAGCTTAGGTTCTAAAGGGATGGATTGATAAATCAAAGGATTTAAGAGAGGGGGTGGGGGTCACTTTCAGTAGGATTGGAAACCGGAGTGGTGGCGGTGGGGGTGGGAGAGATCACCCATTAAACCTTAGCAGTCTGTGATATGCGCTTGTTTCAAAATGGGGGTTTACACCCCCTAAATTTGTTTCCCGATTGCTTGAGAGAAGCTTTACATCGCACTAAGCTACCTGCTCGAAGAGGGAGAGTTCAACCCCCCCCCCCTCCCCCGGGGGGGGGCACTATATTGTAACAGTGGTGGAGGTGTGCCGCCCGGGTCATGTATGGCACATGGAGAGCGAGAGAAAAGGGCGGATCTTTCGGTCCTCGAGAGAGAGTATTTTGGTGAAAAAATGGCATCCAAATAAGGCGCTGAAAGATATGCAACGTATATAGCGGTTTATTATTACGGCATACACATTAGTATATGTATGGATAAGATTTTACAAACATTGTAAGCATTTCTGGTCAGTCGTATGTTTGTTATGCTAGCCATTTCATATGGACCATTTCTTTTCTTTGGGGATGGAGAGAAATTTTGAGTCTCAGATAGGCGCATTGAGAGAAAAAGCACGTTTTTGTTCCGAGGAAAGAGAGAAAACAAGCGAAAAAAGGGGTCATTTGGGCGGCACATATGTGTATAGCCAACTACATGTAGTGCCCCCCACCGGGCCCCCTCCCCCCCGCCCTTGTACCCACCAATGATGTTTACCAGCTTACAACAAACTTACCAAAACGCACTTACATATAATGAACACCAGAATCACCAGGCGCGGTATCTATAACCCGCTTGTGTGTATCTCTGGGCTGGACTTCTGTCTCGCAGTGGTCTCGGGCGGTCAGTTAAAGTTACCGGAAGCCACAACAGCCGATAAACAGACCTCAGATTGTTGACTTTCGGATGTCATAGCACGTGGTGAAGGACGCAGCACGTGGTTAGGAACGCAGCACGTGCCCGCGCCGAATGCAAGCGGTCATGGCGGTCACGTGCGCATGCGCTGCGAACCGGAAACAGACATCCGCGCATCCGTTGTCTCGATGTGTGTCAGATTCCTTCTTTCTCGTTCACGCGCTGGGTTGTTTACTCATATACTACCTATTATCGCCCACAAAGACTAAATCGAGTGACGATAGATAATAATATGAAGAATATATATTACGTTGTTAGTAACTTTGAGTGGCTTTGACTTTTATATGGTAAACTGTATCTGGGTCAGCTGATTCTGCAAGGACCGTTCGTTAAACGGCGGCGGCTGTTCATATTTGACTGCTGACAAATCTTGAACACATTTTAAACATTTATGCGTAAATTCTTTTGCCGTTTTGTTTCGCTTAGAGACATGTAAGCGGATATACTCAGTATGTCTTTCCTCCCGCCGACGTTTTTTCACGCACCTGCCGACAATTCATTGGCGCCATATTTCATAGCCAAATTCACTGAAGAAAAACAGCCTGCGACCTGTGAGCACATGACGGTCTGTGGCCATTCCGACTGTAAATTTGATACATCATGAACTTGAAATCTCCGTTGTTTTGTTTCTCCGTGAGTCTGGTATGAGGATCATAAAAATAGGTCTCACGACTTAATTTACAACACATCCTGTTTGACGCCAGGTCAAATAAAACATATTTAAATATGACGCTAATCATTTACGTTGACAAGTGCGTAGGCTATAATCAACATGTCTCGTCCGGAGTGACGTGCGTCAACTAATATCAGAGCGGGGGGAGAGAGGGGCGGGTAATGGTAATGTTTTTGAGAGCTCACCCCTCTCCCATCCACAGGGTTAAGTCCTTCGGTGAGATAACCAAATCCCCCCCCCCCCTCTCTCTCTCTCTCCCTATCTATCTATCTCTCTCTCCCTCCCTCTCCCTCTCCCTCTCTTCCTCTCTCTGTTTTCTCCAAATGCAGGATTAACCCCTGGTTAGAATGTCCGGAACGCTTTCACTTCGTTCTATTATATCAGGCGATAAAATTAATTGAATAAGTTAACAAAAAAGTATCCCCTGTGGTGGTGTCTGGAAATGCTGTTCTTTCCTGCAATCGATCCTTTTGATATTTGTATATGATGCTGTTTTTTTCTACAACAATAGTTTGAGACTGACGTTGAAGTACATGTGTGTATTCTATCGTAAACTCACTTGTTTTCTTACGTGTTTTGCAGGTCGCGAAGATGTTCTGCCCTACACTAATAACACTTCTTTCCAAGACGACGGGGATTCTCTTCTTCCTCTGCCTGTTCCATCTCCTCTTCCTCTCCATGGTACACCAGGACAGTATTCCGGCTTTACTACCGGATAACCCCGCCGGGATCCCCGTCGATCCAGAGATCGATCGACGCCAAAATGTCAGGGATCACACGATTGGGACGCTCGGGTCGGATCCGGATAAAAATCCTGGGCGCGGGCGGCTGGACGGCGCGTGGCCGGACGCCGGGATGGGTTCCCACACGGATACCCTGACACGGAAAATAAAGAGGAAACTTTTTAGCAGCGGTGATATCACGTCCGAGTTCACGCGGGATTACCGTAAATCCAAGATGAGCAAGGCAATGGCGCCGTTAATCACCCCGCGGCGTAGGAAGCGATCGGTAAGCCAGATCTCTCCTCCTCAGCGGCCTAATCCGAAAATTCCGCATCCGGGATCCGCTATGCTTTATCCACCACTCGTACCGCAATCCGGATCTACGGAAATTGATTCGCCAACGCCGCAAGCGTCGGTTGTACGACAATGGAGTACCTCTTTACGGCCTGGCGACGCCGATCACGACTTCCGCTTTGACCTGAGCGAACCGGCCGCGTGCAGCGGGCACACATTCCTCCTTGTAGCGGTGTACAGCGCCCCTGGTCACGTGATCCAGAGGCGGGCGATAAGGGATACGTGGGGCTCACTTATCGTACCCACCGTTCAGCCGTCAGATGTCGCCATTTTATTCGTGTTGGGCATATCCCATAACGCAACCCTGCAGAAAGTTATGCTGGAAGAAAGTAGGGAATACCATGATATCATTCAGGCTAATTTTAGTGACACCTACGATGCGTTGACTCTCAAGTCCATAGCAACTCTCCAGTGGATTAATACGTTCTGCCCGAAGGTGAACTACGTGTTAAAAACGGACGACGACGTTTTTGTAAATATTCCACTCCTACAAACAGATTTACGTTCCATAGTCCATGAGTACTTTATAATGGGTGACGTCATAGCCGGCGCCCAGCCAATCAGGAATGAACAATCAAAGTGGTTCACCCCAGAAACTGTCTACAATGGGACACGCTATCCCAAGTACATTTCCGGTTCCGCTTACGTCATTTCCGGGGACCTCGTCCTCGACCTGTACAGAGTAGCCAAAAAATCAGCCTTTTTTTGGCTGGAGGACATTTTTATAACTGGATTCTGTGCACAAAAACTCAACGTTTCTTACATTTCTAACGCGAAAATTGCATACAAAAAGCGTGAAGACGCGCTGTGTTCTGTTAAGAAATATATCACATTTCATCGCGTAACGCCCCAAGATATCCGATATCTATGGGAAGTGTTACAGAGCGATAGTGCCGACTGTACTAAATTAAAGTCTGTCGGTCTCATTTCATAACAAACACGTGAAATCAACTTGCGGTAATATAAAATGCGACAAAAATGATTTTCTCTTGTTTTTGTTGCTTTTGCTGGATATTTATTTTTCTATATACAATGTCATGTTTGTTCATGCACCAGTGAGATCAGATTATAATAGACTACACTTACAAATACATGGACTACATTCAAGGACGATTTCATAAAAAAAGTATTTCATTTCAATTTACACTTTTGTCATTATCTTCACTGAGTAGTGTAAGTGTTTGAGGGTATGTTGTGGGAGCAGTGCACGTGTTCTGCCAGGTAATGGCTATAACACACATCATACACCTGCTGACGAGATTGCCCTAATGACTTCTCACGATGAGGAACCTTTTATTACATGCGTTTCCGCAGTAGACCCACTCTTACACCTGCCTTAACCCACCACCCCGCATCCGGCCTACCCACCCACATCATAAAGCGCCACTGGCAGGCCGCCCCCCCCCCACCCCGCTCATCTTCCCTAGCGTCTATTCTCGCTGCCCCACCTCACACCCACCCATCCCAATAACCCATCACCGTGACAATTTAGTCCGCTTCCTCATCATCGTAGTTAATGGTCCATGCTGAACGCATCAGTAAATCATACCCAGCTGGCTGTCTCGACACGGAAATACGGCACAGAGGAACATATGGAGCAGATGTGCCAGAATCGCCTCCCAAGCGACACGGAAATATGAAACAGAGGTGCCAGAATCACCTCCCAAGCGACACGGAAATATGGAACAGAGGTGCCAGAATCACCTCCCAAACGACAGGGAAATATGAGACGGAGGTGCCAGCATCGCATCACAAGCGACCTCAAGTGAGGTCAAGCAATCGTTAAGGCCACGGAATAGAAGTTGCGTTATTTGACTCAAACCACAAGATATGGCAATGTGACATTGGCCATGGTCTATTGGTAGTTACGACTATCACGACTGTTAGTAATACCAGAGATCGTTCAGTACCTAACACAATCTCTGGCAATAACGCGTCTATGTGTTAATGGTGATTGTAATGAGGAGTGTGTGCATAAGCAATATCTCTCAGCTTGGAAGAATGTCCTTGTAGATGGGCGGATGCAGTATTTTGAAGAGGGTGAGTCCACATTCTGTGAGGGGGGCGGGGGGGGGGGGGGCTCCAGCCACTAACGACTGCTCCGATACCAGACCCCAGGGGCGGGGGGTGGGGGTGGGGGGGGTCACAACAACAAAGAGGAGTGGTTCATACCTAAATATGTACAAATGACATATGTCTGACGATTCAGCTTTACACCGGGGCAATTGAATCTTGTGATTTTGATAAATCCCATATGATTCATTCACCTACGGATCCCAAGAGATTCTTTGGTCCGGTTTAGCACGAAGATGACGAATCCCCTCAATTTTTAGCTGCTGGGCAGGGTCGGGCGAATACCCTACTGTGGGCTAAAGGGTTTCCATGGCTACCATGGGGTACATTAAGGCATTGCTGGGGATGTCGACAGTTCCACCATGCGAACACCTCATATTGCTTGAAGCAATTTGCTTCCCTACTATTGCCTACCAAGCTTTACGTTCCATGTTGCGGTGTTTGGAAAGCTGAGTGTGAAAATGTGAAAGAAGACAAAGACTATATTCGTGTTTTCTGTCAAGTCGATGCCTATTATCAACTTCCACTATTAACTATCTGTGAATTTATTTGCTCGTATAAAGTTGCATCACGTGACTCACTCAATTCTTATGCATTGCAACAGATGTGGCATTACGTGAAACCTGGAGCGCACATACGTGCTTCCTCGCACTCTCCCTTCGGTTCCCTACTAACCGTTCAAACCGCTGTCTGGTCAAGTCACAGCATCCTGTCTGAGCCAGGGTTGTTCCAACCCTGACAGGCCATCACTTATGGTGTGGCTAGCAGGGCGAATCCCTCGGCGAAGATCTCTCGTGCAGAGACGTCGGAAGGAAACCAGGTGGCGAGGAGGGTGAGCTCGGGGTTGGGGTAGTTGGCAGGGAGTCGGGGGGGTGGGGGGGGGGGGCGTGGGGTTGAACTCTGGGATGGAAGGCTGTAGAGTATGATGAGGCTTTTGACCTGGGGAAGGGGTCCATTAAACATGCCGCGGTGATGGCTTCACACTCACTGTCAAGGTATCCGACAGGAGAGATTCACCCAGAGCTGAGGAGGGTACCGCTGCCCCCTACCCCTCCGTACCCCCCGGCTTACCCCCACCCCTCTTTACCCCAACCCCCCATACCGCCACGCCGCCACCCCCACCTCCGCTGTCCGCTTAATTCGCTCTAGCTGTGCCAGTGTGCCAGTTCAGCTATGGCCACATTAATGGCCATTATATTCCAGAAGAAACACATCCCCTGGAGGCCGATTATTGATTAGGTCTGATATTTCACACCTACACCTGAGCCGCTCACATCTCCCCTATTATCGCCACGCATGTCGGTCGTCCTTCACCTTGACGGCCATCATGTCTTACTGGGAAGTGACCATGCCGACCCCGGACTCGCTGCAGCGAACGATACCTTCGGTAAGGGCGTTACCTGTAATGAAAGCCGTATGGAAGCAATGAAAACATCTATCAGACATGAAGTTCGGGGTTACAGCGGTTAAATATCGCGCCGATTGAGGTCATGTAGATCAGACAGCAGGGGAACGCCCTGGTGATCACTTCCAGCAATACTAGTTACTTTTTCAATGCCGCCTGCAATCAACCCCTCAATGGTGAAACTAAGGGTGCGGGGAGGTTGGAGGTGGGGGGGGGGATCTTTTCTGGGGAGGCCCAGTAGGTGGCCAGAGGATCTACACGCCTCTACCGGAACAGTCCTTTCTCTTATGTATGCGTTGAGCGAAGGCACGGAGAAAATGAACCTAGGAAACTGCTCGTGTGAACCAGTGAAAAAGCTTATTAGTGTAAATATTAAAATACGTTTTATAATAAATAAATAATAAATAAATAAGCACATTACTTTCGTAGTTAATGCCGGTTTCTTTATTCTGAAAATAACAAATTCATAACGTAATGAGATGCTAATCCCGATACAACATACTAGTGCTCTGATAAAATAAACGTTATCGTTATATAAACGGGGGGTGGGGGGTATTGTTACACGAATCTGGTGCGGGGGTTCCGCGGGTGCCCCTTGATGCCTGAAGGAGCAGACACGATTTATGATGAAAAAGATACCCCTATAGAGCGGCCATTTATGGTGAAAAGGATGCTCCTGTCGAGAGGATATTTGAAACTTGCGACCGGCGGGGAGGGGGGGGGGGGAGGGGGCTGAACGGGTTGCCGCTAAAAAAAATCCACTTCCGAGCAGATTTTTGCGGGTGAAAAATGGGGGGGAGGGCTTTATCGCGGACCCCCCCCCCACCCCGCCCATACCCAAAAATGTATTGAATGCCAACCCGGGGTCCTACAACCCACACTTCGGCCCCCACCCCACCGTGCCCTTCCTAATACCACTTCCCGCTCCCCGGGCCCTAGCCATAACCCCCGCTCCCTTTTCCCACCTCCCGCTGAAATATATACCCACGTACTGGATCGTGTTTGTTGCATATGGAGCCAATAACACTGTGTCAGGGACTGTAATTGGCTGACACCTTGGACCTCCTTTGGTTGTCATAACAATCGACGTCCCTTCCGAAAGACAAGCATCGCGGCCTTGACCTTGCTTGAAACACGTGGTCTGCCTTCAGGTCTCCTGGAGCCTGGTTAAACACGACTCTGCCATGTCATTTGTAGTCCCTTTCTCCTCGTAGGTTGGTCTGTTGATTTACCTCCACCAGCAGCAGCAGCAGCAACCTACTCAGGACTGCAGTTCATGGCGTTGGTTCTTACACGCACGAATGGAGGACCGACTCCATCATCTCAACACACCTGTATGCATGACACACTGTTCTAAAGAATGTTCCTTTGTTGCCTCAAAGCGCAGTAAAATTAACGTTTGTTTCAATTCGAAAAAATGAGAATGCGTCATTTTTTTTCTTTGAATAAGACTTATTATGTTGATGTCTTATTGAGTAAGCCACATCAGTGGCGTGGTCAGCTTCAAAATAAAGTGAACGCAAACAGCCGCGAGAGGTCGGGGAGGGCGGGGTGGGGGGGGGTCTTAGGGAATTTGTCCGTCGAACAAGGGGACGCACTGCGTATTCTGCGTCAATGGTAGCTACGCCACCGCACATGTTTTGAAACTCACCTCAAGTTACTGATAAATTACATATATGACCAGTAATGACAAATATTCAGTTCGTATGCTTTCAATATGAAAATATGATAAACTATGATGGCTAAAATAAAATATTAAGTAGGAAAAGGATGTTTAGAAACATAACCAAAATAAAAGCGTGCAATGTATGTATGCGTTTTTAGTATGACACTGACTTGAACAAAAAATATAGAAAAAACGGCGTCATATTTTTTTTGGGTTGTAACTAGTTCTACTGAAAGCCGTAGAACGTATAACATTTATGCGTCAACTTCACTGAGGTTCGTGAGGTTAATGGACAGATCTCCCATCCGACCCTTATTGACAAGGCGTGTGCTGCAATAAATCCATATCATGCTCGACCCTATTCTATATACACATCGTCACAGAAAGTTCTCTCATTTAAAGAACAGCTTAACCTGTTTAACAAAGGCGATGGTGCTGAAGGTGTGTAGTTCATATATATATGTACTATAGATACACATCGTCTGAGTTCACAGCAGTTCTCTCATTTAAACAACAGCTTAACATTTTTAACAAAGGCGATGGTGCTGAAGGTGTGTAGCACACTGTTGAGAACCAGACTGAAGGCGACGCCGACGAGGACCCAGGTGTAGGCGGCTCCCGGGACAGTCGCGCCGGCCAGCGAGACCACGTGGAGCGCTGCCATCGCCAACCACGTGGTCAGGTGCAGCGCCGCCGAGAGACGGCAGCGGAGGGCGGCCCGACGGCGGTCAACCAATGAGCGGCCGGGAAACTTTGCCGGCGCCGGCGGCACCCTCAAGGAGGCGTCGCTGGCGAGGTTGAGGGCGCTGATGGCGACCACGAGGAGGGCGTTATACCCCACCAGGAGAGCGGAGGACAGCGCCGAAGCGTGGCCGCCGGCGAGCAGGTCTAAAAAGAAGCAATGGCCGGTGCCTACGTCGAACCCGCTGGTGAAGCTCCCCAGCTTGAATATCGGGCATAGGGCGACGGCGGCGTGGAGGAGAACCGCTAGCGCCATCTGGAGTCTGGTGGTGAACTCACTGATATGGTGCAACTCCATCGCCAAGACAATTTTCCGAAACCGGAAGAGCGACATGAGCGTCTTGAAGGTCAAGGACGTCTCGAAGGTCATTAAGGACAGGCCGGCGAGGAGTTGGCAGGAGAGACTGTCCCTCCAGCGCCGGTCGAAGAGCGGGTAGGCGGGGCCGTAGTTATAATGCACGGCCAGCGGGGACAGGACGTAGACCGCTAGCGCTAAATCCGACACGGCGATCCCGAGATTTAAGCCGTGGCGTCGCCGCCGCTTTTTGCGCTCTCCCGTTGCCCGGGACCCGCTCTCCCACATAAGGACGGTGGCGGTGCTAGCCAGCGCCGCCAGCCCCATAAACAGGGTCAGGCCGCGGAGGAGGTCACCCTGGATGACCTCGACACACGGCGGTGACGTCTCGACGTCCCGTGGCCGGCAATCCACCGCGATGGGACCCAGACAGCAGATGGCAGACATCTCAGTATGCATCACCCCCAAGCGGGACATCTCGAGGAAGAAGCTTAGATCCGTTGCGCCGAGATCAAGCGGGTTGTCCATACAATCCAGGATCCGGAGGCTGGAGAGTCCCCGGAACATGGCGGGACCGAGGGAGGAGAGGTTATTATGACTGATGTTCAACATCTCCAGGGAGATAAGGGCGCCGCAGCTGCCATCATCGACGGTCCGGATGCTCAGCTGACTGAGATCCAGACTGGACAGGATGCCGAGACCATCGAAAGCACCCGTATATAGCTGTCGTATATCGTTACGGCGTAGATCCAGATGTAACAAATTGACGAGACCGTGGAAGGATTTGGCTCGAATCTCGGAGAGGTCATTGCCGGAGAGATCCAGGGCCGTGAGTCTGCGCAACGATCTAAAGATATACGCCGGAATAACCCGGATCCCACTGCGCGATACATCCAGCAGGACTAGCTTTACATATGGATCCAGCCAGAAATTATTAACGGTGGAGTTGCAGAGAGTGTTACCGGAGCACACAAAGACTGTGGCGGCTGGAGACAATGTGGAACTCCAGGACTCGCTGCAGTTGTAGGCATGCCCGAGACACTGGCAGCCACTGGGACAGGGATCCATGGCACACAACCGCTCGTCGTCTCCAGACAGAGGGCAGTCCGCGTGACCATCGCAGCGACGATCCGGATGAACGCAGATTCCATCCAGACGACATTTCAGAAGTCCCGGACACTGTAGGTGGTGGCATCCCGCCTCGTCTTCACCTCGGGGGCAGTCCAGGCGCCCGTCACACACGCTATGGTGCGGGACGCAAAACCCGAGAAGACACTTGAAGTTATCAGGGCAAAGGTGGAAGATGCAGTTGGTCAGGTGCGACCCATCTGGACAGAAATCTATGGCGCCCGATTGCGTCCATTCCATGAGACAGATTTTGTGTCGTGGATAGCATGGCCCGTGCGGATCCCGCTGCCGACAGCGGGTATAGCCGCCCATGGGGCATGGCAACTGGGACACGTCATCAAATTGTAACACGGATGACGTATTGCTTACGTGCGTGGAATCATCAGAAATTCCGCGTTCCACGCAATCGGGGTCACGTTCGCCAAAGAGAGCCAAAGGAATCTTCACCCCATTTGGGCAGATGTACCATTCCGTGGGATTCAGCCCAGCGGCCACGCCGGCAAGGTTAGACGTCGTGTTCCTCGTAAAATGGCAGAATTGCTCGTCCGATTCATCGGCGCAGTCGACGCTTCCGTCGCAGATGAGGTAGATGGGGATACAGCCGCCTTGGCGACACCCCCAGTACAGCGGGTGGCAGGCACACTCGGGCGCCACGCAGCGATTGAGGCAATAATCGAGAGACACTGCCGCAGTGGTGGTAGTAGTTGTAATTCCAGCGGGAGCCGTGCATGGCGCTTCACACCGCCTCTCGTCGCTAGCATCCGGGCACTCCACACGGCCGTCGCATAGGTAATGTCCCAGGATACACGTGCCGTCGTCACAGCGATGCCACCCGTGTCCGCAGAGCGCGATGGCCGTGGAAGAGGTGAGGTTGGTCGGTACGTCTCGGTGGAGCGTGTACGCGAGTATCGGCTTCCACAGAATTTCCTGCCGCCGGAAGAAAGAAAATTGGGAGTAGACGTCTAAGGTATGCAGCAAGCTAGATGTGCACGTTAGTGTTGGGTGTGAGCCATCCAGCGTGTAGATCAAGCTGGGTCGCGTGTCCAGCAATGGAGCCTCGTCCAGCCAGGGCTCCAGATAGCGGTGGAGATCCTCCCCGAACGTATCCACCGTTGTGACGTTGCCGCAAGACGCCTGTAATTCCGGCACGGTGAGGTAGATCGACGGGTCGTATCCGCCACTCAGCACGTAACAGCCTCCTATAATCATTGTCCAGTTCTTCCTGCATTCCAGCTGCGCTCTTCCCAAAGCTAACTCCGTTGGCGGGACTTCTAAATCCGTCCTCTCGCAGATCAACAAGCTGTTGTTAAATTTAGTTTCGCAGTCGACCGCCATCCACGGGACTTGCGGGAATCCGTACATGACGAACGCCGTACATACCGGATAGGACGTCACGCGGTCGGGATCGCTGAACAGAGGTCGGATCTCCCGGAAGGACATGACGTCCCGGGTGAGATCTGGATCGCATTGGTACCAGAGGAGGTAGAGGAACTGGTCGTAGTCGTTGGGCGTCAGGAGACAGCGATGACGTCCGTCTGGTGGGGACTGGTGTAAGTGGCGACCTCTGACGGGGCCCCGGTAAACAAGCCTGTCTGACTTTCTGGTGTCATTTATCTGAAGTCGAAATCAACGTGGTACTAATGGTGACAATGATGCATTTTTCATTATCCATGTTCTTTCATTACACCAATAGCATATTGAAATATAATATAATTGTGATATATATGTTAATACACAACACTTAGCACAGACATCGCCGGAAACGACATTATGTAAGCCATTTGAAGAATATACTGATGGCGTTCCTCAATCTACGACAAGTAAGACGTGCCTAAACAAGTCAGACATAAATAATGTACTAATCGTAATAATTATGTATTTTTCATTACCCAATCTCTGCATATTTATGAAACCAATTAAGATTAAGAAATCAGTTAAGATTCTGAAGAAAAAAACATACCGGTTGAGACATCAAGCTTCCAATCTTTCAATTTTGACATGATGACTTATATTTCTACAATATAACCTCACCTTTAACCCAATAAATCCATGAGTGTATTCGGTGAATGCAGGTAGATTGGTCGACAGAGCTTTAACGTGTAGGAAGGGTTGACCAGTGATCACGGCCATGAACTCTCTCCACTGGAAGTCGTCGACAAACGTGGCCAGCCTGAGGCCACGTCCCCGACAATCCGCCTCGGCACCGAGCCACGAGAGCTGGTCCTTGACGGCAATGACAGGATAACGGGTGAGCCAATCCGCAGGGGAGGTCGTGGAGTTGTCCAATAGGGTGAGGTTATCTCGGTACCACAGGCCCGAGGCGGTCAGAGCGTACGTGATGGTGAGGTTAAAGGATTTCGCCTCGGGGGTATCCGGAGAGGTTGACATGTTGACAGTTGACCTGGCTAGGAGGATACCCTTGGCGTGCCCGTGGAAACCGACCTCTAGGAGGGGCACAGCCCACAGGATGGACTCGCCAGAGGTCAATGTGTCTCCGTCCCACCTGTAAACAACCTGAAAGCCGACGTCAATAGAGCAACAATAAGGGAGCGAATCTAACTATGCATACATGTTAGTACAATTACGTCGCCTGTTACTACAATGTTTCATGCAAACAAATCTTGGAAGTTAAACGAATAGTGTGTATATTGTCGTGACGTCATCAGTTGTGACGTAACCCGCATCATCTCACGGAAACTCTGGGCAAGTGCGGATGTCTGCTTATAAAAAAAAATGCTTTAATTCCGAGAGTCTAGAACCCCGTCTGGGACATGCGACGGCGCAAAGACACGCAAATTCCAGTTATTTACAGTGGCAGCATGCCATAACAACGAATGAAACATGAATACAAAATATACTTTTAAAAACACTGACGCACTACTTGAAGCATCGTTAGAAAAACGCCTATTAGTTTACTGGACGTCCCAAATGATGTTTCAAATGTATATACCTGTATATTACAATGCTATCATTACCTGCAGGGTGCCTTTGGATGCGTCATTGACGTCAATAAGATCCAGGTAATCCATATTGTTCCTGTTACATCCGCTACAACGGATCTGGAAGGTAATCAAGGGATTCGTTGACCCTTGACCCTTGACATGTATCCCGCGCATGTTGAACGTTGTGAAGGTTAGAAGTCGGTGCTCGGCCCCTAGCAGTGACGTCACGTGTATGCTGCCGCAAACCGACGGCGGTATCTTAACGTAGGGGATCCCCGTGTACGCTTTCCGCCCGAAGTCGTTAATCGTGTCCTTCCCTAAGTTGAAGACGTGACAAGCCGTGTTGGCGTTGCCAATGACGGCGACGCGTGAGTTGACGGTGTAACCTACGCCACGCCAGAGACACGTGCGCGTCAGGTCGATACCGAAAAATGATGACACGACGTTGCTAGGGGTAACGATGTCGTTTCCGGTAACGGAGTACATGAGGACGCGGCAGGTCTGACTGGCGCGCGAGTACGTCTCGTCGGCGGGAGACGGCGTCCCGGAAACATCCTTGGCGGGCGACGGCGTCCCGGCGGCATCCTCGGCCAGCGCGGCTCTGACGGTGAAGCTTCCGATGTCCTGCTGGAAGGAAGTGAAGAGCCGACACACTTTCACGCGGTCCTCGTTATCCGTGGGGAGAAAGGCGACGCTTTGGCACCGGAAATCCGGGTGATCGTCCAGATCGATATCCACGCGGCTGGTCGGGGACAGGGCGGCCAGGCAGGGGTTCAGGCCTCCATGGCAACGCGCGCCCCCCTCGACCCGCCCCCTGACGTCCAGCGTGACGTACGGCGTGTAGGCGTGCAGCACCAGAAAGATGGCGTCCCTCCCCTCGAGGTGGATCCCGTCCGCACGCCCGACGTTCTGCCACACCCTGGTGGCCGCCTCCGAACAGATCTTGTTATCCACGTGGTCGGTCCTGAACAATAGAAAGCCGTAGTTCCTCTCCCACAGAGTCGACTCTGTCGCCGTCAGAGATAGTCCCCCGAACCAGCAATCGTAATCTGGGTGACCGCCGACGGCAATTTTGTCGAATAGGACCCGGATGCTGGAGACTTGCAGAAACGACAGGGATATTATAAACTTGGTGTTCATGACCGGAAGTGACGCGAAGGAAAAGTTAAACGATGAACCACTCGCGTTGCCCATGACAACGGATTGGCTGACGCAGTGCGGTTCAACGCATTCCTCTTCCGCCGAGAAGGTAAACTCAACGGAAACGTTCACGCCAATCTCATTGGTCAAAACCGCCGTGACGTCACCGATGGTACCCTTGGCGACCAGCCCATCATCGGCCATTAACCGGAAGTCTCTGCAACCATGGATCTCATGCAGGACCGGTAGAAGCGATGTAAAACCCTGCGGCGTGACTTTGGACAAGATCGGCATGACGTAGCGTCGGAAGGGTTGCCGTGTGATCACCGCATTCTTTTGCCCCGGGGGACCGTCGTACAGGGTCAGCGACACAGCTCCTCCCTCGCATTCCCAAGCAGTCCCGGACACGTGTGCGACCACGTGACTCAACAGCGGGCAGTGCAAGTGCCACAGCCGCGACTCCAAGCGGCCGATGGTGACGGCATTAACCATGGGCGAGGACACCACAGCGGTGGGCATCCACGCGTAGTCCCCCTTCATCATGACCTGGTACAGCACCACGAGCTTCACGATATCCGGCATCGACACCTGCTCCAGAGACACGAACACCTCCGATCCGGCGGTCATGAAGCTCCGATCTCTGGTCGTCCCGCAAACTCGCCCCAGGGCGCCTTCGTACTTCTCGTGGGCGCGGTCGAAATGGTTTACGTCCTCGGCGATTAACAGTCTTGCGTCATCGCAAGCGGCACTCATCATGGACGTCCGTAGCGTCACCAAGGTGACGTTGACGGCGAAGGCAGCGGGAACGGAGACCTGCCATGAGCACTGTCGCTTAGCCTTCGTCTCGCCGCTGGACACGCAGAGCTGTCCGCATGGGGCCGACAGTGACGCCACGCTGACGTCACAGGCGTCGAACTGGCACTCCAAAGAAGAACATCCCTCTTTAAAGGTAACCACTTTGTTGTAGACTGCCAACCAGAGCTGACTCATAACTGGGTGCAATCCTGCCGCGGCGTCTTGCTGCAGTTTCCCCAATGATGATTCCACTATGAAGTCAACGTAAACAACCCATGAGGATGACTGTGACGGCACAGATAGCGAGTATTGAGGCTGTGGGATGATTGAAGCTATCAGCCACAACCACAAGCATGGCGACGCCATGCTTTGCACCCTGACGGACGTGTTATCAAACAAAAAATCCTAACGCGGTTTTGTAGAAAACCAACCATATTAAAACATCGCATTGATTATACGTTCTTTGAGACTTCTTTCGCGAACACAGTTTGTGCAGGATTAATAACCTCATACTTCAAATACAAAAATTCGTGTGAAGGGCTACCTATCACCAGGGCATGCTGCCCAGAAATTAATTGTGATAGGATATTCAGACATCGGAATAATTAGAAATTTGAGAATCGATAGATCATCCAGTAATTACACATTTTAACAATGATAACATGGGCGCCCCTTTGTATTACAGGAGTAGCATCCATCAGTGACTTTATTAAGTTCGGTGTTCAGTACATCAGTACGTCATATATCAGTGCATCCTATTTCAGTTTAGAGCTTTGATATATGTGGAATATGCCGGTAGAAGGTATCTACTCCGTATCCATTATGTTCCTTATTAAGTTAATGAAAATGCAACTCACGATATATGATGAGCTCATGGCGATGCTATGGTCGCTGACTATATGTATGTTACAGACGGCACATGGACGCTACCGCCTCTCTGCTTATCTGGAGTCTTGTTGGTTGGTTGTATGTTCAGGACCCTTCCGGTGATATCGTGTCAATCGGAGAAAAAAGAGCGGAGCCATTTCCTTCCGGGGTAACCCCATACTCTTTGACGTGAAGGACATGCGAGACACAATGACGCAATGTTGCCATTCATGTGTGTAGCAGGGTGACTTTCTTGTTTCCAATGTTAAATTAAATAAAGGCTGGCGTTGAGTATGTTTTAGTGAAGATAGAGATGTCAGACATGTACATTTAAACAATTAAAGGGAGCAGCGGAGAAGTAAATAAAACAAATATTGTAAAATAAAGTAAAGTAATGTGCGGTAAAAATTTCAATTGTCAAGAAAAATAATTCTATGAAATATAAATAGTTTTATTATTGTGTTGCTTGTCCGGGAAATTTCAATACTAAATCAAACATTTGCTGCGCCATCGTTTTCTCTAAATGCTTAAAACCTGATCCACGATTTTACCGTGTAGTTCCTTATATAGTTATATAGTCAAGGATTATGTGCACAAATTGCACAGCATCATGACCCCATCGCGCCAGACGAACGTCCTTGGCGGAGGTGGATCCAGATTCCTCCACAAGCCGTGCCGCTCCGGAGACACGGGTGGTCCAAGTGTTCTGGATTTCCACCTTGATCCAGGTCTAGATACGCCATCGATCCCCACGCACGGCACCTGGATCGGCTTGGACAACGGAAGAATGGTGGGCGGAGTCCGATCGCTGACCTCTTTGACCTTGGGATGGTTCTCAGTAGGCAGAGATGGAAGCCATGTTTTTCCCCTTCATGATAACCAGACAGTGTGTGGTGCCTGTGGGGCGGACCAAGGCAGGGAGACCAAATCCCCTCACTGGGGGAACAAATACATGGGCTTACTGTTCGGCTTGAGGAAGCAACATCCCTACCTGTGACGGATTTCACGAACGCAATTTAGCCTAGTCGACTAAAGTTACCATGTAAATGATGGGCGATTTTAGCCGACTAATCTCCGTAGCCGGCTAAACTATGTTAGTAGAATAGGCCCCCAGTTTACAGGGCTGAGCTGCACACCAAACCGGTCATGGGTTCGAATCTTGGCACCTGCATCTGATGCATATACATCACATCCCATCCAACTAGCCCTAGCACAGTTTGGCATGACGGATGTAATAAAATGGGCAATGCTTGTATGTGTTATTAGTAATTCAGGAGAATGGCGTCGACCAAGACAATGTATTTGTTGATAAACAACCTTATCCCCTTGATATGATCTTTACCTCCCAACCTCCTTGCCCCCCTCCCCTGCCGGGCGGTATGGGGGTCGCTGTGTCTCTTCAGGCACCTTCAGAGCAGCCAGGATTTCCCGACTCAGGTTGGTTGGTTGGTTTTTCAGGACGCTTTAACCACTTTTGGTCATATCTCGTCAATGGGAGAAGGAAGGAAGGGGGGGGGGCGGGGGGGGGGGCGGCAAGGAGTATTTCCGTTCCTCGGGAATGGGCTTTTCCTTTCACCGTAAACTGAGAATCAGGAAAATTATTCTTCGTGAACTGTGAATGGGATATTAGCCGACCGCCGTGATCGAGGATTTTCATTAATCGTGAACTGGGATAATATTAAATAACCGTGAGTTGGGAAATGGCCAATTTATATCATGTATCCGCCTCTTCCATTGTATACGGGGACTTCTCCTTTTAATTCATCGTGACCTGGGAATAAAGAAATGTATTCTTCGTGACCTGGGAACACGACCCCTCCTTGCCATCCCCCAAGGAAGGGAGAGTGGAGCCTTGTCCCCGGGGGTAACTCCCTACTCTTTACGAAGAAAGACTTTGGATCTCTACCCTGCGACCACACAGACATGGCCACAGCGGAGCTCGAACCATCGATCCACGTGCCGTTAGGCTCTCAGGTGGCCGGAGCACTCAATGCGAGCGCTCTAACCCACTGAGCTATCGCGCCGGCCCCTCCGGAACCTGAGCCAGTGGCATGCACCTGGAGGGGCGGCGGACGCATGCCGCAGGGGTTATCCCCGCCTTTAATCCACGTGGTGTGAGCATTACCTCAACAACAACAGGTGTCGTAGTCCGTGGTACAACAGCACGGCCACCCACAGCATACAACATCCCCACCATGCGACAGCGGGGGTCGAGGGCAGTAGGGAACGGCGGGGGGGGGGGGGTTCTCAGGGGACGGGGTGTAAGGGGGGAGGGTGGGATGTGCGTGGAATGTCAGGGTCGCTCATTTCTGCCGCTATTATAATTACCTCCCAAACGATATGAATGATTACCGTTACTTTCCCCACCTCCCAGCGGTACATCTTACCTGCTTGACGGGTTTACCCATCTAAATTTCCTCACTCTAACTCTCTAACACCACCACTCCCCCTTTCTACTTTCTAGTCCCTCCTCCAACCCTGACCCACCTGCATCGCCGCACCCAGCCCACTCCAATCACATAAATTTATCGTTCTAGTATTAATTACCCACACCTCCTATCCCTAACCCCCCACCCCCCCACTGTCCTCCACTTTTCCCGCCTCCAGCCACCACGCCCACCACCACCCCCTATCCCCACACATGTACACCCCTGCTGAGGGTGTCGTTCCCATGAACTAGAGACCCACAGGTCACCGCAGAGCCCAGGGGAGCCCTCCCCCGCGTCACGTGACCCTAAACCTGGGCCGACACCTTAGCTAATTGCTCTCGCCAGGGGGCACGGCGAGCGGCTAATGAGAGTCTGAAGGCGGTGAAACGACCCCAAGCGCCCTCTAACGGTCTGGACAAGTGGAGAAGTGACAGATCTCAGACTGACGGAATTTCTCGCTCGCAAGGAGGGAAAACCATGGCGCCAAATTGCTTCTTGCTGCCGTGAGATTGTTAAGGCGTGCGTGCTGAAGCGATGTGGCATGATTAGGGCCAAAATTCGGGTTAGGGCCAGGATTAGGGTTTCTGGTTAGTGTTAGTGACATGAAAGAAGCGTGGCCAGACTGGCTACCATAATGACGGCCGGACAGGTTATTATGTTACACCGGGTCAATCGACAATCGATTTATTTTTTTAAGTGACCAAAGGGAATGTGTGTGGGGAGGGGAGAGGGGTGCGAGAGGCTGAAACGCGGTCCAAATCTCTCACGTCCCACATTTATTTCGCCTCCAAGGGATGGGTCTAGAAGTTTGGGCATAGGACGCACAAAGGGGGATACACACTCTCGAAGGGGCGGGAAGAGGAAGGGGGGGGGCGGAGGGGGTGGTGTCTAGGGTAGCCAGGCGGTATCCGGGATCCCGACTAAAATCATGGGATGTTTAACTTGCATAAAATGAGACATTTGCACCGGTTTGACTCGAACGATGCACCGTCCCCTTGGGGTGGCTCTGGGTTGGTTGGTTATTCAGGACGCTTTAACCACTCTTGGTCATATCGCGTCAATGGGAGAAGGAAGGGAGAGTGGAGCCATGTCTCCGGGGATAACCCCCTACTCTTTACGAAGAAAGACATCCTGCGACCACACAGACATGGTAACAGCGGGGCTCGAGCCACCGATGCACGCGCCGTTAGGATCTCAGGTGACCAGGGCATTCAATGCGAGCGCTCTAACCCACTGAGCTATCGCGCCGGACCCGGGGTGGCCTTGGGAGAGCCTACTCGACAGTGGAACGAGCAATCTCCAAGGCCAGGAGGTGACCCATGTAGGAGAGGGGCGGGGGGGGAGTGATTACAATTGGAAGCGCAAGGGAATAGAGAAAGGCGGAGGTTAGGTGGGCGAGGCGCAGGGGGAGCAGTAGGACCGCGCACAGGCAGGTTTCCAATCCAGATTTACACGTTATCCAGAGAAATCAGATCCGATTTGTCCGTTAGGAGAAGATACGCCCTCACCGGTGGGAAACCGAACACAGTGCTTGGTTTTTTTTATCTCGCTGCCGTCGTAAGTTGCGGTTATCCGGCCTGGCGGTATCACAACCCCCTTGCCGTGTATTGACCGGGCCTGAGATAGGCGTGGGCGGGGCGTCCCATAGACATACCCTGGCACTGTCAGGGCGGTATCCAGCCCACTGACTCCCGTGGGGAGGGAGGGTAGTCTTATTATGCCAGAGACTATCGACATCGACGGCTGGCTCCCGGATCGAGCTGGCTGGCTCCCCGCCATGGGCGCTGGCAGGTCAAAATATGCGATAAGCCGGTAGGAGGTGATTAATTGCGATTGAGTGCCGCGGGAAGTGGGTTCTTGTTAGGTTTAAACGAGGGAACGGCGGGAAGTTGGTTTTTGTTGGGTTTGAACGAGGGAACAGCGGGAAGTGGGTTCTTGTTCGGTTTGAACGAGGGAACAGTGGGAAGTGGGTTCTTGTTCGGTTTGAACGACGGAACGGCGGGAAGTGGGTTCTTGTTGGTTCTGAACGAGGGAACCGCGGGAAGTGGGTTCTTGTTCGGTTTGAACGAGGGAACAGTGGGAAGTGGGTTCTTGTTCGGTTTGAACGACGGAACGGCGGGAAGTGGATTCTTGTTGGGTCTGAACGAAGGAACCGCGGGAAGTGGGTTCTTGTTGGGTCTGAACGAGGGAACGGCGGGAATTGGGTTCTTGTTGAATTTGAACGAGGGAACAGCGAGAAGTGTGTTCTTGTTGGGGTTAAACGAGGGAACAGCGGGAAGTGGGTTCTTGTTGGGTCTGAAGTCTGAACGAACGAACAGCGGGAAGTGAGTTCTTGTTCGGTCTAAACGAGGGAACAGTGGGAAGTGGGTTCTTTTTGGGTCTGAACGAGGGAACGGCGGGAAGTGGGTTCTTGTTCGGTCTAAACGAGGGAACAGTGGGAAGTGGGTTCTTTTTGGGTCTGAACGACGGAACAGCGGGAAGTGGGTTCTTGTTGGGTCTGAACGAGGGAACCGCGGGAAGTGGGCACTTGTTGGGTCTGAACGAGGGAACCGCGGGAAGTGCGTTCTTGTTGGGTCTGAACAAGGAAACCGCGGGAAGTGGGTTCTTGTTGGGTCTGAACGAGGGAACAGTGGGAAGTGGGTTTTTGTTGGGTCTAAACGAGGGAACCGCGGGAAGTGGGTTCTTGTTGGGTCTGAACGAGGGAACCGCGGGAAGTGGGTTCTTGTTGGGTCTGAACGAGGGAACCGCCGGAAGTGGGTTCTTGTTGGGTTTGAACGAGGGAACGGCGGGAATTGGGTTCTTGTTGGGTTTGAACGAGGGAACAGCGAGAAGTGTGTTCTTGTTGGGGTTGAACGAGGGAACCGCCGGAAGTGGGTTCTTGTTGGGTCTGAACGAGGGAACCGCGGGAATTGGGTTCTTGTTGGGTTTGAACGAGGGAACAGCGAGAAGTGTGTTCTTGTTGGGGTTGAACGAGGAAACAGCGGGAAGTGGCTTTTTGTTGGGTCTGAACGAGGTAACAGCGGGAAGTGGGTTCTTGTTGGGTCTGAACGAGGGAACAGCGGATGATGTCATTGTCGCTGAGTTATGTATATCTCTGAGTTTATCGACGAGTATGTCAATACCAGGGTTTGGAGCTTATTACTGTTTTGAAGTAACACTCTTTATCATAAATTGCCTGTTAAATGTGCAGTTACAGACTAGATTGAGATCCGCCTTCTCTGAATAATTTTGCGTTTGCAATTCAAGAGAAAATCGGTTTAAGTTTTATATTAAATTCAAATTACTCAAAACAAGTTAAATTAAACAGCATGTACAATCTTCCCCGAACGGCTCTCATCCTCTATACATGTCCATATACTACCCTTTACTGAATCCAATAACACCCAAATCTTATTTTCTGCTAAAAGAACTCGTTTCAGTCTTGCCCTTTTTTCAATCATCTTTCCCATTTGTATATTTTTGTCTAAGTTAACACATCTATTTCTTATTATATTTATCCTGTGCAGGCTCAAATGATTTGACTCGACGTAACTACAGCCGCGAATTGGTAGCATGTACGTTGAATGAATCTTCCCCAGTAAGAAGTAGCAGTGCGGATATAGCAGAAACCTTCCGTTCCATCCACCCAACAGAGTCGATCGCTCCGACCATCCACCCAACAGAGTCGATCGCTCCGACCATCCACCCATGTGAGTCTCTCCCACATGATCACTTCCTTCATCTTAGATAAATATAACACGAAATCAATTACAGGGCGAGTGACGATAACCAGCCGACCTACATGTCCTCCATGACTTATACATCAGTAACGCGACCGGATTGTTGAAGGGATGACGTCACGTCGTGGAAATTATCAGCCAATCCCCACGAATCGCCTCAACCGGAAGTAGGAAGTAAAGCAAAGAAACCGAACGCAACGTAAACTGACCTCCTTCCCTTACCGCTCCGTCCAAACGAAAATATTTTTCTGGCCGCGGAGTTTGGTTTAGATAGATATCTTTGGGTGACGCGGTCTGTGTTGGAAAGAAAAACACCCTGGCTCTGACCCGCCGCATGTCTGACCCGAGCGTCCCACACTTGTAAAGGTAGTCGGCTAGATAACGGCAATCGCGTTGGGAAGACGAAGCAGACCTCGGGAAGCTACTCCAGACAACAGTGATATATGTCAGTCACATTATACATTGGCCGAGCATAGCCTAAAATTCTTCATCATGCAACTGGCACGTTTGTTATAGGGTGCTTTAGGTTTATGTTATACATCTTATGCTCTCAATCGGCATAATTAATTATTTTCTGGTTATACGAGTGGGGTTGTATTTTTTTTGTGTGCATCGCCCTTGGAATTGGGAAGAATTTCAACACTACTCCAAAAAAATAAGGGAACACACAATCAACACCCAAAACAAGCATAAATTTGTATTATATAGAGGTTTTATTTACAAGTGGGTGATAGCCATAAAATTATGACTATTGCCAGGTAATCTGTATAGCTGACTTTGAAGCGCAATGCGGACCAGTGTACCCTGAAACAAAAATGAACTTAATCATTAAAGTCAAAGTCATAAATGCCGTAGCGTGTCGTTTCGGCCCATATCTTCCACGAATTTGTCCCGATCGCCCTGAAAATCGCTGACGTGAGAAAGCAACACCGTGCAATTTTAATGATACCAAACTTACGTGTGTACTGCACGGTTATCCTTTTTGAAGACACAAAGAATATTTCTCCATGCTGACACTCCATTGGCAGCAGACACTTTGTCGCAAATAGACTAAATCACAGACAACGAAAGGTTATATATTTGCCATGGCGCGCGTGGCTGGTGCAAATATAAAGCATGTATTGTTCAGAGCTCGTTCGGCGCCATGGCAACTACGTCATCTTATGACGTGTGCTGTAGTATGTTTACGAAACTGCGTTTGCTGCCAATGGAGTGTCAGCATGGAGAAATATTGTTTGTGTCTTTAACAAGAATAACATCGCAGTACACACGTAAGTTTGGTATCATTAAAATTGCACGGTGTTGCGTTCTCACGTCAGTGAATTTCGGAGCGATCGCGGCAAATGCACGGAAAATATGGGCCGAAACGTGAGTCTACGGCATTTATGACTGACTTTAGACGCCAAGAAGTAGATCTCATGATACTCTTCAACAAATTGGCTAAAATATTAGTTCGAAACATCACTCATATACCGCGCAAGACCCCCTCGGGCGATAATACAATCCACACAATGTCTAGGCAAACACTGGATCAGGCGGCGGATCATGTCTTGGGGCAAAGAACTTAGTCAAATGGATGTTCCACATATTGAAATATGATTCTGAATTGGGTTCAGAAATTGATCACCGCGATACAATTACTCCAACATGAGTTCCCATAAATATTTGGAGCAGTGTATATTTCCCAGGTAAATATTTGGAGCAGTGTATATTTCCCAGGTACATGCAGCCAGGATGGGTTATATTTCTCTTCCTCCAATATCTGGCAAAAATTGCCAAAAAATTTACTATTTTCAGTCTGTGTTTTGTTTTCAGAAGCCCGGGAACTGGTTGGGCGGCTGCGTAATTCCTCTATAGATTTTCGGGATATAAAGAACATACCTTGTTCAACGCGCTTTGGTGACCTAATCAGTCACCCACGAGAATGCTATGATTGTTTAGCTCTGATATACACATTTGCCTTGGACATCAATTCACGCTTTGGAAATAAGCTTTTGTATATCTTATATGTCCTAACCGTACCCCTCCTAACATCGGTTTAACGGTCAACGGTATCCACCGTCCATGGCGACGATCCGTAACAATGTCCAATCCTCTTTTGGCAGAGGGCAGCAGAACAGATAACGGAGAACAAGAGATTCGGTAGTTAAGGTAATCAAATCTAGTTTTGCATGATAAATTACTTGTTCTAAAACCAAATCTAGAAGACGCCTCTTAAAGCTACCGTTCGCGCTACCACCCTAGTTCTCCTCCAGACAGTGTTACTTTCAGTGGCGGCTTCTACATCCAGACTTCCCCCTCCAGATTGGCGTCATCCGGAAAACACTCCACCATTAAGGGAAAAACAAATATCCGGAAACGACTTCGACAGCCAAGTGTGGCAGGCCAAACATTCGATCTGCCGCGAAAACAAACCCCAACACAGAAGCCATCTCAGCAAAAAAAAAAGATCTCGGAGGCGTTGCAACGGATGGGATGATCAGCCCAGCACTTGTGGCGAACTGTTTATGTCGTATTTTACCCACACATTATCGCGGATTACAATTCAGCGCTTCGCCGCCAAGCTAACGCCCAGCATTAGTAAATATTCCCGGTCTCCAGCAATATATCTCGTCTGCTAATCGTTCTGGCCGAGGCAAAGACGGATGATTCGAGGCAGGGTAGAGACGTTATCAAACTCTCCACGGGTAGTGGCTTAGTCACTAAATACTTCTTGGGCGGTTGGCAACGAGAGCAGCTCCGCACCCAGTTATCGGTGACGTCATCTTCGTCTGTATTGATGTCAGATGCAACGCTGAGAAGGAACCGAGTGTATGCCATGTAACACTAGACCAGGTAACATACGATAAATATTGTGAGAATAGTATTACATATATATATACATATGCACAGGCAATGTAGACAAGAAACGGGTACAGGCTGGCTGATGTAATAGGGAACACAATTTGATAATGTGACATGTTAACAGTGGGGCACACGGTTGGCGGAGGTGAATATGCGAAACGACTGAGAAATCGTCCAATGACACTCGACCCATGTGACTCACCCATTGCTCCATGTCACTCACCCATTGCCCCATGTCACTCATCCAACGCCCTATGTCACTTATCCATCGCCCCATCTCACTCACCCATCTCCCCATGTGACTCACTCTTCCTGCATGTCACCTATCCATCGCCCCATGTCACTCACACATCCTTCCATGCCACTCACCCATCACACCATGTCACTCACCCATCGCCCGATGTCACTCACCCATTGCCCCGTGTCACTCACCCATCGCTCCCTGTCACTCATTTATCGCCCGATGTCACTCACCCATCGCTCCCTGTCACTCATTTATCGCCCGATGTCACTCACCCATCGCTCCATGTCACTCACCCATCGCCCCATGTCACTCACACATCCTTCCATGCCACTCACCCATCACCCTATGTCACTCACCTATTGCCCCATGTCACTCACCCATCGCTCCATGTCACTCACCCATCGCTCCATGTCACTCACCCATTGCCCCATGTCACTCACCCATCGCTCCATGTCACTCACCCACCGCCCCATGTCACTCACCCATTTCCCCATGTCACTCACCCATCGCTCCATGTCACTCACCCATCGTTTCATGTCACTCACCATCGCCCCATGTCACTCACCCATCGCTCCATGTCAGTCACCCATCGCCCATGTCACTCACCCATTGCCCCATGTCACTCACCCATCGCCCCATGTCACTCACCCATCGCTCCATGTCACTCATTAATCGCCTGATGTCACTCATTAATCGCCCCATGTCACTCACTCATCGCCCCATGTCACTCACCCATCCTTCCATGTCACTCACCCATCGCCCATGTCACTCACCCATCGTTCCATGTCACTTACCCATCGCCCAATGTCACTCGCTCATCGCCCCGTGTCAGTCATCCATCGCTCCACGTCACTCACCCATCGCTCCATGTCACTCGCTTATCGCCCCATGTCACTCATCCATCGCTCCACGTCACTCACCCATCGTCCCTTGTCACTCACTCATCCCCCCATGTCACTCACCCATCGATTGCTGATCGAACACTCACGCCATATCCAGCGGAAGTGCTGCAGCCGATCACGCCACGGCGTTGGTCTACTTAAAACCTCCCTTCGTCTTCTCGCTGGCGAGGAAGAGACGCTTACGTAAACACCGCCACCGACCAACCGACATGAGACGCGGGGCAAAACAAGGAAAATCGAACGGGTTGAAAAAACATCCGAGGCGGGGGGCTGCGGAATCGCGGCCAAATTGGAGGCAGGAGGGAGCCCCTGGCTTTCATTATCTTTATGATGAAGCAAATTACAGCAGCGCCTGGCCGCTGTAAGACTATAGCACGGGCGGGAGGATGCGCTTGAAATGCCGGCGTTGTCTGTATCAAGTCCCCATCTGATCATCACCACATGCCCTTGTAGTAGGCCGAGTTATGGAGTAGTATACAGTTCATACCGCTGGGTGACTGGGGGGGGGTAGGGGACTGAGTTGGGTGGAGTGGGTGGGGAGGGTCAGTGGATGCATCAGCTGTAGTAGCCGCAACATGGTTCTGGTTATATGGGGAATACTATAATACTACACTATTTCGGTTACTACCAGATAGATGATCTATTGTTTATGAACACACCTGCATTTTATAAAAGGCAACAATATGGGTGGCGATAATAGGGGACGGGGACATTATTTGACTGCGGTGACCTCCTTGCATGAGTAACTGGCGATGTCATGCAATTTGCACCGAATAATGAGTCAAGTTTAGCTTGCACAGGGGCCGATCCAGGAATTTGAAAACGGGGGGTCAAAACTTGGGACCGGGAAAATTGCGACAATCCACCATTTGTTTGACGACCGGGGTGAGGGGGAGATCCACGCCGCATCAAATAGCGTTCTTCCAAAAAAAAGGAGGTCCACGCCATTCTTCCTCAAAAAAGGAGAGGGGGGGGGGTCTTGTCCCCCTGGACACACCCCACCCTCTGGATCCGCCCTTGCTGCATACATGTTCACCCAAAATATCTCGTTGATGAAAAGTTTTACGCTGCCGGGCGGATACCAAGCTCAGACGAAATCATGTGAAAATGTCGAAACTTTTTTATGGCAATGGGACCAGAATTCTAACCCGTTACATAAACATGTTGAGTCTCGTTTGGTGACCTCCTATAGCCGGTCCCGCATCACATGCTTGACACGTGTCAATGTGGATGAGAATCTGTTTTATCAGCAGATCGTCGCACGAGGCATTGCGAAAGGAAATATTCCAGTTTTATGCAGTTTTATTCCGGAAGTGCTTCTGGTGGAGTACCAAATCCCCAAATACACTTGAGTCTTTCTCGGTGTCACCCACCGCTGCACAGTTGTTATAACATCTCGACTGTCAGATGTGGACTTCAATAACTGTAAACGAGTTGCAGATATTACAGATTAGCTGTATAGATACATAAAATACATAGTTTGCACATAAAGAGAGAGGAAGAGAAATGCCCAGAGAGGCTGAGTGGGAGAGAGACCGAGACATAAAGATAGAAAGGAACACGGAGAGAGAAAGAAGAAGACGGGGGAAAGAGGGAGAGAGACAGGCAGAGAGGTACAGATAGGCATATATATATATAAACAGGGAGAGGGATCGAGATACAAATATAGAGAGACAAAGAGAGATACAAGGAGAGAGACAGAGAGAGAGCAGCAGAGTCGATTGAGCGAGGTAGCCATAGTCGATGTGGACTAAGCCGAACGGCCGGACCAAGGAGTTATGCGTGGGCTCTACCACCCCCCCCCCCCCACCTCCCCCACACCCACCCAGGCGTCACCCAGGCTCTACCCAAATAAAACTACCGCCGTGCTGGTCTCAACTCGCCGACATATAGTCACGTTACGACGTGATAACACCCGAGATCCCGTTAGCCTGACACAGAGACAGCCCCCATACCTGCTGCAGCAGGTGATGGGGTACAGGCCATCATCGCCACTGGGTCGGTATTAAATGGTGATAAAATCACATCATTTAAATTGGGTACGACATGGTTATGTTTCCTCTGTCAGACCCGTCAACAGTTAAATACGCTCACGAGAAGAAAACCAATTCGCGAATTATTGCTCCGGGAAAGTGTCCACGAAACCAAGAGAATGGCATTCCAATCACTAGTGTCAGGAATATAAATTATCGCACTCCCTTAGCTGCGGGCCTATTGTGACATGTCCGGGATAAACCCGTCTCGCACTCTCTGGGAATTCCTACTTTCAAAAACATACGCTTGCTCACTTCTCAGGGCGAAATTTACAACGGTTCGTGCGATAAAATGCCGGTGACGTTGCTTCTAGTGCGCGAGATGGGTTCTCACTTCTTTGGCCATTGGCACACCAGATCCTGGATAAACCCATCCCGCACTCTGGGACTCAAATAGTTTGATTGTCACCTCCCAGGGTGAAATTCCACTAAAGTTCGCATATGTATATGGCATTGCCTGTCGTGCGCGATGGGTTTATCTCAGCACACATTCTCAATGCTCTCTTCGCCCAAAGGCTCGGACAGGATATGGGAGACTTGAGCGGAGATAAACCGATCCCGCACTCGAACCAATGCCATATGCAAATCGTGTTACGTTCCGCTTTCCAACGTTGCATACTCATGTGCGCCAGTAGTACGCCACTAAATAGGAATAGCATGCAGTTTCTAATAGTCCACGCCGCGTTCTTTGTCAAAAAAAAGGGGGGGGGGTCCACGCCGTCTAAGATGGCCTACATTTGGCACACCCTTTGACCCCCCCCCCCCTGGATCCGCCCTTGATAGTGGGATTAATATCTTGAAATTATCTTTGAACCTAGCATCTGGACTCAAGCATATAAGTGATGGAGGAAGAAGTTGGTGCATATTGGTTTGGCTGCGGCTGGAAACAGGCCTTTTACATACTTGTCTCCCCAGCTCAGTCGGTAATCAGGCCGAGCTGCAGCTTAACAGGTGGTAGGTTCGAACTCTGGCACCGGCATCTGCGGGAAGTTTCATTCAACGCCTATCCATTGTCCCGAGAAATTTTCTTGGCATTTCCTGTGCGCCAAAGCGCCCGAAACATCTCTATATTTCCATATCGTTGCTTGATGTGCATTTGATCTATCTATACCACCTGTATCCAATCACGGAATTGTATCTGAGCACCCCCTATCGTCTCAGGTAGTACACCGGCAGTTAGTACGGTATGCAGTGACGTCACCAACAACTTTTATTGTGCGAGCACGAACTACAGAGGAATGCCTATCGCACAAAGCCACGCGGGTGAAACCGTACAATGAATAATGATGTTTTTGTGTTTCTTCCCTCAGACAAAGGCATTTTTCGATGCTTGGTAAAAGCATTTTTTTAGGTTTATATTAAGAGCCCCACGGAATTGGCTGGAATAACGATGGATCCTTTCTGCCAGTGCAATTCTATTCTTAGTGGAATTAACCGGATTAGTTGGACCCGGGGCATGGTTTTAACAGCTGCACCGTACCGACACGGCTGGCGGTATTGTGGACCTGAGTGATAAAATAGTCAGGTGGATGCGGGAAGTTGGAGGCTCAGGAATAAAAATGGCCTTGCCCACTGCCTCCCTACCTCGGGGATCAACAGAAAAGACAACCTTAATGACAATTGGATTGCCGCCACCAAAATTAACCTCTCTCCAACCTGGAAGAAATGTACTTCCGAGGATTCGTGGAAGCGCTTTGTCTTGTGAACTGTTTCTGGTACCTTCCTTATGTTTAGGTTGCCAAGGTTGAACTAATGCCAGACTTTTTCGTGTGGGGCGGCTTCAAAGCATAGTATTAATGATGATTGGGTTTCCTGCTTGGCTAATTTATCGTTCGCTTGGTTTTCGTGGGGCTAAACACGTAAGACACGATGATTTGCAAATCGTCCTTACAGACCATGCGCCAATCCAGCATCTGCAAGCGACTATCTCTCATAAGGGGGGTGGGGGGATGTGCAGCTTTGGTTCCATCCTTCATATAATGTTGAAGCCATCGTTGCGCAACCTTATTAAATCGTTCTTGCGGTCAATACACCAAGACGACGGGGTCAATGCATCAAGGTGCCGGGGTCAATACACCAAGATACCGGGGTCAATACCCCAAGGTGCCGGGGTCAATACACTAAAGTGCCGGGGTCAGTACACCAAGGTGCCGGGGTCAATACACCAAGGTGTCGGGGTCAATACACCAATGTGTCGGGGTCAATGCACTAAGGTGTCGGGGTCAACACACCAAGGTGCCGGCGTCAATACACCAAGGTGCCGGGGTCAATACACCAAGGTGTCGGGGTCAATACACCAAAGTGTCGGGGTCAACACACCAAGGTGCCGGGGTCAATGCACCTAGGTACTTGGGCCAATACCCCAATATGCCTAGTGAATACACTAAAGTTCCGGGGTCAATACACCAAGGTGCTGGGTCAATGCACCAAGGTGCTGGGTCATAACCCTAAGGTGCCGGGGTCAATACACCAAGGTGTCGGGGTCAATACACCAAAGTGTCGGGGTCAATACACCAAGGTGCCGGCCTCAATACACCAAGGTGTCGGGGTCGATACACCAAAGTGCCGGCGTCAATACACCAATGTGCCGGGGTCAATACACCAAGGTCCAGGGTCAATACACCAAGGTGCCGGGGTCAATACACCAAGGTATCGGGGTCAATACCCGAAGGTGCCGGGGTCAATACACCAATGTGGCGGGGTCAACACCCCAAGGTGCCGGAGTCAATTCATCAATGTGCTGGGGTCAATACGCCAGGGGTCAATACTCCAAGGTGCCGGGGTCAACACACCAAGGTGCCCGGGGTCAATACACCAAGGTGCCGGGGTCAATACATCAAGGTGCCGGGGTCGATACACCAAGGTGCCGGGGTCGATACACCTAGGTGCCGGGGTCAATACACCAAGGTGTCGGGGTCAATACACCAAGGTGTCGGGGTCAATACACTAAGGTGTCGGGGCCAATACACCAAGGTGCCGGGGTCAATACACCAAGGTGGCGGGGTCAATGCACTAAGGTGTCGGGGCCAATACACCAATGTGGCGGGGTCAATGCACCAAAGGATCGGGGTCAATACACCAAGGTGCCGGCGTCAATACACCAAAGTGCCGGCGTCAATACACCAATGTGCCGGGGTCAATACACCAAGGTCCGGGGTCAATACACCAAGGTGCCGGGGTCAATACACCAAGGTATCGGGGTCAATACCCGAAGGTATCGGGGTCAATACCCGAAGGTGCCGGGGTCAATACACCAATGTGCCGGGGTCAATACACCAAGGTGCCGGAGTCAATACACCAATGTGTCGGGGTCAATACACCAAGGTGTCGGGGTCAATACACCAAGGTGCCGTGGTCAATACACCAAGGTGCCGGGGTCGATACACAAAGGTGCCGGGGTCAATACACATAGGTGCCGGGGTCAATACACCAAGGTGTCGGGGTCAATACACCAAGGTGCCGGGGTCAATACACCAAGGTGCCGGGGTCAATACACCAAGTTGCCGGGGTCAATACACCAAGGTGCCGGGGTCAATACACCAATGTGTCGGGGTCAATACACCAAGGTACCGGGGCAATGCACCAAAGTGATGGGGGCAATGCACCAAAGTGCCGTGGTCAATACACCAAGGTGCCGGGGTCAATGCACCAAAGTGATGGAGGCAATGCACCAAAGTACCGTGGTCAATACACCAAGGTGCCGGGGTCAATACACCAAGGTGCCGGAGTAAGTACACCAAGGTTTCGGGGTCAATACACCAAAGTACCGGGGTCAATGCACCAAAGTGATGGGGGCAATGCACCAAAGTGCCGTGGTCAATACACCAAGGTGCCGGGGTCAATACACCAAGGTGCCGGGGTCAATACACCAAGTTCCCGGGGTCAATACACCAAGGTGCCGGGGTCAATACACCAATGTGTCGGGGTCAATACACCAAGGTACCGGGGTCAATGCACCAAAGTGATGGGGGCAATGCACCAAAGTGCCGTGGTCAATACACCAAGGTGCCGGGGTCAATGCACCAAAGTGATGGGGGCAATGCACCAAAGTGCCGTGGTCAATACACCAAGGTGCCGGGGTCAATACACCAAGGTGCCGGAGTAAGTACACCAAGGTGTCGGGGTCAATACACCAAAGTACCGGGGTCAATGCACCAAAGTGATGGGGGCAATGCACCAAAGTGCCGTGGTCAATACACCAAGGTGCCGGGGTCAATACACCAAGGTGCCGGAGTAAGTACACCAAGGTGTCGGGGTCAATACACCAAAGTACCGGGGTCAATGCACCAAAGTGACGGGGTCAATACACCAAGGTGTCGGGGTCAATACACCAAGGTGGCGGGGTCAATGCACCAAGGTGCCGGGGTCAATACACCAAGGTGCCGGGGTCAATACATCAAGGTGCCGCCTCTTAACACCGTCTGTGTTATCCGTCAGCGCCAAGTGAGGGCGCCACTTGCGCGTCAGACGATGTGTCTATCACTCTAGCCACCACGGACCACGTTAACGTTCCGCATTGATTTGATAGAACGACTCGGCGATGCGATCTCAGAAAAAACTCATGCCACAGGCGGTAATGAAATTACTCACAGCGTTCCAGGGCGCCAAAGAACAAAAATCTTGTCGATTTTTGCCGTCGAATATCAGCCTCCAAGATTGATTTACCGCCAATATGGGTTCGATGTAACAAGATGTGTCCGTGGTAAAAGGTAAAACACGATGAGTTGATGCGATGGCAGCACAGCCATTGAAACGGTCTTTCTGTATGCGCGGAAGTGAATAAACCTTGCACCCAGTCGTTGTCGGCAAAACAGACCGATAGATGGCGCTGCGTTGTCGGCAGATATAGATATCATTTTTTGGGGGAGGCAATCTTCCGGCAGATGGAGCTTGCATTGCTTCTCATTGGCTGGGTATGTTGAGAGGTTTATTCAGTGTAGGCAAAGGTGTGGTTTGCTTAATTGCCGCAAGAGGGCGCTGACATCAATGGACGCGCTGTTGATGCACGTGACGTCACGGCGTTCATTTCAACCTCCGACAGCCAAGTATCGCGATTGCACAAGTATCCAGGTACTGGACAGTGACTCAGTCCGCTTTAAGTAAGAACTGATTATTAAGGGTTCGTCGTCAAAAAGACCATGGTTACCCCTCATGGTATGAAACCATTGTCTGTCCCATGTATTATTCAGTACACAATTAGCAAAAGGTTTGCCTGTGATTAGTAAGGTAATTAATTGATCCATTGATCCCAATACAGAAATATGCATGCATTTCTACGAGCATAGAATATCTGATATTCTCGGTCCAGTATATGTAGTGTCCATGGAGGCGCGGTGTATTATTCGTGTGGCAGGCATTCTATGATGACATACATTACGGTAACAAAAACATAAATACCAACAAGTGTCGGTGCAAATAACGGCAGCAACGAAAGCAGCCGTGAATTCCAAAACAAATTTTGTTGGGGTACGCCCTGGGGGGCGGGGGGGGGGGCTAGGGTAGGGGTAGGGGGGGGGGGGTCAGCGTCCCATTCGGACCACCACCAGAAATGTGTACGTCAGTATCCGTACCCTTCCATGGGTGTAAGTATATGATACCCCCCCCCGCTCCCACTATCCATTGAATAGAATGACGGACCTACACCACACCTACAGTCCAGGGTTGCGGACGAAGTCCACGTGCTTGACAATATGACAAGGCGGAGCGGGTGGGTGGGAAGGGGGAGGGGGAGGGGGAAGTAGGTCGTGAAAGCTTAACCCGACAATTGGCCTGTTCTTGCCATCAACTGTTATTATTAATTGACATGCGTTTGTCTTCACCAGCACCCCCCCCCCTTCCCCATCATCTCCTCCTTCACCCCTCACCCAGTCCTAACCCTCACCCGACCATGTCGACCCACAACGTCGACCCTACCCGGCAGAACGTTTCGGCTACCGCAGCGCCTTGGCATGGTCCTTAATCCAGATGTTTACGGTATAAACAAACAGAGGCGGAGTCCTACCTGGTTACTGTCGTCATCGCGACGTGCGCGTGAGGGGGGAGGGGGGAGGGGAGAGTGTGGAGCGATGAGGGCGGAGAGGGTGGAGGGGGGAGAGCAGGAGAGCAAGGTAAAGCCAAAGGAAGGCGATATCCCTGGGCGGTACGTGAGAGGCGCTTAATTACCTTGTCAACTCTGTCGACACTATCACCGATGAACTCTCTTAATTGAAATAGATTCAGGAGAAGTCTAGATATATACGGTCGCTGGTGTAAGGCGGTCAGACAGTTGCTTCCTGGAAAAGAGACACAAAGGCTTGTGATTAATCTCCTGTCTGTCACATGAAAGCAATGTCACCGGTAGTCTTTGAAGACGTGCATTAGCATTTCAAAGTGAATTTATCAAACAGATCCAGTTTACCTTCAAAAGTTTACTTTTCCTAATTCTATTTACGTGCAAACGTGTCGACGCCGATGACATAAAGCCAGTAAATTGTAAGAGACAAAATAAGTGGAAACGAGATTTCAAAGGCGTTGATTTATTTGATGGAGAATTTTCAGCGAAATCATAAAAGTAAAGCGCAAATGCTCTACAGTAAGGACATATACCACATGACGCCGAGACAAACGTTAGATGCGTGGTGTGTGAGGTGGGGTGGGGGACATGGGTATAGGGAGGGGGGGGGGGGGTCACCCACGCATGTTGCCGTCTCACTCGGATACGCCATGGCTTTAATGCGGCAACCCACCACCTGAGCTCAGTATGCCACTCCGCCCCCACCTTCCTTGGAGTGAAATAAAGTCCAAAGTGCTTTAGCGTTTTTTTGCACAGTTTGTGCAGCCACATGTTCAGTCACAGTGATAGATGCCAGATCGCCACGTCATAAAACGTTATGGCCGTACAGGTTGGGTGACTGCCATAAAGACCAGTCGGAATGGCACCAGAAGGCGACCAGTCGGAATGGCACCAGAAGGCGACCGGTGTCGGGTTACTATGGCCACCTCCGCAAGCCACGTGGTCGCCGGATTCACCCTCAGGGACTCAACCGTTGCAAGGTCAGATCCACAGCAAGGTCAGATCGACAGCAAAGTCAGATCCACAGTAAGGCCAGATCTACAGCAAGGTCAGATCCACAGTAAGGCCAGATCTACAGCAAGGTCAGATCTAAAGCAAGGCAGATCTACCGCAAGGCCAGATGCAAAGCGAGGCCAGATCCACAACAAGGTCAGATCTACAGCAAAGTCAGATCCACAAAAAGGTCAGATCTACAGCAAAGTCAGATCCACAACAAGGTCAGATCTACAGTAAGGCCAGATCTACAGCAAGGCCATTTACACAGCAAGGCCAGATCCACAGCAAGGCCAGATCCACCGCAAGGCCAGATCCACGGCAAAGCCAGATCCACAGCAAGGCCAGATCCACGGCAAGGCCAGATCCACGGCAAAGCCAGATCCACCGCAAGGCCAGATCCACAGCAAGGCCAGATCCACCGCAAGGCCAGGTCCACAGCGAGGCCAGATCCACGGCAAGGCCAGATCCACAGCAAGGTCAGATCACAGCAAGGCCAGATCCACCGCAAGGCCAGATCCACAGCAAGGCCAGATCCACAAGTCTTGCTGTGGATCTGACCTTGTTGTCGTCTCGATTCCGTCGCAGTTCGGTTCCGCCGCTGTAGCATGATAACCTGTCCGGCGTGATAAAATATCGGGTTGACATGTGCGCATGCGCAGCGAATGGAAAGGCTATATAAATAGCTCATTTATGTTTGGTTGATGGTTAGGTTAGGACTAAGTTAGGGCGAGGGCCAGGGTTAGGGTAAGGAGTAGGGTTCTGGTCAGGGTTAGTGGTATGAAAGAAGCGTGACCGGACAAGTTATGGCGGCCGGACAGGTTATTATGTTACACCGCTTCTCCGCATACCGCGTCCAGTGGGCGTCAGCATTATAACACTGGTGTCGGCTTCTACCTCATACATTCATATTCGCTCTCGCCAGGGTGGCGCTGAGCAAATTAAGAGAACAAATACGACAGCGACTTATAGAAATGAATTCCAGGCTGCGCTTGAAATCATAACACTCATATCAGATGAAGGAAGGAAGGTCATAACCCGCATACAGTGCTTAGCATTATATTTCTTTCTATATTACGTTGACAGAGGTTATAAGTGACTTGGCGGTTTTTCAAGGATATTTGCTTTACTGGCGGCCGATATAGGGCTGTACAGTTCTCGCGGGTTCTGTTTCCGGTTTAGGTCTTTTGGGGACCAACAAAAAAACACGTGCTCTTAGAACGAGTGCGCATCACGCTGGTGCCTTGCTGCAACTGCGTGAAACGCACTCATTGTAGTCAACGTTTTAGTGCTGGGAACCGGCCAGCTGCGCGGTTTGTGCCTAAAGAATCGAGTGGGTGTGAAACTAGTTTTTGTTTGCTTTGGTCCCGGCATTGTTAACTATAAAACCATAATATAGTTAAAGACAAGACATTTATCTCTCCATAATGCATGTGGTCCGTTCGATGAGACCGTTGAAAGCGTTGTATTTTGAGCCAAATCATCGATGTTTACAGTTCTACGACAAAAAGAGCACCATTGTCCTCACCCGCTCAATCCATATAAGGAGCGTTGTTACGTAACCATAGATACCGCGCGCAGACACGCGCGTCATGATGATTATTACGTCATACGACATGGAAAACCCCGCGCAGCACATCATATCGCCTGACGCTGACAGTCACTCATGAGACAACCGCATTCTGGTTTATCAACTGCCTAATCATACATAACATAAATTTACTCGGATGGTTATAATTCGGATATGCACAGAACTTCAGTGGTTAGTTGTGCTTCCAAGGACAGCTTTAGCCGATCTTGTGTGTGAGGCGAGTGAAGGCAAACAACCGGAAGGTAGGCAACACGTACAGGCCGTTGATGCTAGGCATTGACATTGACGCAGAGCATAGGTATCCCTGTCTCTTGGGGTCTCGATAAGATCACGAAGTGACTGTACAGCCCTATTGGCGGTCTGGGTGTAGGAATGGAGCGCCACAGTGCGGGGAGATTGAGTGGGTGGGTCTGGATCCGACCAGCATGTTGTGAAACTGACCTTCGGGATGTGTGTCGAGTTGACGCTGGTTCTGGATCGATTCTGGCCTTGCTGTAGATCTGACCTTGCTGTGGATCTGGCCTTGCTGTAGATCTGGCCTTGCTGTGGATCTGGCCTTGCTGTATATCTGGCCTTGCTGTAGATCTGGCCTTGCTGTGGATCTGGCCTTGGTGTGGGTCTGACCTCGCTGTGTTGTAGATCTGGCCTTGTCGTGGATCTGGCCTTGATACACCACAAGGCCAGATCCACAACAAGGCCAGATCCAGATTGTGAAATAAATAAAACTCACAATAATAACAGATTCCATGTAGTTGGCGCCATGGAAGGATCCTGGAAGCGGGGGTTGGGGCGGGGGGGGGGGGCTGCGGTAAGGCTAGGGGTGACTAGTGTGAACAATGCACAAGTGACATCCATACCACGCTGTGGTGTCAATTGGTGGCAGCTTGATGTATTTACTACCAAGTGTCATTGGCGCGTCTGGAAATGTGAAAACTTCTTCCCATAAACTGTTTCAAATTGTAGTAGTGCGTCTTGATTAACAACCCTTTCAGAGCAGTTCGGACGGGTGTGCTTCTACGGTAGCCTCGGGCTGACAGCTGTATGTGGGGGCATGGGAGGCGGTGGCAGGGGGGTGAGGGAGGGAGGGGAGAGGGGGCTGCGGGGAGGAGTGGGATGGGTGTGGGGAAATAACCGACATTTTGGGACGCCGCCATAGAGAACGGCACCACCTTGGCGGTCTGGCGTCCCTCGAGACATCCCCCCCCCCCACCAACCCCTGGACCCATCGTACCCATATTTTCGCCCCCTCTCCCAGTCTACCCCCACCAATCCACCCCACCCCCGGTCTCAAGAGAGGGTGACATGGAAGTGGCAGTCTCTCAGCTGGTTGTAGCCGTTAACACTGCTTCTCGCGCTGTCAAAGATTCCCAGGACCAAGGCGCTAGACCGGACGTGAAACCCGTTTGAAGTTAAATCTTTCTTGAGGTTTTGAATATTAATAATTATATTACTTAAATTCAGACAGAAGAGATTTATTCTTTCAACTTAATTGATGATGGTCATTGTTTGATTTAACACAATAAACGCTTGCGGAGCTTAATTCAATACAAGGTGATAATTTATATGTACATAACACGATTTATTATGTTGTGATGCCTGCCAAATCATTCGAAGTCCTGTTCTACTCATCTACCCACCACCCTCCTCCCCTGCCCATGCACCGTGACCCCCCCCCATCATCGCACATGCTCAATTAATCCCCAGTGTTTTGGGCGGAATGTCTGTGTGTCAGCATGAGGCGGTCCCATCCACACACTAGCTACTGCGGCCGAAAAAGACAGACACGTGAAGAGCCAAGTCCCCACGATGCCATCTGAGTCTCGTTAATCACGTGGTTCCGGTACCTGTCGCCCGTGACATGCGCACTGTGGTCGGATTGTTACCAGAGTCCCTGTGGGGTCGGAGGGACCGCCGCGGAGGTGTGGGTAAAACACGCAGCCGCCCAGTGACGCCGCGACCATTACGTGGCTCTCTTACGTCCACCATGCAGGAAGCGCTGTAGCCACAGATACCGCCACATGTGACGTGGGAAAACGTTGGTGGGCTGCATATCGCGTTTCCCTCTCAGTGACAGCAGTAATAACGATCAAACCGCGAAATGTGAGTCATGACACGCATAAAGGTGACACCACCAACGCTGTGCGACATTTCCCTAAAGATAATATTGTACAGCCGTTGAAACGCCGGCCAGCGCGGTGACCGAATATGAAACGCCACGGCATATACACCAACAAATAATAATATCGCTTTGTTTGTGTGTTATGCTACGTGTTTCTCATTAGCTCATCATTGGTTGTTTATGTAATGTTAAAGTGAAATAATTCAAATGTAATTACATCAACCTGGAAACTAGAAATTGACCAATTGAGATGAAACACCAGACATCTCCGGAAAGGTCTTCGTATATGCTCGCATTTGTATGACCCGTCCTTTCCGTAGTCTAGACCAATGAACACTATGTTATGCTGTAGGCATGCAATGTTACTTTTTGTGTATTGTTTTTATTTAACTGGCACAACCAAAGTGTAGATTAAAAGACTCTTAGATTTATCAACGGTCGCTATTCACAAACGTCTGGGGCCAATTAACTAACAGACGATATTACGAGACTGGATTATTGGCGCTTTGTTGATATAGGGATCTGTTTTGATCTGGTAACGTACACTCTTATCCGCTTTCTGCAACAGTATCAATATTATTTATGTATGCACCCATTGTCAACCCCGAAAGCCGTCACAACATGAAACTGTTTGCGGATTCTTTGATGGATGACTGAGTGCAATTCGTTTAACAAGAAGGTGATATACGGTTCTATAGTTGGTGCTGAAAAGGAGCAACAAAAAAGTGAAACCATTTGTGTATTCTACGCTCAAAGTTGCTCAACGCATAACATATTCCGGTGGAATAACACATCCACGCACAGTGTAATTGGCAGCAACTACGCGTTACTAAAAACCACCGTTGGTTATAATAAAACTTAGCGGCGAAGAAATGCCAAATGGATAAATCTGGTCGGTCGTAAAAGAAAAAAAACAAAGCAAAACTAAAGACCGAAATCCGTTTCTCCGCCCGAAAGTAGTTACTTGCACGAGGTGAGGTCTCGCGTTACATCGTCAGCTTGAGCGAGACTGACGGTGTCAAACCCGTAATAAACGAGGCATGGAGCGCTGAGTTTATCGTATGACGTGTCAGGTGATTTGCCTCAGCAACAGATGCGGCGTTATTTCCATTAACCCATTAATGCCTGGGCGTAGACAGCATCGACAAAGTTTGCATTTTATTGCGGTTTATTATGATCATCCGAAACGACAAAAAGACTACCATGGGGAAGGGAAAACACATCGGTGTGATAACCATAGCGATAGTTTCACATGAATCGAAGACTTACACTTGGGCTTATTAACACCAGTGGCACGTGGATTCAATTATATACTGCATATCTTTACGTATACACATAGGAATATATTATATATGTGACCCTAGCTCAGTTAAGGTGTTGGTGCCACGATATTGTTTGGTTCAAAGTGTTTGTCCGTTGAATATAAACAAATCGTAGCTGGTTACGATGTTTATTCCATGAAATCACAAACACAACATTCATTAAAGTAGCAAAACTAAGGTCCATCCTTTTTATTTTCGGGAGAATTGCCGATGAATGCTGTTTAGAAATTACTCTATGATTGATATGTGAGCTTCATCTCTGTAGATAAGCATGTTGTCGCGGGGGGTGCATTGCATTCATGGTTAGGAGTAATGTCAGGTGTTTTTCGTTGAGTTCAAGCCAAGGAACAGGGAGGGCATTGTCTTTGTCTATGACGTCATTTTCCTCCCTCTTAAAGTTCTGTTAAAAAGAATACCAAATACACTAACAATACCGCCCCCCCCCCACCCGTCCCTACTATTTAGGCATTGTAACTTCTGAATGTAAACGGGGAAGCACAAGTTCATAATATGCTCTTAAGTTGTATTGACGTGGCTTCAATTCTAGTGTTTATTAAGCAGGCTGAGCTGCAGATCATCAGATCGTGAGTTCGGTCCATGTGCACATGAAACATAACAATTTCGATCTCAACATACGTTATAGATAGATCATCTCAGAGACCACAAAGCACTCGCCATGGTTCATCATTATTGCATTTAAATCACCTCGGAATTGGTTTAATTTCCATTTCATCCCCTTGAAGTTTTCCTCGCTGCATCCGAAGTGTTACACGCATACCCAGACTGTACCACATCTATTGACTTCCCACGCCACCCACCCCGAGTAGATACAATCTGTCCTGTATCGCCACGATCAGTGTGGCTTTGATACCCCCCCCCCCCCTCCCCCACTACCACCGCTCCCTTCTCCGCCCCCACCTCCCGCGTTGCACAATGATCCATAATATTACCCCGGAGTACAGCTCTGACTGGCCCCGGGATACTTTTCCAGGGGATTGGCCCCGTAGTTCGCGGGCCGCTGCCGCTGCCGCTAGAGTTCTCCGGTCCCTGTGGTTAACCACATCTCCCTCCGAATGACAGTGACACGAGCGCTCTTCCGGAGCAGTAATGCGGAACGACGTGTCTTTGATGTGGAGGAATGTCTGGATCCACTGTGCTTCTAATCAAGAAATGCCCCGCAGTATTAATTCGCCTTCTGATTAGCAGACATTGAGTCACTGGGTGGCGCCACGGGGGGGGGGGGGGGGTGCTGCTTTGATCGGTGGTGCGTACGCAGCACGCAGTGGAGGTGGGGTGTGGGGTGATCGGCTTAATGTGTACCCACACAGTACGACAGCTTTGATCGGTTCAGCTGTATACACAACAAACATGATTTCCTGGTGTCTTCTTGGGCCACTTTGTGTGCTTACCCAAACGTCAAATGAATCGGTGTTTTAGGCCGCGTTTGTGCACGCAAGGACTAACAACTGGGCCAAGGAACTTCCCGGCACGAGGAAGGAAAGATGAAGGGATGGAACCTAATTTGGAATTAGGTACCCGGGCCAGAATACTAACCCAACAACTACACCAAGGAGGCCCCCAGGACCTATTGATCTGTGGTCTAGTGCGCTAACCACTCTACAACAAGGAGACCCCCATGACCTATTGATCAGCGGTCTAATGCTGTGACCATCAGATTTTCCACAAACATTTTAACCAAATGTTACAGTTGTGTTAAATTTGAATAAAAGCCTTTCATTTCAGTATTCTCTGCCGATTTTATTTAATTGGCGGGAAAGATCTGTTTAAATAGCTTTAACACACACAAAAAAGATACTCGCCTGTGGTTATTTCTCTGCATAATATTTATTACCAAGGGTAGGTTTATCCATCACTCTTGTGTGCCATATTACAAGTAATTGGTCTATTCACTTTCTCCTGGCTGGGAGGCATCCAATGCCCGCGACGGATCAACAGACGCCCTCTTCCTTACCTGTGTTTGGTTAACCAGGCGATAATCTCCAAGACGAGGCAGGGAAAGATCGCATGAGTTATCGCCGAATAAATCAGTGTGTTTGAAGTGGGAAGAGCATAAAAACACGATCTGGGGGGTGTTCGTTATCTCAGTTAGGGAGCGTAGCTTACGTTACCGCGTCGTCGTCATGACGGCACGGGGGTCTCTCCAAACCCTGGAAGGCATTGAATCACCCCTCTCCCCCCACCCTCTCCCTCCCGCCACCTATAACCCTTTATTATCGCAGCCTCTTCTCTCGGCCTCTGTATATATCTCTCTCTGTCTCCCTCTCTCTCTATATATCGTATCCCTTCTCGGTGGTTCTTTATCTTATCGCTGTCTAAATCTATCTCCACCCGACTTTCCATCGTCTCATCTCTTCAGGGGATTCTTTTCGCCGTTCTACCACACTTTCTTTGGCTTTCCCACAGCGGCGTATGTCTCATCTACGACTCTTCCACAAGAATCTGATACTGCCACCCCCCCCCCCCCCTCCCCGGGGCCCACCCTACACCCACCCCCAGCGAACGGAAGCGGTGTGGTATCGGATGGGGAGGAGAGGGGGGCCCGGGGGTCGGAGGGAGGAGGCGGGGGGGAAGGGGGAGCTGTTGGAGGGGGTGAAGAAGGGGGGGGGGCGGAGGAGGCGGATTGAAACAACAACCACCACCAACATCGCCGTCGATAAATTCTGCTCACCCTGTGTGGTCTGATCTCACCCCGCAACAGCTCTCCCGTTGCCTGTTTTTTATGTCCTCCTCGGTTTGACGGCGACACAGCTAGAGGAGCCCGAACATCCAGTCCCTCCCATTTCTTAGCATAACTGACGAGTTTGGCGGTGCCTGGTTTCTCGTTGAAGGTGTGGTTCTGCGTATCGCAGACACCACAATAGTGAAAACCAGCTTGGCTTGTGGGGCAAAGACTACTGACTTCATCATAGCCGTTAATGTGAGAATTGAGTGTATCAGGCGCATTGGTTATTTTTGGTGGGTATATCATATATATGTATCATATATATTTTAATCACTCAATTGTATCGTCACTACATTTTTGTCATTACCATAAGTAATCTTCCTGTTCCTTTTTATCACTCAACACGTTTATTGTCACAGGACAACATGGTCTTCTTATTACGTCACTCAGTCTCAGGTCACTTAATCTCAGGTTACTCAGTCTCGCGTCACTTAATCTCACGTTACTTAGTCTCACTTTATGCCAAATCGCCCAGACTCATGCTACTCAGTGTCACGTCACGCAAGAACGAAATTACATTTCACATCTCCCAATCACTATTTTGTCTTGACAGAACAAATTAATTATATAATATCTCGTGTATCAAAATATAATTTATTCTTTATTTCAGATCAGTTATTCTGTCATTATGTACACTTACAACTGGGACTGAATAAAGTTCTCATCCTGTACAATAAATATGAAGACGATGGTTCACGATTTGTCAAGTACGCATCAAATAAATATTTTACTTCAAATAATTAGCAAATCCGGTTCTTCTCAAGTATCACGTATGGCATCCTCAACATTAAAAAAACCGAAGAACTTCAGAACCACTTTTACCAGTCGGCCTAGCATAAACCATATGATACTAGATAACAATGCTGAAATGTGACTTGGCCTGATTTCATTTCTCATTACGCCAGTATGGTCTTAACCACATCAGATTAGAGTCACATACAGACTTCCGTTAATTACCATATTATTATGAACAGTTTATCTGGTAAAACCCGACCACGCGAAATGTTCATTGCGTCCTTCCATTTCATGTCGCAATCACAGGAGTTTAGCCGTTACAACAGAATATCTGATGTACTCGATAATTCTATGCACACATAATGGACAGAGAGATAGTCCGATGTAAGCCAGAAGAAATACACAAATATTCTGTCTTAAGATTACATGGTCAAATAGCGACCTTAGGCATCACAGGCTGATGGCAACGTTGCTCATTTGTATACTGACTTACACATGGAACAGGGCTAACAATGGTAGAATTTCATATTATGTGGGTAATCCAGGGACTATCAGGTATGTTGTTTTCAACATCAAATATACAACATCTTTCTCTATGAAAAATTAACGCATTGTTCGATCTGTTTCAGTGCTAACTCGTTGGGAAATGTATGCATTATCATATCTATTTTCATCTTAAGTGTCCAAAGCGTCAACAATGCTCACTGTTTGATGACGTAATACCCAAGACCGCCACTTTTCCGCGTATCTAGCTGTACTAGCAGGAGAGAAGATGCCTTTAAGGTCGAGAGCGGGTGGCGCCTGGCGGATTTTTTCAGAACTAAATTCAATTTATTTTTTTGAATTTTTAGGATTAAATGGCAACCAATATCAATCTATGTCACATCAAATAATGTTTCCTCCACCAAATTTGCATGTATTTGAAGTATTACAAGCAAATACCAAGATATTTAGTGATTGCACATATGTGCCGAAAGGCACAATTGTGACAATTCGTCATTTTTGGCCTATTTTATGGCCTATTTTGGTTACAAAAGAGCTTATAGAACAAAAGTTAGTTCAGTAACATATCGTTTTTTTGTTATTTTTGTATTCACTATGACGCTAGGCTTCAGCAGGCAGTTTTTTGTGGAAGTCTGTCGACCAGTTTTTATAGGGGATTTAAAAACATGAAGAAAAAAACACATTTATAAGATTTTCCCATTGACCGCCATGTTAAAGCCAATTTGACAAAAATGCCCCAAACTTTTTTTTTAGTGAAGTGACATATATTTTTTATTACATTTTCAGGTAGATCCATACATGATACTTATCTAGAGAAAAAATCAAAAAAATCTGTCGACGAATTTTTTTTGACCCCCTACCCGCTCTCGACCTTAAAGGCAAATATCATTCAGTTTTTGTAAGCTACAGCTTCATATTTATCGAATAAGGATATCATCAAGTGAATTCTACTTAAACGATTTTAAATGTCTCTTATGGAACAGAAAGCTGTATGAGCAGCCTTTAAATTGGACTAATTCACTGTCCAGTATCTGTAATAAAGGTTTAGTAGAGAAGTCTCGTCTATTTACAGCTGAGCGTCGGATTCATCACGAGATTCCACGCATTCCTCAGCTCATGAGGCTTGACCCTGTGCAGAATAATCACGCGATCTCTCAACTGACATGGCTCTAAGTATTTATCCCTGTGACTGAATTTCCCATTAAATACGTGCTTAGCTTGCACTTTCTGTCCCAGCAAGCCCGTCACGAAAACGTCTTCCAACCAGAAAGGCTTCGTCTGCAGAGCGGCCTCATACAGCGAGGCGACGATATCACCGGATATGAGGTAAGCGGCACCGGAAATGTACTTGGGATACGTCGTACCCCGAAAAATAGTCCTCGCGGTGTAATATTTGGATCTCTGGTCCCTGATTGGATGAGCGCCTGCTATGACGTCACCCATGAAAAATCTATCGTGGACGATATCCTGCAGATCGTTCATGAGAAGTGGCGTATTCACGAAGGTGTCGTCATCCGCTTTGAGGATATATTTCACTTGTGGACAGCGCTGCGTGACCCACTTTAGCATGGCCACGGATTTCAGCGTCAAGTTCTTGTAAGAGTCAAGGGAGTTAATCCTCAGGATATCCCGATATTTGGCGCTTTCCCGGGCCAGTTGCCCTTCAGTCTGGCGGCTTTCATTGTGGGCCGGGACACCGACGATGAAGACCACGTTGACATGGGAATCTGGCGGCCCAGCCACGCTGCCCCACGATTGTCTGATCGCCTCGCGAGGCTCCTTGTGATTGGCTGCCGACATGACAAAAATGATGACGTAAGCATTTTCTGGGCATAGGTGATAATCGTCGCCGAGAAACTGTAACTCCTCGAAGTCCATGTACTTTCCATCGTCTCTGCCGTCGATCTGACTGTGGCTGCTGAGAGCGCGGTGTTCCGTTTGCGGACGCATTATCTTGTCGATATCCGGACCTGGGTCTTCGGCCTTCAGCACCGCTGCTGCCACGCGAGGATAAGTGTTTATACACGCCAGTAACCATAGCAGCACGCACGTGCACTTGCTGGCCATGGCTTGCCAATGATCGAAGTTTAAACTTCGTCTCAACATGTTCAATGAATGTTAGGACGCTAACGGTTTAGCGGAATCTATGGATGCCTGTCCTCCAGTTTCGGATATGGTGTTGACGTCACGTACGTGTTGCTACGTCACGCAAACGTGTTGTGTCATAACGAGAACGCTGTCAGCCAAAGGCCAGTCTCACTGCGTCGTGCCAAGCAAAGGTAATCCAAGGTAATCCGCGCCAAGAAGGTGACCTTGACGTTTACACCACGTGACCAACAGGATTCCAGCGGGGTGATCTAAAATAGAGAATACGAATGAATGAATGAATGCTTAAAATAAGTTAATAAGTAAACAGTAAATAAATATTGACACGCCCATGTCACCTTGGATAATCGAACCACTATAGCGTATTATATGCAACTTGGAAGCTTCGCTCTTGGGTTGCACAAATGCTTCATGTATGCTAATCAGCTAATCAGCCATACAAGCGCTTGCTCCACTCAATCAGTGGTGGCTAGCTGAGCTGCAGGGTAGATATTGAGGAGGTTCCGTCGAAAGTAGGTGTCCACCGGACATTGAAAGAGAGAGGTAGGAACGTGTTATTGGGCGGGCTGTTATGCCAACGGTTTTACTGGTATCTATACATAGCCATACAAATACGCCATATGGTTCTATTAACGCATTATCAATAAGTTCTGTGTTATCCGGCAAAGTTTAGCCGCTGCTTGGTAATAATGCTCATCTTCTTCGCTTCCTAAACCGCAAGAGAAATGGTCTATACGCTGGCTGGAATGCGTTTCCTGGCAGATAGTCTTACCGCTAAAACTCGAAACCGGACGGCAACTTTTAACACGGAGCCGAACTACGTGGAGTCTACCTATGCGAAGAACCGGAAATAGTGAGTTCAAATGCAACCCCCTGGAGGCTTCGGCTTGGGAGATTGGTATCAGCTCCTCCTCCCACCCGAGCTCACCGCAGGACTTCCCCCTGAGTCTGCCCTGCCCCGCCGCCCCCTCACCCCCCACCCCCTCCCCCCCCCCCCCCCCCCCGCCGCACCATCTCTCCCTATCTCTCTCTTTCTCTGTATTTCTCTGTCTCGGCCCCTTCTTGCCCGCTTGTGTTTTCTGAAACCCCAGACGCGTTGGTTGAACTTCTGGCTGAATTGTAAGAACGCGAGTGTAAAATTGGGATGATTAAGGCGGAAAGTTATAGAGAGAATGAGACAGAAAGACAACCCGTGAGGGAGAGAGAACGAGACGCAGAGAAGGACTCATGAAGAGACAGAAAGACAAAGAGCGGGAGAAAGAAAGAGGTGACATTATGAGCCAGAGATTACGACAGAAAGCGTTCTGCATGATTAGTGACCAGAAAGACAGATAGAAACAGTGAGACAACGATGTGGGTTAGAGGTAATAAAGACAGCGCCAGAAAAGACAGAGAAAAAGATAATGAGTGAGTGCGAGAGAGAAAAAATTAGGGACATGGGGAGGGGGAAAGAGAGAGAGCTAGAAATGAAAAAAAAAAATGCGGACAGACAGAGGGCGTCGGCACAAGAATGCAACACGCCGATAATAAAACTTCCATATAGCATTAGCCTATTATCGCCTAGGGAGGGCGTGTAGTGTGGCACGTGGCCTCCCACAGACGTCAATTAGTGTGACCAGTTTTGGGCCCCATTTTTTCTCGGGTTTCCCTTTGTGGAAGACTCCAGCCCGGCGTTTTAGCCGCCTAATGAGCTTCATTTCTTTCTCCGATGAAAACTCCGAAGAATACGGGCGCCATCTTGAATTTGGTTCGTCTAAAATGGTTCTTGCCAAGTAACGGTGTGTAAATTTATATATTTTGAATCGAGTTGTTGGTGTTGGCTTAAATATCATCTGCCTCGTTCGCACCCACAACAGTAATATACAGGTGAAGTGATTGTGTAGAGGTATCACGGGGATATATATATAAGATATTTGATCACAAATCCGTGGAATAAAAATTAGTTGGTGTCTGAGGCACACCAGGTCTGAACTGGGCCAAAGAACCTCCCTGGACGATGAAAGATTTACGGATGAAACATGCCTAAGATTAGATACCTAGGCCCGGATACGAACCTAGGTGATCTGCGGTCTAGTGCGCTAACCGCTACAGCACCACCCCCACCCCCCACCCCGCCCCGCCTATACTATTCGTGAATATGCCACTCATCAAGAAAGATGTGCAGTGGGGGCGGCAGGAGGGCCAATTTCTATCAGCTGGATTTAAATCACAATGAGATCAAATATACAGAGAAATGAAGGGGGAAATAGGGAAAGAGAAAGAGAGAGGTGAAAGGCGACAGAATGGTGGAAAAAGCCACAAAGACTGAGACGGGAAGAGCGAAAAGACGATGGGAGAGAGAAGAAAAGGGCAGAGGTATAGAGCGAAAAGCGCGTGAGTGCAGACCGAGGGGGTGGGAGGAAGGGAGGGTGGGGTGAACAGGGACTAGGATTCAGGAGATCTCTACCAAGAATGGCATCCGTCAATCTCACTCAAGGCCTGTTTCCCCTGCTTGCCGCCAGGTTTTGTCGCGCCGCGGCAGCTGTTCCGTCATGTGCGGGTGTCATCGGAAGGAACACAGCCAGCATTTCCTCCATCTTTTACCAGGAATCTCCACCCACGTTCCCACCTACCCACCCAGCCACCCTCGCACCAACCCAGATAACGAGCGTTGTCTTGTGTGCGCGACCCCCCTCCTCCCCACCCCCCTGTTGCGGCTTATCACCCTGGACCGTGTAGTCGGTTAGTCATTCCCACCACCGCAGCCCTCCTCCCCCACGCCCACTAAATCTTCGCAGCTAGCCACCCTCTCTATCCCCCTGATGTATTCGCATAGATGCATGGAGGGAAGAGATCCGACAGGAGTGACCCTCATCGCACCCAGCCCTCACCCCCTCCTCCTCCCCTCCCCCCTAAACCCTGGCTAGCCTCTAGGCCGTCCCTTTCCATTTCCCTCACGTTTCCCCGCCCACCCCCTCCCCAGTTCACCTTCACCCCAGCTGCCAGGTGATAAGATAAATCTCCCTTCATCTACGACCCGTCGCCTCCCCACCCCCCGCCCCCCCCCCCCCACACCCATCCTCTCCCCCCTCAGCTAACATCTACAGTTAGTACTCTCACTACCAGCAATAGGTTAATGTTGACCTTCCCTTCCCGCCTTTTTTTAAAGTGTTTCTAGTGCCATACGGTAATAACACTCACTCAATCGTGTTTATTTTCCCCCGGCACTCCAGTCAGATGTTCTGACCTTTCCCTGGGTCTATCCCGCTCCTTCTGTCCCAACATCGTATTCGCCTTTCTCTTCAAACACCCATTTTTTGGCCTGAAAACTAAGCTTCCACTTCCCCCCTGATCGCACCCTATTAACCAGCCTATCTAGTATTCAGCCTCACCCTGTTAGCAGTTTGAAACGCTTGGCTGTCAGCTTCGCAAAATCTGATATCGCATCCCCTTATCAAATCCCCAGGGAGGCGGCAGGCGTCTCCAGTACGTTCATCCCGCGCCAAAAAAAACGTTACTATGAGAAGTGTTCGGCGGTTAAAAACTACTCGCGTCAACATTGGCTTGGTATCTGACGTAACAGATAGTTTTGTTTTATGGCATGTAATTCATAAAGTTGTTGTTATCAGACATTGATATCCAGGAAACGACTCACTCCAGCCCATTAATTGAACAGAAAAGCACACATAACTGGATCTTACTACGCGGAGGAAAATAAGGTGAGTCATATTTATCCGTTTTAGCTTTATGATGCTCACAGTTCCGCGAAGTGATCAAGGGGGGTGGGGGGGGGGGGGGTGGGTCCGTCCGAACCTTCTGGACCCCTATCATTGGAACAAAAGTTCCCATAACCATCTTCAAACTTATTACCTACAATCCGTCACTCTTAATGTGTCTGATATCCCCGATACGCTCTTAGAAGACAACTCGATACGCCTTCAGAAGTGCGGGTCGCAAGCTAAGTTCGGCAATTAGTCACTGTAAGAGACAGGTGGTAGGCTAGGACGGCTGCGGTGGATGCGAGTGGCCTACGTGTAGTGTCAGTAATTAAGGCCAGGCATGGTCCAGGTGAATCCGTAAGTTCAACCGGTTCAGTGAAATGTTAATCAACGTATGCACGTTACTGGTTGGGATGACAGGCAGAATGGCCGCGAGGAATTTGTGGCCTGGAGCCGAACTCTATGTCTACAAAAAACACAGAGCCTCATGCCAGAACCTCATGGTAACCTCGCGCTTAAAACCCAATTCGGACCTTATTCCTAACCCTAATCCTAAGGTTTCCCGGCCACGGGCGGCCCTCTCGTCGTGCGTGCCTTTGGCTATGCATATACACCACAGCCTGATACAAACATTATTGAAACTACACCAAGCACATGGAGTAATCACATGGCGTCAATGCAGTTTTCTTTAACTTAGGACCAGTACCTGAGCCATTAACGGGTTAATAACCGCACTGGCGCCCTGGTGAAATTTTTGCTATTAAATTATTAACCCCTCCTCCGGTAGAATTAGACCCGCTGACACAACTGAGTGCAACTTAGAAACACTCGCGACATGGATTAAGTCATTAACTTCTAGTTCCCGGATCACTTACCGAGTGAATCAATGCTCCAGCCGGGATGCTATCTGGATAGGTCTACTCCAGAGGGGAAACCACATGGATCCCGATGGATCATTCTGGGCCCGTAATCCGTGAATTATCGCTAATGTGAAGTGATGACAATCGCAACTCTGGACGCCTTTCTCCGTGTGGTGCACAGAAAACTGAGCTCCGCTCCAGGTATGGTGTCTGGTGGCAGTGTGGTGGGAGACTGACTGACGGGACACGTCTCCTTGGTCCCACACCCGGAGTGTGTGTATCCGGATCGTATCCAGAACCCACGGCGGTTCCCCTTGAAGTGTGACGTCCCGAGACCGGAGTGTGTAGCGGATATCCCGGGGAGAATCCCCGGAATTGGTCAAGTTTACCCAACGCGCGCTTTTCTTACGACGGTGGGGACACAAACAAAAGGGGGGGGTCTGTGTTTGTTTTTCCTCTCCCAGGTGGTCCGAGAGTTACACCGGGTTACGGGTGTGGCGGGAGGGTGGAGGCTAGGTAAGGGTTGAGTCGCCGGGGTGATGGGTGGGGTGGGGAGGCCCTATCCGACGGGCCTGTGGTGTGGGCGGTGTGGAGTGGGGCGGGTTGAAGAGTTGAATGAGGTGGTGTGGGGGTGGGTATGATGCCTGAGGGGTACTGTTCGCAGGCCTGCGAGGGTTAACTTCGCCTTGAGCCGGTGAAGCCAGGTGGTGGCGTCCAGTCGTTATGGGGGCGCTGCTGGCTGGCTGGTCGAGGGGTCTGCTCGCTCCCAGCGTCTGTCGGTCGGCCGGTCGGTTCGGTCGGTCCTCCGCGGCCCGCGCCGTTAAATCAAACTGAGCGGAGGGACGCCGTGTAGGCAGACTTCATACCCAAGTCCTTCACTACGCAAGGACTAGGGAAAGCGGGGCTGGGCGGGCGATGGGGAGGGGTTAGGGGGGGGGGGCGGCGAGGGGAGAAGATGATTGTCGGAGGGAGGGCGACGAGGGGAAGGGGAAGGGTGGGGGAGGGGAGAGCAGGAGCAGCGAGGAGAACGGCAGTGTGCAGGTGGGGGGGGGGGGCGGGGCTGTGAGAAGAGGGAGTAGGGATAGCGGAGGGGGAGGGGGAGTGGTGGGAGTGCTCCGGACGCCCGTCTTGCATGGGAAGTTTGTACCTGACGTCTTGGTGGGGTGGGGTGGCTCTCTCTACACCCGTCCCCCCACCCCCGCCCTCTACACCCTCACACTCTCTACCGCTCCATCCTCTCCTTCTATCTGTCCCTATCTCTCTTCGTATCTCTAGATTACCCCCCTCCGCCGCCCCCCTCCCCCTCCCCCTCTGTGTCTCTCCGCTCCGGTTGGCTGCCTGACAGCTGCTTGGGTCGGTCACAGGAACGTCGTCTCGGTCACGTGAGGGTGGTCGCGAGATCCCGTTGGGACGAAATGTCACGGGGGCGGAATGTGCGAGTCTCCGTCCCGAGGCGAGTTGTCGACGGGACGAGCTGCCGACAGCCATTCACAGTGTAGGAGGGGGGTTCCGGGTGACTCTTCCGGATTGGAATCCCCCTCACGGTTGGTCGCCAGTCGACAGTCTGGAACACATTATGAATCCCGCGGCCCCAGCCTAATCCTGACCGGGGTGGGGGGGGTAGTTGTGCGGGTGGAGGGGAGGGATGCGTGCGGGGGGTGGGGTGGCGACGTAAGGTGGCTTAAGTGTGGGACAATCAGGGGAGGGGTGGCGGTGGTGGTCTAGAAGAGCACTACGGTATCTGGTTTGGAGGGTGTGGGAGCAGGGGGTGGGAGGGGGCTGGTTATTGGTAACAGCGGGTTTATTAGACAGCGTAGGGTAAAGAGATGGGTAGGGTAGAGGTGGCGCCTTCCACAGTCCGTCGGGTGGTGCGGCTGTGAGGGTGGGGCATGTTGGTCAGTAACCACAGGGTGAAAACAGAGGGTGGAGGTCGGAGGTGGGGAAGGGGATGGGCCGCGGTCTGTGAGCGAAAAGCGTTGAGCTGTAGGAAGTGGTGGTGGGGGGGCAGTGAAGATCGAGAACAAATCTTGTGAGAGAGAAAGGGGTCGGTGGGGGTGGGGGGGGGGGGTACCAAGTTCAAACCGGACATGCCTTTGTGATAATCACATACATGCTTGTGTGCCTTTCCGAGATAGTGCGAGCGATTAACGGTGTCTTGGGAATTAGGGGCCGAGACGCGGCCTCATGTCAGAGGCGTGGGATGCCGGGGGGGGGGGGGGGAGGGCGGTAGATGGTGGGGGGTAGGGGTAGTAAAGGTGGGGGATTGGGAACCGTTGATGGGGGGATGTGAGGGTGGTATGGTTGGGGGAGAGAGGGGAACGGTGGATGGGGGGGGGGGGAGGCAGTAGTTGAGATGAAGTGGTGGTGGAGGAGATTTGGGAGCAAGGGTTGGGAGATAGAGACGGCCGATACATCGGTGCAAGGGGATTAGTTAACCGTTAATTAAAACCGTGACGGCTCAGCGATAAATAGTTTTGTAATTGAATATGACAGCTTCAAAGAGACTTTTTCCCCGCCGGGGGTTGTTGTCAAGGACGCCATCGCAACAACTGGGGGCGAAAACGACACATAACTCGGTCGGCGGTACCCTGGCATCCCCCGCCCTCGCCCCTCCCGCCTCCCCCACCCCCTGCCCCCCACCCCTGTCATCAGCAATCACCAGCACGACAGTACAGACCCCACAGTGATTGGCGCGCCTTGTCAAGGTCTTAATAACCACAGCTCAGAGCTACACTACCACCCAACAACACCACTGCTGTCCTAACCTGGACACTATTAACCCAGTCCTACTGCCGGGTCTTGCCGGGCAAAATATGATATAATAAAAGATCTTTCCGACAGCATACAAATGATATAATGTATATAAGGTAATTAAACATTGTTTAAAAACCTACCGCATACCACTTTGTGCAGATATATAATTGGAATAGCTTCGAATGTAGACAACCCCCTCCCCTTCGTAGCACCACGTTGAAACTATATTTATGGCAAAACAAACAACTTTTTGGGCACAACATCGGGTTGTGCGGGTAGCAAACGTTTCTCGAGATGAAGGCAATTTTTGTGAAGTATGACACATTTGGCTTTCATACGTATTCGCTGAGCGTTAGAAAAACTGCCAACTGCTAAAGTCAGCGTTTGACATACATTTGTTTGTTTTATATCGATTATGCCTCTGTACCGAATATGTATATACTACGAAAACAATTCGATTCTACTTCAGGACACATGGTAAACAATTTGATTCCACTTCAGGACACATGGTAAACAATTCAATTCTACTTCGGGACACATGGTAAACAATTTGATTCCACTTCAGGACACATGGTAAACAATTTGATTCCACTTCAGGACACATGGTAAACAATTCAATTCTACTTCGGGACACATGGTAAAACTGATGACCACATACATACAAAATAAACGAACATAATTATACAAATAACAGTTATCTAACATTGCCGCTATCTAGAAAGATGAACAAACCGTGTAATTATATATAATCTTCTACCTAAAAGTGGGTACCAGAAATTACCAGTTCCCAGGGGGGGGGGGATTACGTATTTGAGTCACATCGTTATAACACCACTTCACATAATCCCTTCTCACAGCCATAACCAGAGGCGTAACGGGCAAAAAGCCCCTGCGTTAGCGCTGAGATAGGCACCACGGGTCTTGGGTCTCAGTGCTGGGGGGCGGGGGTGGGGAGGGGGGGGGGGCATCCTCCCCTCTTATCAAGTGGGTGATAGAACCTCTGTAAACAAAGAGAGACGCTGTGTTTAGCAACCAATCAAAAGCCGTTATATGCAACACGATGCCACGCAGTTTGTAGAACATGACTGAATTCCAACGGAGAAGAAGTTTTAGTACTTAGTAAGGCACCTGTAGGCACATATTTTTTTGTCTAAATGTCCCTAAAATACCCCTAAGGTTTCGTGATTTTTTGCATTTATTTAAAAATATTTTCGGTAAGTCACTTCGGCATTTCCGCTTGGCACGTCTTATCTTGTCTTCCCGGAATTTTTCAGTCGCAAGTTCCACCCAACACATGAACAAAACTTTTGAAGATGCGAAGATAAGCACAGAAAAACCATTGCATGCTTTTAGATGTTTTTGCATTGCTGACGCACTGGTTCCAAGACTGTTTTGTTTAGCGATCAGTACTTCATTTATGTAGTGGGTAGGACAGGGTTTCAGGGTTTCTTTTCAGTTATTATGGCCTTATCCCTCCCCCCCCCCCCTCCCTCTGTGGCACTGTTCTTTAACGGAAGTTCACTTGCGAATCATTTAACCCGATCTCCCCATAATTTACATCCATTCCCGATGACAACTGACGCAGCAAGACATCCCGCCATTAACGCACACGAATCGCGGCATATCTGCGCATGCGTCAACACGCCGCCGCTATTGCCGCCCATTTCCGGCCGTCTGTCGACTCACCAGCGCCATCTGGTGACCATGGGGGAAACCGCGAAACCTTGTTGAACTTCCGCATTTTCCCTGACCCGGCGCGACATCTGGTGGCCGTTATAGTAATCTTAAAACCAGATTGGCGGCCACACCGGCGATTTGATTTGTACGAACTAAACCAGGTGTGAATCGGATTTAGGCAGACTGACCAGAAGATGTCTGTCGGAGCAGCCGATCGCCAACCGACAAAATAGGTCATATTGAACAAATGTCCACCAAACTAGAAGCTCACCGGACTAGGAACTCACCGGACTAGGAACTCACCGGACTAGGAACTCACCGGACTAGAAAGTCACCGGACTAGGAACTCACCGGACTAGGAACTCACCGGACTAGAAGCTCACCGGACTAGGAACTCACCGGACTAGGAACTCCCCGGACTAAGAACTCATCGGACTAGGAACTCACCGGACTAGGAACTCACCGGGCTAGGAACTCATCTGACTAGAAACTCACCGGACTAGATTCACCGGACTAGGAACTCACCGGACTAGGAACTCACCGGACTAGGAACTCACCGCACTATAAGCTCACCGGACTAGGAACTCATCTGACTAGGAACTCACCGGACTAGGAACTCACCGGACTTGGAACTCACCGGACTAGGAACTCACCGGAGTAAGATAATCGGATTCGTAAAGCTAACCGACAAATTAAAGCAGATATAACAAACAAATTAAATATATAAACCGTAACGGAGACACAACAGTGGAAGATCCGCGATTTTCAAAAGTGGGTCGCCCCCAAAATGAAAAGGGTTAAGGACACAGCAAACATGGGGCAATAATATAGTCCCCACCACCCCCAACATCGCCCCAGATCTGTTACTACATATGCTACATTTTGTTATAGTTTGGAAAGAGCTAGATTTTACCCCAATGACTTTAAGCTTTGAAAGTGTCATAGTGTAATGGTTGTGTATCGTATGCAGGGATGATACTATTATTGTTGTGTGGGAGAACCAATGCACAATGATACATGATACAGCAAAAAGTGGATACTTTGTGGTCCACCTAATATATACATGTATGTAACAGCATTAATATCGTGGGGAAATGGTGAAAATTGGCTCCATTGGATATCTTTATCTCGCAAAACAACGTCAGGGTAAGTCACTTTAAGTCGAATCACTTCCTTCCCAGCTGCTTTTCATATAACAAACGCATTCATTGCTCTATTAATTGTTACTTTGCGGTATTTCGTCTTTTCTCATCTCGTGAGCTCAGTCGTCAGTGTGTGCACAGAATGCTGCCTACCATGCCATACCCGTAGTATTACCTCTATTTACTGTATGTGTCCATCAATATAACTGTCGGCCGCAGTTCTGTTTTTGCCGTATTTTTTATTTCCACGCACGTTCTGAAGCGATAAGAGCTTTTATCCGGCATGAACAGCGGTCCATGCGCGAAAAAAAAACGTCAGAGCTGAGGTGAAAACGACTTCATTCTTGGCTCTAACCTAAACATTTTGGCCTAGATTTTTTCGCTCACATCATTCTTCAGACCATCCTCACGAATGACAACGTTTGAGGGGGTTTATCAAGTCATGTTATCAGTTACGGTCCGCTACAGCAAGTATGAAGGAGAAAAGGAGGTACTTTCTTTGAAAGACAGTGGCCTTTGAAGCGGTTCCCCCACTTATGACATGGATAAGATACGCGCAATGCTGTGCCATTATGGGACCATTTCCACCCTCAATATACAGTAACCGGTACAATCACTGCAGGTCGTTATCCAATGAGCGGTGGCGGTACAATCACTGCAGGTCGTTATCCAATCAGCGGTGGCGAGACATCAAAAGGAGCCAATCAGAACGCGGGGCGGCCTTAATCAATTCCCCCCCGCCGGCCCTTGTGCCTAGCTTGACCACAACTATGAGTGCTTATCCCGCAGTAGTTTTGACAATTGTCTACATGGATACGAATACCCAATTTTATTATAATACACCTTGTGGGGATAATAAATTATTGCATTTCAAAGTCGTCGGCCGGTGGGTGGATGGGTTGTGTATCCATACATTCAAGTTCTTTGGTATTGGGTAAGAGCTTTGTAGTCGTCCCAACTTGCCAGGGCCAGCGGTTGCCCTGACCGGAGGGTCAATCCTGGGTGGGATTTGTTTCGAGGCGGAGAGACTTGCATTTCCCCGTGAAGCGGGATAAAAGCTCTGGTATCGAGGGGTGGTCACGTGCCCCGCAGAAGCCGAGACTCGCCACACGCAGACCGTGGTCCCTTTGATGTGGCGGCCACATGGGCCCTCCATAGAGCGGCCGGGAGCCCCCACTCAGTGCAGGTGGCCGGCGGCAGGGTGCCCCTCCCCCCTCCCCCCCCCCCCGGCCGGACCCCCTACCGGTGTGTGATCGTGCTTGTACCCTGAGGTTCAGGCTGGATCAATTGATCCACGCGGGTGTCCTATGCGCGTAACGCCCAAGTCCACTGTAAGGTTAATTGGGGGGGGGGGGGGGGGGTTTACTGCAAGTATTTTGCTACTGTATTTACCTGTGGCCTAGCCGCTTAGTCGGCTAAAATTGCCCATCATTTACATGGTAACTTTAGCCGAATAAGCCCCGTAGTCGGCTAAACAGCATTCGTGAAATTCACCACTGCACCGTAATACCATTTGGTTGCAGGTGATATTTGCTTAAAAACTCCGTAAACTGTCCATTTTAAAATTATGGTCGGGGTCACGACTGCATTTGGGGACATCGGCACAAACAAAATGTCGAAAGGTAACGTTCAAGAATCATAGATGCGGACCTTAGCCACGAAGAAACCTGGTTTCTCGCCGGGACACTAGGTTTTTCACTGAAACTCGGCTTATGGAAATACAAATTGGGGTTTTAACATGAAATCCTCGTTTCGTGGCCAGAAAGTGGCATTTGATGGCAAGAAAACCGCTTTTTTTGACAAAGAATGGAGGCATTGGTATACATTTGGCGCTGTGAAAAATAGGGGTAGAGCTCTGGCCATAACCCCAATTTTAGCGCTAGAAATCGACTTCCCCGTCATGAATCCTAGTTTCCTGTCGAGTTTGTCGAGCAAGAAACAAGTTTTTTTTGTCAAGAAACTAGGTTTCTCGAAATACGCTACAACGGGCTTGCCATACCCACCCACTCGGCCAACAATCCGGACGCCTGCATGGCTGTCACGGTGGGGGGGGGGGGCTGCACGTTAATGGCCAGCCGTCATCCGTGTCCCGTTGATCCAGAACCCTGATTACATCTAAATTGTCCAGAGCCCCGGTCATCACATATGCGGACGCTCGCCGGACTGTTTCCAGAAGGGGTACGTGTCTCTGGATCACTGATATACACCATCAGGGTGAGTGAGGATAGGCGACGTGGGTGGGCTGGGATCCCTGACACCATGAGCGGTGAGGGCCTCGTATCCCGGCCTGAGCACGATGAGCGGAGCGGGCACCGGGCTGGACACCGTTGGCTGTATATTCAGGACACTTTAACTGCTCCTATCGCGTCAATGGCAGAATGAAGGGGAAAACGGAGCCACGTCCCCGGGGTAACCCTCTACTCTTTGCGAGGAAGGACATTAGATCGTTATCCTGTGACAACACAGAAATGACCACAAAGGGGCTCGATCCCCGAACCCCGATACACGTGCCGTTTGTGGAAGTGTGTGTGTGGCGATATTGGTGATTTAGGCCGTTTTCTTGTGCATCTGAAGACCACATTGGGCCAAGAAACATGTCGGGACAATCGGGTGGACAAAATGGCCTCAGCTGCAGGTAATGATAATCAGTTTATTGCCACAAGAACACACACATTTTACATTCATTCAGTACATGTTTACAAGACATTTATAGTGACAAGAGCAGAAGCAGATTTGATAACGTGTTTTTTTTAAATGTTTTGCAAGCAAGCTAACAAAGAAAGAAACGCGGTAAAGAACAGTCAAAAGTTAAGTAAATAAACATAAAAGTATGTGAGCCATTGAATGTTACATAACGTCTAGCACAGTTAGCCACAGTATAAGATGACACATATAAAGGCAAAGTCTATTCAACGACGAACGTGTTTAATATGATACGTTTAGCTTCTTTCTGAAACATATTTTGACGTGGTCTGGGGACCAGTGGTTCGGATTCCCCTCTTAGATAAAGTACTCGTTGGTTTATGTACCCGCAGATGGGTAGACGCTCTTGTGTTGTAACTGTGCACGTGCGATCAGGTACCAGGGTTCGAACCTACGACCTGCTGATCTGCAGCTCCGCCTGGTTACCAAATGGACTATTGACGGCGAGGGTGGGGGGGGGGGTGATGTGAATACAAACATCAGCGACTGGAATGTGCACAAAACGTGAAGATGATAAAGAGAATGGAAGTTATAACATCATGATAATGATACAGTTGACAATATCAGGGCAAAGTTATATCTTATGCATGTATTAATTCGAATACAACTGCCCCCCTCTCGCGCCCTACCGAAATGAAGCAACAGCTAGATTAAAATTCCCGCTTTTTAACTCCCTAATGGTTCAATGATACATTAACACTTAAAATAAGAAGACAGCTTGGTCGGTTAGAATCTTACAGCAGTTTGACAGCAGTAATTAAAAGGCATGACACTCGCATTATCAAAGGAATCCATCACCCTGGTCTGGGGAGTCAGTGGGTGGCAGGGGAATGGGGGGGGGGGGGGGTGACCTATAATCAGCTGACCTGGGCGGTGCTCCGGATGCCTGGATTCCGATGAACTGCACGGATCTGGATTGTGTCCCACGCGTCGGACCTCCTCTGGAGACCATATACTTCATGCTACTGACGCGCGCCCTCTTCTGAAACCGTCATTACGAGTCAATGATTCACCGCCCCCCACCCTACCCACACCCCTCCTCACTCCGCCTTCTCCAGACGTGACATTGATTGGCGACTCGAGCAGGTAACCAGAGTCTTGAGCAATGTTACACAGAGGCGGAGAGTGGAGAATTCGGCCATTAACAGGCGTCCATGGCAGTTAAATCTCGGAAGCAAGTGGACACATTCTTACCTCGAGCAGATGTCGATTCGTCCGCAGCCATCTCGAGCGGATGTCAGATCGTACCAACACGATACACTGAAAGTGTCCGCCCACTTTTGCCCCATTCTGAGAAACACAATAAAACAGCTCGGGTGATGTAATTAACTGCTGTTATATGACCTCACTTCAGTCTAGTTTTTTCCACTTCTTAAGCAGACATGTACATTAAACCAGACCAAATAGTAAGGCAATGTACGCACACTGCGCAGACAGGCCCAAGTATCCGCCACAACTGATTAGTTGAGAAAAGATTGCATTTAATCCACGTTTTCCACGCTCCCCATGACGGCGTAACCTGTTAACTGCACAAATTAATTGAATGGGGAAATGTCAGTTTTGGCCACATTGGTGGTGTGATACACCAACCGATCAACACTGGCGGGACATGCCATCCGGCCATTAATACCCAGCATTCTTTGCGCTGCTGGATCTAATGTGATAATTACGTGTCAAAGTGTAAATTAATCTCCTAAACAAGAGAAGCGTAAGGTTAAGAAGAGGCGGTCACATTACTTCATGTGACACATGTGATGTGTTGCTATAAACTGCGTGGTAGGGGGGCGTCGCGGTGAGGGAAATGGAAATGAAATGCTTGTCTTTTGGGCCGCTGTTGTGCACACAGGGGCTAAATTAGACCAAGGAACCTTCCGGAATGTGGGATGAAGGGTGAAACATGCCCCAGATCAAATGTCCCAGATTCGAATTCGAACCTAGGATTTACGGTCTGGTGCGCTAACCACTACACCAGGGAGGCTCCCAGGACCTATTGTTCTGCGGTCTAGTGCGCTAGCCACTACACCAGGGAGGCCCCCAGGACCTATTAGTCTGCGGTCTAGTGTGCTAACCACTACACCAGGGAGGCCCCCAGGACCTATCGGTCTGCGGTCTAGTGCGCTAGCCAATACAGCAGGGAGGCCCCCAGGACCTATTAGTCTGCGGTCTAGTGCGCTAGCCACTACACTAGGGAGGCCCCGGGACCTATTAATCTGCGGTCTGGTGCGCTAACCACTATACCAGGGAGGCCCCCAGGACCTATTGGTCTGCGGTCTAGTGCGCTAACCAATACACCATGGTGGCAAACAGGATCTGTTGGTCTGCGGTCTAGTGCTCTAACCACTACACCAGGGAGGCCCCCAGGACCTATTGATGTACGGTCTAGTGCGCTAACCACTAAACCAAGGAGGCCCCTTGCGGTGTGTGTCGGCCAATAACAATGGAACCAATTAGCTTCGGATCACACATGTGTATAGATGTTCTTCAATATGAAGCGTATTAATGAGATGTAATGCTTAAGATTCAATCGCTTGAAATGTATTGGCTATTTCAAAATGTTGCATTAGTTTAGTTTATCGCTACTGAATTCTGGTTTGGGGACCGTGTTTCGAAACCTCACTTATAAATACTCAAACCTTATTCACGCCAAGCGCCTTGGTCCGGTGAAAAATATGACACTACCATCAATAGTGGATATAACAGGACAAGCGAACCACCCAGGATCAAAACACTTATTCGCAGGCGAAAGGATGTCAGAATAAATGTCCAAGTTGTGATGCTCTGGCATCATGTCCTTATCATCCACATCTGATCTCCATTGATAAGGTGGGCCTCCACGAATACCGCGATGACAGCCGGCCGTAAACCAAGGCAAACAAGGGAGGAGAACGCGAGGTGTGGCTGCTTCACCATGGCCCCTTTATCTCCGATAGCTCTATCACCGGCTCGGCCCGGGCCAGCTGGCTAAAAGCCGGAATCTTGTTGTCTCTCACAACTTTGGCGGGGGTCAAGTCAGGGTGTTTTGATAGATGATTGGCTGCTCTTATCCAGATCGGTTCCGTCCGAGGCAGCCTCAATGACCAGTGTGGACAGCCACTCAAGCACGCTCCGCAAAGCATCATGGGTAAACAGTATTTAATCGGACCCAAAATGCCATCAGTAGATATTATTATAAATCGACCTTTAACATGGCGTCAATTGAGATCTTCCGCGTAATTTGAAACTACGGCTGTCACGACAAGTGAAGCATTAATAATGATATAAAGCCTACAATAAAACTTTGATAAAACTAATATTTATACAGACATGAAGTGGAAAAACATTTGTTTTCAAGCTTTTATTAAAATTATAATTGGTTGGTTCGATAGTGAAAGCTTTACTTTGATCAATTTGTTAATAAAAGCGGTATTTCATATGATATTAATATATAGAAGATAACAAAATAATTGCATATCTATGCAAGACCCCAAGGCGTGCCAACAGTGAAATTTCATTGTATCAATGCCAACCAGATAATTCAAGACACCGGTTCCCACGATCTGTTAAACAGTGCCGTCCCCCAAGACGAGTTGAGCTTTGCCTAATAAAACCAGAAAGAGCTAGAGGCAATACATCTTTCAACCCTATAAACACACAAAGGTTTGGAGGCAGTGGGGGAATTACGAGCTATGTTCTTAACGGTAGGAAGTTTTGACTACAAGGCGGGACCTTTGGGAATGTGCTGTTGGCATTTCTAGAACATACCATATGGCAAGTCCTATCACACAGACCGCCTCCGGAGATCCAGCCTCGTGCGAAAGCCGTTCCTACTCTTTTTCCTAAGCGGTTTCCTGCAATAATATGAAGTGGCCTTTTCATCGCCGAGTCAATAAATATTCCGGACCCGTTGAGCGAAAACCGGTAAAGAAATCCATCTGCATTCGCTGCTTTGACTGAGTACAGAACGTCAGCCATTTAATGAAGTTGTGTTGACTACCGAAGTCTGTCGTAACATTCCGACGAAAGTACCATTTTTAAATCTATTAATTAGGCGGGAGCTTGAAGTAACTTTGCAATTGACACCCCGAATCAATCACTTTATAAACCTATAAAGCCATTAGTTTCTATGATTGATCGATAGTGCTACATGATCAACTCAGAGTACGCATTAACCACACAAGGATTTAAAGACAGCAGCTAAAGCGCCACAGCTGTAGCGATCACCTATGATTGAGTGCATTGCGTTGCTACAAAATCAGAATCTATTTTATTTGGCCAAGCCTCCACGGCACCGGATGAAAAGATACCAGCCAGGGTAAGAAGCAAAATCTTCATAGAGACCGTTTGATGTCTTGCGTCTATGATCGTAAAGTCAGGCATGCCACGACCATAATCTACCACGTAAACTATCGGCTCCACCGACTTGTTGATTTATAATCTGCTATACTATTATTGTCTTTCCAAATCAAAATATAAAAAAACTAAAAAAAAAAGAATATACAAGACCAAATTTCAGATGTATATAGGCCCCATGGGTAAAGACGTTATTCGGTGTCTCGATGTGCGGATATGCCTATTAGAACATAGCCTTCATCATTGAAATGTTGACATTTTATTAACCTCTAATATCACTAAACAAACATTTGCCAACTAGCTATCTTTTCCTCTTCTTTGCAGGTCCATTGAAAATAATTCCCAAATCCCCTATAATGTCACCATATTGACTTGTTGGATGCTTCATATACAAATATATTGTGGACACGATATGCTGATGTTATTCCTTGTGTGATTGAAAAAAAAATTTCACTGATGAGTAAACATAAACACAACCCTTGTAAGAAATATGTCGTACCCGATCCCAACATTTAGCTAAGATGACAATTAGTGTTGTCATACAACGGCCATTTTTCTACTATTGTGGGTACTTTGTTCGGCGTCAACGTACGTAATGGACAGGTAGTTTGGCGTGCCAACAACTGTTAACTCCTTGGTTTAGTTTAATTTGTAGCTGTTTTTTGCTTCATGTCGAACTGTACAATCGATTTTATAATCTCAAAATACAGATAACCGTCTCGCAACTGAAAGGAGAGGTTGCACTGTCCATCTTATCGTTATCGTTATCACGGGTAAGGATAATTACATATGACGTTTAGAACTATGACAGGCTAAGCAGGTAACAGTTTTGCAGGCGATGAAAATGAAACAGATTGCTAGAGGTAAGTTTTCACATTTCGCGGGCAAGCCGCCCGTTTTCTGTTGCACGGCGCTGGCAAGAAAATGCTCACAAAATGTCAACCGACCCGTATGTGCCATATTGCAATCGGGCTCTTTAACTTGTACATTGTGCATGCTATTTGGTGATGTATTTGCCACGGGGAGAGCGACAGAGAGAGAGAAAGAGCGATGGAAAAACGCGGACAGATAGATAGCAAAAGAAAGTGAAAGTTGGCGCTGGGATCAGCCAGGAAATGTGAAAAGTTGGAAGTGCGGACATAGACAGGGAGAAAATGAAGAAGAATAACTGAATGACTTAGAGAGAAAGAGTATGATATACATGACATAACAGAAAATCGATGGAGACGAGGTGGCAAAGCGAGACAGAAAGGGGGCAGTGTGAGAAAGGTAGGAGGTAGAATATCACTGCAAAGATACTGGCAAGTGCAAAGAGGGCTACTACTAGAGGAGAAAAGAGAGAGCGAGAGATGACACTGGGCGCTGGGCTTGCTGCTGGTACTGCGAGCTTTGACGGGCATACTGCCTGGCAAATTCCTAGAGTTCTTCGTTTTATTGGCTCTGAATGAGGCAGAAAATATCACAGAGACCCGCCAGCCCCGCCCCTCCCCCCCTCCCCCACACACCCCACCCCAATGCTCTCGTGATTCCGGCAGCCCAGTGGTCCCTCTAATTGCTAGACTTTCTGGCATACAGAAGCGTGGCATGCTATCCAGACTCTCTACCCACTGATCAGGGGTATATTTGGGGTTTTTGGCCCCGTTTAGAGAAGAATGCCTTGCCGCAACAAAAAAACATGTCACATCAACTACCTGTTGAAGATACTTCTTAGCCCGTAATGTCTTGCGGTGAACTAGGGGGCTTAACAAGTGAGCAATAATACGTAGTATTCCAACGTCTGTGACATAACATTCACTGCGTCTCTTTCGGCTTTCACTTTTCACTGTCATTGGGCAAATTGTCCCTGTCACACACAACTGCCTTGTTACTATGCCTAAATCGACAGACTTTCTCGCAAGGAGTGGTCGACTCCTGGGGTTGTAGGAAGGGGGGGGGGGGAATTCAGAAGTTCCCTTGCCTCCTTTTTACCACTTTTGAGCGTGTACGTATTTGGTGCAAGATGCTTTCTATTGTGGGTGCAGATCCCCAACATGGTAGATTATATTTCTCCATTGTTTCCACCAAAATCCCCCTTCCCCCCTCCTCGACTCCTTCCCGCCGTGTATAAAGTCTCACCCTCCAATCCTGGACGATATCGAAACAATGAAGGAGAGAGAGATAAAGTAACTACGCAAAGGAAGCGACTGCTGCACTTTCGCTTAATGGAATGCAGATTAATCCTTCAACGCGTTACATGTTTATGCAAATATGAACGATCAGATTGGTTGCCAATAGCGATGGTGAAGCTTGGTTATTCACATGGATGATTTCCTCGTGGTCTATTTAAAGCCCTATGTCAACAGAAATGGTGTTCTCGAATAGTTACTGCAAGAGCCTTGACTCGCGCCAGGGAAGGCGGCCGGAAGTGACGTCATGTTCGACATATTGACCACCACGCTAGGCACCTTCGTCTCGTCCTCTGATGACCGTGGGTGAAGCTCGTCCGGCGGATACCCCCCCACCCCAACCGTTCCACCCCACAACACACCCACCACCGCCACCGCTACCCCCCCCCCCCCCCACCCCTACGGCCCTCCACCGACCCCTGAAGCGTGCCTCACAGTTACGTAACTTCTCACGCCTGATACCGGGCTAATCACGCTTGTATCTACACATCGCTCGCACCTATATAACCCCCATCCCCATCCCCGCCCCTTCCAGCTACTCCGGCACACATCCACCCAACGAAAGTTATTTTTGTACGCCGCGAGGGGTGCTTGTCACGTGACTTATCGCCCGGATCTCCGGCGCCTGCTGCTATTAATTGACCGCTAGGCGGCGCGATAAGCAGACGCCCGGCGCAATCGCACAGTAGGGGGCGTGAGGTGCGCCCACCTGTATACAAGGTGCTGGCGGCCCTAATCAACGTCAGGTGAGCGGGACAGGTAACAGCCCTGAGACCCGGGGCTTCCCACGGCCAGTCAGGGGCCGGCCCGGTAGCTCAGCGCTCGCCTTAAGTGCTCTGGTCACATGAGAGCCTAACGGCACGTGGGTCGGTGGTTCGCGCCCCGCTGTGGCTATGTCTGTGTGGTCGCAGGACAAAGATACCATGTCCGTCTTCGCAAAAGAGTAGGCGGTTACCCCCCGGGGCATGGCTCCACTCGCCCTTACTTCTCCCATTGACGATATGACCAAATGTGGTTAAATCGTGCTGAATATACAACCAACCAACCAACGGCCCGTCACCCTCAGAGACAGCCCACTCTGCACCCCTGTTGACCCTTACACACACAGATATCAGTAATTGTAATAGAGAGAACCATTTGTTTGAAACATGATGTAGAAATAATGGGAAGAAGGGTAACGGAGATGAGGATATAAAGAACATCATTTTAAACTTTCTAATAACTTTTTGGCAAGTTCGCTGGATTCCATGTCACCTGGGAATCATCACTGGATTGAAATCGTATTTGTTGAACTGATCTCAGTAAATGTATTGCACGCAGCAACTCATATGTTTGAATAACCTACATATATTTCTTGATCATGGAGATAAAAAGGTAAGTCTTTTTTATCAAAATCGTAAAATAAAAGGTCTAACCCCGGAGACATGGCTCATTCATACCTTGACCCTTGTTGTTGCGACAAAACCGTGGAGCTACACAGGCGGATCCAGGAATTTAAAAAAAGGGGGCTAGGGGTCATGTTAACTGGGGGTCATGTTAACGCTCATGTTTTCCCCTTGCTCAATATTTGAACCGATTTCAAATAGTAAGAGCCCCTCCTTTAAATGCGCTTAGTCCGCGTCTTAACAGACTTGTGACTTTGTGCTCCCCCAAGACCTAAGTGTCGCGGTAAGACAATAAATTCATCTGGCATTATACTGTTTTATATACTTATTTACTTATATTAACCTTACGCTTTAATCGAGGTCATACGAGGAATTTCCCATTGCATGGTTTCTATGGCGAGAGCGGTTTGGCTCAGTTGACCTTACTTTGACCTTGACCTTAACCTTGACCTTGGCTTTGACCTTGACCTTGACTATCGACGGTTTCAACCACTGGGAATATATCGCACACCAGCCATAGCGAATGCCACTGATGGGGCGGCCCGGGCCGGACCGTAACCACAATAACCCAATACTCCCTGTTTGTTGCCAGAAAAATACCAGGGACACTTTGCTGCCTTGACATGAGCACCTCTGGCCATGTGTGTAAAGCCAAACATCTCCCTCTGCCTCCCCTACTCCGCCCCCCCCCCCCCCCACCCTCCGCCCCCCCCCCCCCACCCTCCACCCCACCACCCCGACCCGGGGTGGCAAATCGTTCTCGTCTTTACAAGCGAGCGTGGGCCCTCAACCTCTATCTACAGAAGGGGGGGGGGGGGCTTCACGCGCGGCCGCCAAGTTATGTCTTCAGGTTCCATCCCTGTGGACGCGATGACGAAATGTCACTGTAAATATTGACATCCACTGGTTGCCGCCTTTGCGACGCGGAATAATAAATCAACGACGGCCGATTTACTCAGGTGGCGCATGAATTTGGAGAACCGCTTTATCTCTCTCGTCTTTCGGTGTACAATTTCTTTACAGGCCATCTTATTTATATTTCTAAGATATGCATGATGCAATATAGTTTTTTGGGGGCATAAGATTAATGCGCTGGCTCTAACTAATAATCATGTAGCGCGACGCTGATTAAAGCTTAAATTTGATATCATACACATACACACACAGTTTCCTTCTTCCGTGACATTGCCTCCCCCGCTCAGTGGCCAGACAACGTGTGTTAACCATTATGATCTCGCCTCGCGGTGAACAGATCTCCCACCCTGACCTTCAGGGTTGTATCGGGTGGCAGTGGCTCCTCCATCAAGGCCGCGGCATTGTGGACGCTCTATATCGGCTAAATTACCTGTCATGGATCTGACAGATTCGGGTATCTCCCAGCAAGGTGGCGAAACCAACCACGAGGCTCTCTCTCTCAGGGCAGACGGTAGAGTGTCATAATTGCAATCAGAGGCCGACCACAGTCCGCTACTTTGGGGGAAAGCAGTAATGGAAGGAGGCGAAATATAAGTTGTTGTTTACCGAGCAAACAAAGATTTATCGACCTTATGCCACGTGGCAACCATACCGCCATTGCTTCAATTATATATTGATTCTGCTTCTTCGAGCGCATCTATCCATCTAGATCATGATTCCTAAGAAATATATCTCGCCATGTGGGATATGGCTACTCTTAGTTCTTGAAGAAAACGGCATCATGCATCTTCATATATTAGGTTTTCTAATAACTACAGCAATATGTATATTTCTGATGACGTAGTGGAAAGACACCTTTTTCATTTAAAAAATATATATATTCTGTTTTTGACACGAAAGGACCATGGATGCCTAGAGCCTCTATACCTGTGTGGTCCCAGGATACAGGATACAGATCCCACGCCTTTTTTCGCAAAGAGGTAGATGGCTCTGTTCTTCCCTTCTTTTTTTTCCATTGACACGATATGACCAGAATTGGTTAAAGTGTCTTGAATATACATGTACAGCCACCCTAAATCCTTCATCAGTAGGCTAAGGATGGAAACTGAACGTCCCATAATTGCTTAGGAGAACGCAGAGTCAGTACTACCACACAGCGTAACCTAGCACCATGCTTACGCTTTGAAAATACCGTTCAAGTGATATAAGATTGTCTTCATGTAGGAACAAATTGCTTCTCAAAGTAATAGATAGCCATAATCGGTTTCTCGACCTATGGGGGGGCAGGGTGGGAGGTGAGTGGCTCAAACCTCCTCGTCAGTGTAACCAATAGGGGCGAACTGTTATTATGAAAATGGGGGAAGGTCGGATAGAGTCTCTGGAAAGGGGTGCAAACGGTAATTGGATGGTGGGTATGAAGTGTGGCCCTCTGGAAGCACTACGATGATCAGTAATCACCTTCAAAGGAGATGGAAGTACACCAGACGCAGCGATTGAGAAGGGCGCGATACCGATATCATTATGGTCACGGGATGTAAATGTCATGACATTGGCTCCAACCTGCTATTAAGTTTAGCAACTAATGAGCATGCTTTCTGTGTATAATTTAGGGAGGATCGGAGTTCAGGGCGCCTTTCCGTACATATGGGCTTAATAAACCGTGCCAATGAATCTTCTCTTGAAATGGATGAAAAAAGGATGGAATGATCGTCGATTTATATACGGTTTGAACCCGCAGTCTGATGGTATGCCGACGAAGACGTTGTATGATATTCGATTATGCGTTTCGCGATTGCTTCTGCGAATCTGAGGGATTCTGACATGATGCTACCAATGCAAAACTGAAGAGAGTGCTTATACTACTACCAAGTCCGGGACGATGTTCGGATGCGCTGGCTACCACAAGCTTCGTCAGCAGTGTAATATACGAAGGGAACTAGAACCAATTACCACCATTCTGTACCATGCTACAGAGACCGTGTGTAATGCTTGAGTGTTACACGCTTCATGCGGAAGGAACAAATGGCTGTTATCTGCGAAAGAAGAGCGTCTTAAAACGCCAGTTGTAACGTATGTAAACGCGTTTTTTATATCATATGAGGGTGGGTGCCATGGTGGGGAGGGGGGGGGGGTGAGGGGGTGGGAGGGGGGGGGGGGCACTCCGCCATCTTAATTTAAGAACGAAATGATTAAGACACTATATTAACATACTCAGTGGAACTTATTTGAGTTGGTCATACAGTAGTAGCCGAACTGTGCGATCATGTTTACTAGATCTTATGTCGCTAATTTACCTGTCACTGCAGAAGAGATATTCATACACCATTGGTGAAATAAAAGGTAAGTTTGCTGCGAAGAGGAATATCCGCTTCATTGACCAGTTTGCTATAGAGCTGCATGGGTTTTATCAATGCCCCTTCATTTTGCAAATTGCATGGTCTATCGTGGCTTGCTCTATGCGCTCATTGCTACAAGTCTCTCTTCAAATTAGAACCGCAGATTAAGCGTAAAACAATGATTCAAACTTGGTTCCATGAAACACACGTTGAAAAGAAACAACGATACAACTTATTTGAAGTTTCTGTGCTTGATTTAACATGGTAAATGAACACGATCTCCTCAAAAGAAGTCACTAAAAGGCCGTATCACAACTATAAATATCGAGCACGCGTTACAGTAATAAGCCTATAACTGAAACCAAATTCATCCGCCCAGAAGGCCTTCCATCAGACGGCCAGGCTTCCGTAAGTGTTTGAAGCCAGCGGACGTATGACTAACAGCATGGGAGGAAGGCGTTCTCACAGTATCCAATTATCGCCCAGAAGAGCAGATTTCTTACCTTCCGTAGCTGGTAATCATTACGTAAACCAAGAGCAACCACCGCCAGGTGAGATACCGAGCAGGCAGCGCCACCACTCTGGAGAGTGGAGAAAAAGACACGTGTTTTACCATGGCGGTATAGAGAGCGCCACTGTGTACAGTTTTACGGAGTAACACTCCGGGCTCGTTAAAGTGTTTACACGTGGCAGTCAGCTGGGAGGAGTATGAGCAAACAAGAAACAGGCTACGGAATGGCACCACCAAAGGGGAAAAAGCTGAAAGGGATTCAGTTTTCCACACACATAGCCGAGTTAAACGGCGACTAGAGCAAGGAGTTTGCCAGCTGTGGGGCAATACACCGAACCTTGTGTCTAATTGAGGCTCAACCCCCTTTTCCTCATCGACAATGCCCTGTCCTTAATATATTGATCTTCCTGGTTTTTGGCACTCTCGTTTCGTTACCTCGCAACCCTGTGTATATTGTCCTGCGGGGTGGCTTGACAGCGATGTTTCTTGTTGTGGCTAAGACAAACAATTATAACCATAGTTTGGCTCGTACACTCCTCCAAACGCCTTAAGGAGAGACGACCCACCCCCCCCCCCCCTCCCTCATAAATACACAAACACGCAACAAAAAGGCTTAAAGCTGCTTGTCGAGCTTTTCCCGCCAAGTTAAAGCCTTGGCGACATATATTCAATGCATACTTCTATTGTTTCCTCGGAGTCGTGTTTTGCCGGTAAGGACCTGCGGACCGTGAGCAGGAGGTCATTATTGTACCAGAGTGGGTGATTATAGTTCCGTCACAATAATGACCCCTCGCTCACATGCTCCATGCCATCGCCGCCTCCTCGGAGGAAACAATAGAAGTAGGCATTAAGCCAGATAAGGAATGAGTTGTAGGTCATTATTGGGATCTCACAACTTCGCGGCTACGCCTCGAAGTTCTTCGATCCCAATAATGACCTACAACTCATTCCTTATCTAATACATCACAATTTGCAGAAAACTTGATTGTTTCATTCTATAGCTTCAGAGGCCTAATAAACATCGCCATTTAGGTTGTGATATGGCAAACGTGTCTATCCCGGGACACCGCAGAACTCTGTCGCGGCACTGCTGCTTATACCAAAGCATCGTGAAGCACAAAAACTGATGACGTTTACCACTAAGTTGAAAACCTGTGGTAAATTCATATCACAGGCAAGGCTAAGAGACTTCATTTGGCAGTCTGGCATGCGAGGAATATAGACAAAAGAAATCTTGGAAGATTCAAGGACTGATTCTTATTTGTATTTGGACCGCTTTAGTTTTGGCGGGAAAAAGCTCGATATGCAACTTCAATTATATAGCACCTTGTGGCCTATCTAACATTAGTGGACCAACTAAAATATATATATATACTGTTGTATTTTCTCTCACTGTAGATGTAACATAGTCACATCAGAAGCCAACCCAGCGTCAATGTATTTATTCTAACTGATTTGGCCCTCATAAAAGCGACCGCACATGTCTTAAAGGAAGTCTCCCGTGAAAATGTAATTAAATATGTGCTATTCTGAATGTATTATGTGTTACACATTGTACTACAGTAACTGTACATGAACAAGTAAGGGACACTGACTCTGATTCTGATTCTAAACAATTATTAACCGGCACTTGCGCTTAGCCGCTGAAACCTTTCAGCTCTGAGCGGCAGCTTGAAAGCTCTGTACGTTTGGTTTATTGCAGCAGATCCTCACGCTGTTGAATGTACAGTAATAACCGACAACCTAAGTTATAGCCACAGTAAAACTGTAAACCTTACCATTGCCGCCCATAGGTTACACCTGTGGAGAGTGGGCCTACGACGTGAGACATGAAGGGTAATAAGCCTTCCTCTTTCTGACAACTTTCCACCAATATTATTGCTGGGACGACGGATATGTATGACCAAACATGCATCGTAACATCTTGGGCGACGTACCGTGCAGAATCCCGTGGTTTAACGTGCCATTTGCTTCCTATTTACCAGGCCAGCCCAGAGAACTAATGGACAACAGTGTTAATCATATACTTACTGTTTTCTATATTTGCGCATATTTGTTCCGCATTGTTAGTGTGTAGGAATAATAAACCGAGGCCCCCAACGCAACAGATCACCAGTGTTCACGCCGGAAGCGTTCCAACTAGGTGATCAACCAGTCGTTTTTGTTGTTCGTATTTTGCTTTTTAAGTTTTAGGTAGACTGCGGGAATACAATATGTTACACAAGTTCTGCGAATCTTTTGATAAGGCACAAGACGGGGAATTATGAATAGAACATCTATCCTCGCAGGCTTCAAAGAATTGGTTTAAAAGGGTACTTTATATACCAGGGGGTTAGCATCCTCTCTCCTCTGGATCAGATTATACAAGATGTTCCTTGCCCGGCTTCTCTACCTCGTCATCTACATCGTTTCATAACGGACAGTGCTGACGCCTAGAGGCTAAAACGCTTCCAATCAGGGCCTCTTCAACCCGCAAAGAGGGATAATCTCAATGTTTACAGCGTAAAAAGCCAACGCCGTTGGCTGCCCTCTAGGAGGCGCAAGGTCAACCAAGTGAGCGCCATCTAGCGACAAGAGCCAACAACTGCGGCTCTAGTGGGTCTGTCATTTGGAGCCCGAGCTCTGTCAAGAGTAGCCATAAGTGTTGCCTCGTGGCTGCGAATGCGCTGGCCATTTACCGCAGCCATCTGCTGGGGAGGAACTGCCGGTATATGAAGCGTGCCGGCTGCAAAAAAGTCACCTGGAGCTTGTATTTCGTATTTGTGCATTAAAAATCGCGGGCCGAGCTGCGGAACACCCACGTGAGGCCGGAGAGAAAATACAGGCATTCAAATAATTAATAACCGAAGCTGCAATAATGGTCGGCAGAGGTTCCCACGCGTGCAGAGGGTGGTGGTTCGATTGTTGGGACAGCCGTCAACCTTGTATGAACGCTTGCCACTTTCTTTTCGCCGGTTTACTTTTCACTTTCTTTTAGTTGCTTTCGGACGCCATATTGTTTGCACAAGTTTGTTGCTAACAGCGGCAACTGATGTAGATTAGAATTATGATTTCGTGATGGCTTCAATGGGACGTACATTTGGAAATAGGTATCGCTGGCGTACCTAGGCTGTGTTGGAGCGGGAGGCCCGGTGTAGTGTACACTGCCTTGGTTTTTACGGCATTGGGCGCCGAAATAAAAAAAACGGATCGTCGCTAATTACAGCTATGTAGACAACCCACAATTGCGAGGCTGTAAGATATATTTTTCTTTAACTGTTTAGTATGCCAACCGTGCTCTAGGACAATGGATCCACACACGTTGACTACAGTGGCCCAATGGTATGATTGTCTTATCACACAGTGATTATTATCGTTAAGCGGAAACCAGCCTCCAAACTTCCAAGGTCAAACAAGACACTTGGGACTACTTGTGGGAGAACATTCAATCACGTGCCAAGGTCAAAGAAACAGCCCCAGGGGGGAGGGATGGGGGGTGGAGGGGGGGGGGGGGGCGTGATAAACGACCGAGTTGATCCTCCATTCAGCCGCTAGGTGGCGACGCCTCTCAGGTATACAACTCCAGGAGATGGGTGCCGGGATCGTTCGGGATTCGGATGATGGGAGATCCAGGTTTGTTTTCACGGCCAGAAGGCCTGCTAATGAAGCATCTGCACCGTGCAGCCCTCTCGCCGTGGACGAGAAGGCCGCACGTCCATCACAGCAGGGCGTGACGTAACAGCCTGCAAGGGGTCCCGCTAACCACCAGAACCCTTCACCCAATCAGGGGTTATTAATGAGGCTCGACCTTTAATTGTATCCGCAAGGTACTCGCCCTTGGTGTCTGTCTAGCTCTCTCGGCTGCGCCTCTGCTGCGCTCCGTCTATCGCTCTCTCATACCCATATTTTCGCAGTTTGTATCGTTCTCTGTCCCTCTTTCACTCCCCCTCTCTCTCTCTCTCTCTCTCTCTCTCCGTTTCTCTCTCTCCCTATCTCTGCTTATTGTACCTATGTCCCGTTGCGGCGTCCTTCCTTCGTTCTCGCCTTCCGGTTTCCTTTCTCCTCTTTTTGTCTCTTGTTCCTCTCTAACTGGTACTTGGGGAGCTTCCGCAGTGTAGTGCTAAGCGCACTAAACCGGAGATGAATAGGTCATGGGTTCGAATCCGGGCTCCTAATCTGGCGCTTATTTGATCCATTCATCCGTCATTGCCGGGGTAGGTAGTATAGCCCTTGTGCGCACAAAAGCGGCTTAAAACACCAATGCACTTCATTTCTCAGCTGTTCTTCATTAGGCGCCGCCTTACCTAGCTCGTTCTCTTCTTTAATTTCTTTTACCTCGCTTCCTATGTCACGCCTCCAGTCTATCCTCGCTAACTTGCGATCGATCCCTCGCTCTCTGTACCTAGGCCGTTCTTATTTAATCTCATGTGTTGATGTTCTGCTCGCTCGCATATTACCGTCTGTCGCATAAAACCAGTATTCCCTGGTTCTACCACCTCAGCTCCCCCTCCCACCGCTTCTCCGTCTCCCTTGTTGGTGAACTGCTTGTAATTACGCTGAAACATTATGTTTCTGTCTCTCCAAATTTGCTCTCACGCACTCTCAGCATCCACGCTCTCATCACCTTTCCTGGGGCTGTGCTAATAATGGTGGCCTAAGTTATACACGATCATTGTAGCCTCTCACGCCACTGGTGGTAGTATTCCAAAGGATGACACGTTGGGGACTTAAAACCAGCCCACTTACATGTGCCATGTTAGATTTTTTGCATTTTAGAACCACAACAAAAAGTATCTCAAAATTATGATGCATATGTTTTATATCTCTTTGAGGCGCGCGGACGTCTCAGCGAGCCACGGTCGACATCACACAGAATACCGGACTGCGAACAGGCGCGCAGGGATATAAAGCCGGCCACCAATACAACTTCTGCTCCAGTGAACACATTTTCTTCTCTCTGGATAGCCAACTCGCTTTCAGGATTTAAATTCAAGACAGAATATACTTATTTGACACGGATTAGATATATTACTTTAAATGTCGATACTTCTCAAATTCTCAAATTGCTTAGGGCTAAGAAAGTTGGGTAGCGTTTATGAATCAAATACCGATTGATAGAATTAGCAGTGTTTATGAATCAAATACCGATTGATGGAATTGGCAGTGTTTGTGAATCAAATACCGATTGATAGAACTGGCAGTGATTTTGAATCAGTTACTGATTAATAGAATTGATAGTGTTTATGAATCAAATACCGATTGGCAGACTTGGTAGTGTTTATGAATCAAATACCGATTGATAGATCTGGCAGTGTTTTTGAATCAATCACCGAATGATAGAATTGATAATGTTTATGAATCAAATACCGATTGACAGACTTGGTAGTGTTTATCAATCAAATACCGATTGATCGAATAGGTAGTTTGTGAATCAAATATGGATTTAGAGATTTAGTAGCATCTGTGAATCAAATACCGATTGATAGAACTGGCAGTGTTTTTGAATCAGTCACTGATTCATAGAATTGATAGTGTTTATGAGTCAAATACCGAGTGATAGAATTGGCAGTGTTTATGAATCAAATACCGATTGATAGATCTGGCAGTGTTTTTGAATCAATCACCGAATGATAGAATTGATAATGTTTATGAATCAAATACCGATTGACAGACTTGGTAGTGTTTATGAATCAAATACCGATTGATCGAATAGGTAGTTTATGAATCAAATATGGATTTATAGATTTAGTAGTATCTGTGAATCAAATATCGATTAATCGATTTGGTAGTGTTGATGAATCAAATACCGATTGATAGAATTGCGGTGTTTATGAATCAAACACCGCCATTGCCGCCTTCCCTGCAGCATCCCCTGCCGCCTCCCCTGCAGCCTCCCCTGCAGCATCCCCTGCCGCCTCCCCTGCAGCCTCCCCTGCAGCATCCCCTGCCGCCTCCCCTGCAGCCTCCCCTGCCGCATCCCCTGCCGCCTCCCCTGCAGCCTCCCCAGCAGCCTCCCCTGCAGCCTCCCCTGCCGCATCCCCTGCCGCCTCCCCTGCCGCCTCCCCTGCAGCCTCCCCTGCAGCATCCCCTGCCGCCTCCCCTGCAGCCACCCCTGCAGCATCTCCTGCAGCCTCCCTTGCAGCCTCCCCTGCAGCATCCCCTGCAGCCTCCCCAGCAGCCTCCCTTGCAGCCTCCCCTGCAGCATCCCCTGCAGCCTCCCCTGCAGCCTCCCCTGCAGCCTCCCCAGCAGCCTCCCCTGCAGCCTCCCCTGCAGCCTCCCCTGCAGCCTCCCCTGCAGCCTCCCCGGCAGCATCCCCGGCAGCCTCCCCTGCAGCCTCCCCTGCAGCATCCCCTGCAGCATCCCCTACAGCCTCCCCTGCAGCCTCCCCTGCAGCCTCCCCTGCAGCCTCCCCTGCAGCCTCCCCGGCAGCATCCCCGGCAGCCTCCCCTGCAGCCTCCCCTGCAGCATCCCCTGCAGCATCCCCGGCAGCCTCCCCTGCAGCCTCGCCTGCAGCCTCCCCTGCAGCCTCCCCTGCAGCCTCCCCTGCAGCCTCCCCTGCAGCCTCCCCAGCAGCCTCCCCTGCAGCATCCCCGGCAGTCTCTCCTGCAGCCTCCCCGGCAGCATCCCCGGCAGCCTCCCCTGCAGCCTCCCCTGCAGCATCCCCTGCAGCATCCCCTGCAGCCTCCCCTGCAGCCTCCCCAGCAGCCTCCCCTGCAGCCTCCCCTGCAGCCTCCCCTGCAGCATCCCCTGCAGCATCCCCTGCAGCCTCCCCTGCAGCCTCCCCTGAAGCCTCCTCTGCAACCTCCCCTGCAGCATCACCTGCCGCAGGTATATACCATGGCGGAGTAGTCCTACACGTTGTCCCACAACGTATCACACCGCGCCAAAGTCAGTGTTCTTACAATGAACGATTCCATCAAATATAACGATGCTCAAGCGAACAGATGCTTTAGTCATCTCCCGTCGCGAGCGCTGCTCTGTTAATGTTGACGAGCTGCCCACGATGTAGACGCCCTACCCTCCCCACACCTACCCGTACCCTGCACCCCCACCCTCACCGTCACCCTGTACCCCCACCTTCACCCTCACCACCACCCTGCACCCCCACTCTCACCACCACCAACCTCCTCCACCTCCCCCCCCCCTCTTCCATCTCTTGAGTATCGGTTATGTATGGGAGGAGGAGTCAATGCCTGCAACAGATGGCGCCCTTAACTAGCAAGCCACCCACTGGTATCTCACCTCTCTCCGCCCCTAGGGGGCGCTCGCTCGGCCGGGCGTTTACAACCCGCGCGTGGGGCTTTATACCCCAGTTCCAGACAAATGGTGAGCTATGGCAGTCATGTGATCAGACAAAGGGGAATGGACTGATGTGGCGAGAGTCCGCGAGGAGAACTACGGAATATCCTTGGTGCTGATTTGCTGCAGGGTTAAACCAAAGAAGTTGCGTTCCATGATAATCGTGTACCTATAACGTGTACTGTTTTTGTCTTTTTCAATGGCACTGATCGATTTTGTATGCAACTAAAAAGAATTTTGCAGCATCAAGTCATTCTAATTATGGGCGCTTAGGTTTGTGGTTTATGTAGAGATATTACCCTATTATGTTGATTGAGAATGTATCTTACATCTAGGTCTCCCTCCCTTACTCCCTGCAATCAATATAAACCTTAATATAATAAGATGAAGTTATTATTCGCTTGGAATTTGAATCCAGGTTATACCATGCCGAATACTTCTTCTAGCGTTGTCAGTATGTTCGATTGTCTCAGCTGTTTGCCCACCGTTAAAACGGTTCACAGAGCCGGTTTCTGTTTCCGGGTCAGTGACCGTTAATAGAACTTGTTGTCAGGATACGTGCACGTCGGGCTTTGCGACCGCAGACTGTCGGTTAAATGTACTGTAGGCCGTGGGCTAGAGGTTATGTTGAGATGAATTTCAATTTATTATCAGCATATATGTGGCTAAAAGTAACCGTTAATAATCCACCTAAATTGAACGAACTATTGCGACATTTTCTCTCTCCATGTGCTTCTCTCACGCTGTGTTTCATTAAAATTGTTTTCACAAAGGCTCCTATCAAAATAGTATCGATCCGACCAGCATTTTCTTTAAATGAATGTCTGACCAATTACGTAGCTGTTTTCAATCTACGGGCTTTCTCACTTATTCGGTTGAACGAATATGATGAGCGTACCCTGGTCCTTAGAATAAAGACGCCCCATTGGCTAAGATAAGGTCAGGGGTCAGGAGAAGAGGCATCGGATTAATGGCGTCTCGACTTTCGCCTGTAACAACAAACAGTGCTAGTCGCAATCGGACCTCAGTTGGCTCGCCGTCACTGATTGAAGGGCTGGAGATTGAACGATACCGCTCCACCTGGCGAGTGAACCGCCAACTGCTGGCCCCCTGGCGAGTAACGAGGAACATCGGTCTGGTCAACATATGGACGTCCCGGGGAAAAGCTGGCGTTGCTTCAGGGACGACGTATAGGTCTCTTACTGACAGACACAACGCCAAGTTATATTGGCCCGCTGAAAAATACAAGGACCAATATTAACAGAATGTTATCAGTTATAAGCGCACCGCTACGGGATTCCCATGAACTAATTTTTATTTTCAAGGCAAACATATTTCTGGCATTGTATGTATGAGTTGGACAATTTTATGTGGGTCCTACGCCTGATGTCAATTACAAGCTCTGTAATAAGAACGAAAGGACTCCATTCGCGACTTTGTATTATTTAAGGATTCAACCTTTAGACATGGGAAACAAGATGCAAAACCCCGCTGATTTACACGAAATAATAAATGTATTGTGCACTAGTTAAATAGGCATCCATCCACGATTGTATCAACTTGGGCTTCTATTGTTCTATTGCTTAGTTAAATCGTGTATTGTTCAGGCAGACGGCATTGTTAAGCCTCACTGCTCATTCTGTGATCATATGATTGTGTACTTTGAGTACGAATAAAGATTTTGTTGCATTTCATGTAAAATCCGCAAACTAATGAAAATCTGATATTAAATGACATTGGTGATATTCACGCCATCTCAAACTACAATTTCACAACCAGAACTATGCTGCCGACGGCTTTCCGAAGTCCCGAACGTCAGTCATACATGTCAGCCCTACAACTCAGTCATGAATACCACAAGCAGCTTTGATAACCCCGCCAAGCGGTCGTCCCAGCAGAACAGCGGCTTTTGTAACAGGCCCTGAGTTCGCACCCTTGCACCAATATCTGGATTATGCTTTTTCCAACCTTCATGTTTCATTGTACCGCAAAGTGTCTTGGCTTTCATGCGTAAAACGTGGCCTATAACACTGAAACTTCATTCCCTTCCACAAGGGTTATAATATGTATCAGGCTGCATATGTTTCAGTAACGTGGTTGTTTTTTCGCTGCGTGACCAATGACTGCAGCATGGCTAATCCTATGACCTGGCTTCACGCCCCAGTGCCTTCAGGGATGGAGGCCACGTCTTACGGTGAAGTGGACGAGCAATCCAGAACAGACTTGGAAAATAGGACAAGGACTTGGCACCCGTGTCCAGGCACAAGTGGATCCAGTTGTGGCCTCTTCAGGCTGTGTAACTTCGCCAAAGGTAAATCTGGATTATCGATTCCGTAAATTGGTGCCAGGGTCTCCATCAGCACATGTAATGCGCTCCAGAAGAAGAGAACTTCAGCGGCCCTGACCGGACGCGCATCGCCTGTATACCAAACGGTGCTTTATGTGATCTGGATCAGCTGTAGAACGGACAGTCCCGTAGAGACTCTTGACAAAGGTCAAGGTCTCTCTCTTCACATGGGTTGTGTTGCACTACGTTACAATTCGCGCACCGAGCATCCGTTATATCCGAGACTACGTACACCCATGCCATGAGCCAACGGATATGTTTACCTCCGTAATCACCCCAGTCTGTGAAATACTTTCCACCTGGCTGCTCACAGATCTCTTCTGCATGGCGCTGCATAATTATCACTAAGTTTGGGAATATCGACACATAAACTTTTTGCAAGCGTGTTATATTTTCAGGATGTTTACCTGGATCATGTGTAGTTGGGTGTACAGTAGAGTATTTCACACAAGTATACAACTCCTGCTAGACTAGACTTATACCTTGAATCAACAGGAAAACATAATATATAATTTCTGTTGTTATATGGAATCTGATTAAGCATAAGTCAGACAAATTAAAGCGTGATTAACGCGAAGCTCTTCTCGTGGCAATCCGGGCATATTCTAGCCAGCGTTGATTCCTTGGGTATGCGGCCAGACTACTTCAGTTTATATATTACTGCATAAAATGATTAACAGACTTGCTCCCCGCTCCCTGGCGTCTTTGGTGCCACTTCGTGTGACATAATTATCAAGCTACTCTCTTCCTCGTTGCAAGAAGACCTCATGGCATGCATTTGTTCTCTTGAGTACTATTCATACCTGGAATAATCTACCGCCAATGCTAAGGCAGTCACCCTCCCATGTGTCATTTTAGAACTCTTTTCGATCTCCAAATATGATAGGTCTGTTATTATCAATTCCTTTTGCTTTCGCTTTGAAAATGTTTTACCAGTCAAATCATTGTATGTAAGGTAAGCTCGTATCATAAATCTACCATAATTTGTTGAGGTGGTCATTCACATCTGTATTCGTTTTTGACATGAATAATGACTCTGCTTCTGGTCTGAACATACCATCACAAAATGAAGGCGTAATCGTTGTGCAAAACGTCGTCAATATATTAACCCGCTCATGACGAAAGAGGTAACTAACATCAACAGCGTGGCATCGAAATGATCTTTCATCTAGTCCCCCAAAACATGACTTTACCGCTCGGGAGTTCAGTTAGTATGACTTTGATTTCTCATTCCAATAACAGACTTATGCGTCCAAACACAGTACTGTTCTCGAGTAGAGGTAAAAAGTCGAAGCCGAAATGTACTCGGTACTCATGCAGATCATCGTAATGTCGTAAGATACCCGAGGACTAGAGTAGGTCTACCCGAGTAGTAAACACTGTACCATATGGCTGATGAGGATGTCCACAAACTCAGCTGCAGTGGATACGGATTACTATGCGATATGTGTTTCGTCACATTTACCCGTAGAAGTGATGCAGGTTGTCGCGGAGTTCGTAACTCGCATCACTGTTGCCGGGCATCTCATGGGATATAGGCCAGTAGCGCTATCACCCCTTCCACCGGCCAGACCAACATCTGCCGCTGGGCAGACCGAAAACTTCTTTCGCTGGCTAGGCAACAACCTATTCCACTGGCAAGGCCACAACCTCTTCCACTGGCTAGGCCACAACCTCTTCCTCTGGCTAGGCCACAGCCTCTTCCACTGGCTAGGCCACAGCCTTTTCCACTGGCTAGGCCACAACCTCTTCTACTGGCTAGGCCACAACCTCTTCCACTCGCAAGGCCACAGCCTATTCCACAGGCAAGGCCACAGCCTATTCCACTCGCAAGGCAACAGCCTATTCCACTGGCAAGGCCACAACCTATTCCACTGGCAAGGCCAGAACCTCTTCCACAGGCTAGGCCAAAACCTCTTCCACTGGCTAGGTCAATAACCGCCTTCCACCGGCTAGGCCAAACCCTCTTCTACAGGCTAGGCCAAAACCTATTCAACTGGCTGGGCCAACAACCTCTTTCACTGGCTTCGCCAAGCACATACTGCCACTGGCCAGATCAAAATCTATTCCACTGGCTAGGCCAAACCCTCTTCTACGGGCTAGGCCAAACCCTCTTGTACAGGCTAGGCCAAAACCTCTTCCACTGGCTGGACTAAAAACCTCTTCCACTGGCTGGCCTAAAAATCTCTTCCACAGGCTAGGCCTATCCCTTTGCCACAGGCTAGGCCTAACCCTCTTGTACAGGCTAGACCAAAACCTCTTGTACAGGCTAGACCAAAAACCTCTTCCACTAGCTAGACCTAAACCTCCTTACTGGCTAGACCAACCACTGTATAGGCCAAGACCTCGCCCACTGGCTAGGCCAAAACCTCTTCCACTGTCTAGGTCAAAACCTCGCCCACTGCCTTCGCCAAACACATTCTGCCACTAGCTCGGCCAAAGCCTCTTCCGCTGGCTAGGCCACAACCAAAAATCTCTTCCACTGGCTAGGCCATACCCTCTTCCACAGGCTAGACCAAACCCTCTTGTACAGACTAGGCCAAACCTTCTTGTTCAGGCTAGGCCAAAAACCTCTTTTACAGGCTAGGCCAATGTCTCTTCCATAGGCTAGGCCAAGGTCTCTGCCACTGGCTAGGCCAAACCCTCTTCCACAGGCTAGGCCAAACCCTCTTGTACAGGCTAGGCCAAACCCTCTTATACAGACTAGACCGAACCCTCTTTCACAGGCTAGGCCAAAGTATCTGCCACTGGCTAGGCCAAACCCTCTTGTACAGACTAGACCAAACCCTCTTCAACAGGCTAGGCCAAAGTCTCTGCCACTGGCTAGGCCAAACCCTCTTCCACAGGCTAGGCAAAAAACCTCTTGTACAGGTTAGGTCAAACCTCTTCCACAGGCTAGGCCAATCCTCTTTTCATTGGCTAGGCCAAACCTCTTTCATTGGCTAGGCCAAACCTAATTCATTGGCTAGACCAAACCTCTTCCACTGGCTAGGCCAAAGTCTCTTCCACATGCTAGGCCAACATCTTTTCCACTGGCTAGGCCAAAACCTCTTTCACAGACTAGGCCAAAGTCTCTTCCACAGGCTAGGCCAAAGTCTCTTTCACTGGCTAGACTCAAAATATCTTTTTTTTTTTACAGGCCAGACAAAAATTCTCTGCCACTGGCTAGGCCAAACCTCCTTGTACGGGCTGGGCCAGAAACCTCTTCCACTGGCTAGGCCAAAATCTCTTACATCGGCTAGGGGACAACCTCTTCCACTGGCTAGACCCAAAACCTCTGCCACTGGCTAGGACAAACGCCTATGCCACTGGCTATGCCAAAGACATGAAGGTTTTTGTAACGCAAATGGTTTCCCATCTGCCTTTACTGGTGTATAGAAGCGTCTTAAAAAGATTACCTCTAACTAGAACGATACGGCTGTTTTCTAGAATATGAAATGTATAACGTTACACAGTGGCGTGGTTAACCATCAAACGAAGCATCTAACAGTGGAATTATCTTTAAACTGAGGCGAGGGACACAACATTTTTGAAGAAGTTCGTTCTATCGTTTGGTATTGATCAAGTGAACGTTAAATTAGATCCTTTCCTGTTGTGATTATGTATGTAATATTTGGTGATAAAGAAAGAATACTCAGATTTACTCAAATTTATTTGCAAAAAAAGGCATACAGTAATACCTTCAAAATTAGAATTTTCTTCTCGCTACTCGACGTTATAACATATTATGTGTAGGCCCAACAATGGTTGTATATACTTCTGCGGGGATTTGTCGTCACAAGTATCTTCTATCCATCCCCTTATGCCGGGTTTATACGGTACGATCATTTCTTCAACAGTCGTAACAACGGTCGAAGCTTCGGTTTGTCAATAGTTCACACGGTCAAACCGTGTACCACCCGACTGACCAACTGACAAGCCACACATACATTTATAACTGTCATAACGCAAACAATATCAATGCGATCATCTCAAACGCTGATTAGGCGTACGCCTCGAGAAAAACATGACCGTGTGTACCCAGAAAGTGCCCCCCCCCACCCCCAATCCTCCAAACTCAATTAATTCCCACTTCCTCCAACCCAACCCCCAACAGTCCTCCGATTTATAAAGAAATGATATAACATGTACTCCCACAGTATATGAATTTTCTTTCAGATATACGATCTACCATTATACATTTCAGTTCAACTTTAACCTTATATAATACGATATATTACCCCCTGTACTGCCATTTCGATGTACCCCTCTTTACAATTGTTATATGTCGTTATGTATCGGTTGTTCCTCCTTGATTGGTTGACAATTCCCAAATCGTGAAGTCTATCGAAACATGCGCCAAGCTTACAATGCGTGGAAAACCGGCCCTCCAATTGCATAGTTGGTCAAGTTAATTTGTTTCCATGAACTTTACAACGTTTGGCATCGTCTGAACAGGGTATAACCGTACTCTGATCTTCCGTAAAAACGAACCATGTAGGGTCTATTGCCCACAGCGGGCATGGCGCAAGCCAGTCATCATGCACACATGTGCGTTATAAGTACGTAAACCTCGCACTTCTTATCATCACGCAAATGTTGCAACAAAGAATCAACCTTTTACCTCCCTATCTTACGCGTCCTGTGTCATGTGTCTAGACATCGGATCATCCCGCGTCCTATGTCTAGACATCGGACCATCCCGCGTCCTATGTCCAGACATCGGACCATCCCTTTGTTCTGTGTCTAGACCTCGGACTATCCCTCGTCTTATGTCCAGACCTCGGACAATCCCTCGTCTTATGTCTAGACATCGGACCGTCCCTCGTCTTATGTCTAGACATTGGGCCATCCCGCGTCATGTGTCTAGACATAATAGTGAGTTAGACTTTGTAGACCGCCCACTGCTGGTTGGGAGCAGCGCGATAATTGTACTGAACGACCTTGGCGCCGTCGACCGTGTTGCTGCAAAATATGTCGACACAGTGATCCGGTGCGTCGAGATTGATGATCTTGTGGCCACTTTCACTTTTCGCTAGTGCCCAGCGCTGCTTGCTCTCGGGCTGATAAGGTGCCATACACATGCAGCCATCTTAAAAAAATGCAAATGCATGCTTGCCTGCTAACCGAAATCATTTAGAACTGATACCGAAGACTAATCTCTTGCATGACAATGCTGGGATAGCGATCGGTTTTATGTGACTTGCCACCACAAAGAAGTCATCAATGCAGCAACGAGTAAGGTTTAGCGCAGAACCTTATATCTACTTGCCTTATTATATTCCCTCTCTCGGCGGGCTTGTATTTTTTTTTACTGCGAAAGCGATACAATGGGGATAACTTGCCATTATTTCATTATTGATATGAGGTTAGAGCAACTAGGAAACATTACTCATATGCATAACACCGACACACGTCAAGACAAATCAGGACCACCACTAATTCAAATAATTACTGATGTCCATGAGCCCCATTTCGTTGAGCTTTAAGCAATAATTCAAATATTTACCGATATCCATGAGCGCCATTCCATTGAGCTTCGAGTAGATGATGTTGTCTTCGTCAAGGTACCAAAGTTGGTTTGGGTTTTGCGTCCGTCGATACATAATGACGGGGGTTCCAGCGGCCACATTTTTGCACTTTACGTCCAGCACCTTTCCGTGCAGGTGACTCCGCAGGTAAAACTGACCCTTGAATTAATGAAACATGATGTAAATTACGTATTTTACATTACATATAAAACAATAAATGTTGGTGTTTAGACCGCTTTTGTGCAGACAAGAGCTAAACGGGACAATGCAAGATCAATGGAACCAACATGCCCCAGATTGGGTGCCCGAGCCCGGATTCGAACCCAGGACTCTGCGATAGTTGGGTTATGGGTCACACCCCATTGGGTCCACTGCACAAATGCATAAATGTGCCAGGGACCAACTATATTAGAGCAGGTGTTGAATTCCGCATTGATAGACAATAGTAAGTCTTATACTTAGCCGCATAACCAATCTTTTTCAAAACATTTCACAGTTCAGGGGTGGATGCAGGATTCAGGAGGTAGGGGCTTGAATGTCGCGATAACAGTGGTCGATTCAATGATAATGAAGTAATTCCCAATTGACGATAATAATTATAATGCCACTTATAATGACAAAGTATAACTAACAAATTATGAAGATACTTATAATGACAATATATGTTACGCTGCAAATGTCCGCCAGTTGCATTATGTCCGCCCGTCAAAATCGTGGCATTAAGTCCGCCCAAAACTCAATTCGTCGTTGCAAAATGTCCGCCCGTTACAGTCGTTATGTGTTGGTTGGCTAAAAGGCGTCAATCTGGATCTGAGGGGTCAATCTGGATCTCATGGGTCAAATCCAGATATGTTGGGTCAAATCTGGATCTGTCGGGTCAATCTGGATTTGAGGGGTCAAATCTGGATCTGTGGGGTCAATCTGGATCTGAAGGGTCAATGTGGATCTGAAGGGTGAAATCTGGATCTGAGGGGTCAATCTGGATCTGAAAGGTCAAATCTTGAACCGGGGGTGTCAATATGGATCTGAGGGGTCAAATCTGAATCTGAGGGGTCAATCTGGATCTGATGGGTCAAATCTGGATCTAAGAGGTCAAATATGGATCTGATGGGTCAATCTGGATCTGATGGGTCAAATATGAATCTAAGAGATCAAAGCTGGAGCTGAAGGGTCAATCTGGATCTCATGGGTCAAATTTGGAGATGTGGGGTCAAATCTGGATCTGTCGGTTCAATCTGGATATGTGGGGTCAAATCTGGATCTGTCGGTTCAATCTGGATGTGAGAGATCAAATCTGGATCTGAGGGGTCAATCTGGATTTGAGAGGCCACTTATAATGACAAAGCATAACTAACAAATTATGACGATACTTATAATGATAATGTATGTTACGTTGCAAAATGTCCCCCCGTTGCATTATGTCCGCCCGACAAAATCGTTGCATTATGTCCGCCCAAAACTCAATTCATCGTTGCAAAATGTCAGCCCGTTACAGTCGTTATGTGTCGGTTGGTTTAAAGGGGTCAATCTGAATCTGACGGGTCAATCTGGATCTCATGGGTCAAATCCAGATATGTGGGGTCAAATCTGGATCTGTCAGGTCAATCTGGACTTGAGGGGTCAAATCTGGATCTGTGGGGTCAATCTGGATCTGAAGGGTGAAATCTGGATCTGAGGGGTCAATCGAGATCTGAAAGGTCAAATCATGAATCGGGGGTGTCAATATGGATCTAAGAGGTCAAATCTCTATCTGAAGGGTCAATCTGGATCTCAGGGGTTAAATCCGGATATGTAGGGTCAAATCTGGATCTGTCGGATCAATCTGGATTTGAGGGGTCAAATTTGGATCTGAGGGGTCAATCTGGATCTGCGGGGTCAAATCTGGATCTGAGGGATAAATCTGGATCTGATGGGTCAAATCTGGATCTAAGAGATCTAATCTGGATCTGAGGGGTCAATCTGGATCTGATGGGTCAAATATGTATCTAAGAGGTCAAAGCTGGAGCTGAAGGGTCAATCTGGATCTCATGGGTCAATCTGGATCTCATGGGTCAAATCTGGATATGTGGGGTCAAATCTGGATATGTGGGGTCAAATCTGGATCTGTCGGTTCAATCTCGATATGTGGGGTCAAATCTGGATCTGTCGGTTCAATCTGGATGTGAGAGATCAAATCTTGATCTGAGAGATCAAATCTGGATCTTAGGAGTCAATCTGGATCTGAGAGGTCAAATCTGGATCTGTGGGGTCAAATCTGGATCTGTGGGGTCAAATGTGGATCTGTGAGGTCAATCTGGATCTCATGGGTCAATCTGGATCTGAGTGGTAACTCGGGATCTCATGTGTCAAATCCAGATATGTGGTGTCAAATCTGGATCTGTCGGGTCAATCTGGATCTCGAAATCACAAAAAAAGTCATACGTTTTTTGTTTTTATAGCAACCTCTATAGTCCCATTTACATTTTGCATTTCATGCTGTTATAGGTTCCCACGAGGTCCATGTGATCTTTCGACTGCTAGACAGGGGGTTTTCCCATTCCATTTCGGAATGTCAAATGGAGACAACGCTTAGCAACGCTCGTAATGAGCGTAAGAAAATCTTATTCTTGACATATAGCTCCTTGAAAATGTGCAATGCGCACGTTGTAGATTAAGATAATCCACAAGGAAGGCAACATATGCCGTGGAATTAAACCTATAATCATGTTACAAGCTTTTTGATAATGACAGGGCAATACAATTGGAACGGTAATTCATGTGACACCTTGATGGGATGAAGCGCCATATTTATCGCGGTCCATGCAACGGGAAGAACAAATGGACGCATGTCACAACGTGGAATCGCTTATCGGCGAACGGCTTACCATAACTACCATGATGACGTAACGGGAAGCATATAGCAGTCAACCATGCAGCCGTATTTTGAGCGCGAGCGCATGCAAGGTTACTTCAAAGGAATGATAATACACAGATCGTAGCCTCGCGGCTTTGTAATCTTTCCCACGGCTCGACGCTGCAAAGGGCGCCACACTTCGCAGCCACTTGTACGGTGCATAGTTGAACATATTGTACCTTTGTGTGTGTGGGGGAGGGCGGGGGGGGGGGGTGCGCTTTAGGGCAGGTGTTTGTCGTGGCGTATAGCCGCCGGTTTCAGCTCCCATGCGGCTGTTGGCGCTAGGCCGACAACCAAGTCATTAGGCTCCCAGTTCCAGCGAGATCATTCGTGTCAAGCGCCCTAATAAAGCTACTGAGCTGAAGCTCACTCTGGGGACCCGTATTGGCCGCTAAGGTCCGGATTGACCTTTCTAATCCCGGTTTTACTACTGAGAACTAATTTGACACATATCTGTATTGACCTTTAACATCCTGATTTAATCCAGAGTATCAGTATTTGATTATGATCACCTCTAACAGACCTCTAGGCATCTCTAGGCTCCGAACTGATTCATAGAAGCCCGATTTACACCTTAGAGCGGATTGTTCACAATTCGATTAGGATTGACCCTTCTGACCCATATTTGTGCCCTCAGACCCGGATTTGACCTCTTAGATCCAAATTGACCCTTCAGATCCAGATTGATCCCTCATATCCAGATTTGACCTCTTAGATCCAGATTTGACCCTTCAGATCCAGATTGACCACTCATATCCAGATTTGACCTCTTAGATCCAGATTTGACCCTTCAGATATAGATGTGACCTCTTAAGTCCAGAATTTGACCCTTAAGATCCAGATGTGACCCTTCAGATCCAGATTGACCCATCAGATCTAGATTGATCCTTCAGATCCAGATTGACCCCTAAGATCTACATTTGACCCCCCAGATCCAGATGTGACCTCTAAAGTCCAGATTTGACCCCTCAGATCCAGATTTGACCTATCAGATCCAGATTGATCCGACAGATCCAGGTTTGACCCTACATATCCGGTTTTGACCTATGATATCCCGAATGACCCTTCAGATCCAGATTTGACCTCTTAGGCCAATATTATACCCCTCAGATTCAAATTGACCCTTCCGATCTAGATTTGACATATTAAATCCAGATTAAACCATCAGATCCCGTTTGACCTCTTAGATCCAGATTGACCCTTCAGATCCACATTTGACCTCTTAGATCCAGATTTGACCCATCAGATCCAGATTGACCCCTCAGATCAAGATTGAGTCTTTATATCGAGATTGGACCCTCAGACCCAGATGTGACCCCTCAAATCCAGATTTGATCCCTTGAATCCAGATTGACCGTTCCTATCCCGGAGACACATGCCCAGATCGACTCAACCCACCGCCACACCCCTCTCTTTCCTCCCCGTCAAGGCTCACTCACACAAGCAGGTTTGAGCAATCCCCACAGTAACCTTCCTCAGAATTATTGGCCCCATCTGCCAATGATTAAAGACAGAATAAAAATATTGTGACCTTGAGCTTTAGCCTACATAAACCCGCTAATGAACTTGACCGAGCCATGTCGGTGACACGCAGACGCACACACACACACACACACCTGTAGACAAAGAAACTGATATATGTCGGAAACATTTTTCGTCATAACAAATCAGACGGACATATGAAATTTAGATAATAACAGAAGACACCGAGATTAGACTTTAAAATCTTACATTTTCGTTTGGAAAAACGGAACCAACCGACATACGGGAGGACATTTTGAAACGACGAATTGAGTTTTGGGCGGACATAATGCAACGATATTTGCCGGCGGACATTTTGCAACGACGAATGGATTTTTAGGCGGACATAATGCAACGATATTTGCCGGGCGGACATTTTGCAACGACGAATTGATTTTTTGGCGGACATAATGCAACGATTTTTGCGGGGGGACATTTTGCAACGGGCGGACATTTTGCAACGTAACAAATGTATACTAACAAATTATTATATAATGAAGTATAATAACCATAGCGCATTTCACCCCCGTGGTCGAAATGAAATCATGTTCAACGTACACAGTATTTTTCAGGCCTATTCGAAATTCGATCCATTTTGTGCGCTAGGATGACATGTTACAATGCAAACTGTACGCCCCGCTGTGCATGATCCCCATGCCTACTATCTCTTTGGAGTTAACACCCCCCCCCCACCCCCCGGTCCCCCGTAATAGTTTCTAATAGAATTTTAAATGGGCAAATTGGATCCCCACGCCCTTACACCCCCCCCCCCCGTTATATGCTCAACTATTCAATAATAAATTGTCCTTAGCTTCCACCACAGCGCATTTAGTTTAACTGGAAAACCTCCCTAATTAGAATCACATGTAAACCGAATTCTGTCAATATTGGCCAGATTCCCGACTTTTTATCTCGCACTTATTGACAAGCCGAAAACCTGTGTAGACCAAATATAACGTTCTGGGTCACGCGGTAGCCGATTCGGCAGCGTCTTTAGCCATTTGTCGAGGGGCTGGAGGGGGGGGGGGGGAGGAGGCGGGGGATCTGACCATGTGGTCCAGAGGTGACGATACCTAGTATAAGAACAATTGTTCGACTGGGGCAACGGTCGGAGACATGGCTCATGCACCTTTGTCCCTCCCCATTGTCGCGATATGATCTACTTGGAGCTCCCTACTTCCAACCAGCCAACCAACTCAAGTAGGTTGGGTTTTATGTCGTGATCCATAGTACGGTCCCCGCTCCCGGAAGACATTGGTAAGCTACCCACGTATAGCAACCTAAGACGCGAAATGTTCATATCGCGTGTTAAGCCCTCTCACGGCCATGACAAGCGTAGACCGCACGATATCGGACATGTTCTTTCACGATCATAGCAAACCTTCCTTCACATCGGCAAAACTTGCATTTACACACCGTCTGTCATGCCTTCTCGTGATGATGACAAACCAAATATTCACACTGTATTTCAAGGCCTCCCTCGGTCATGATAAGCCAAGTATTCACACCATCTGCCCGGCCCTCTCACGGTCATGCCATACCATGATTTCACATCGTCTGCCAAGCCAAGCCTTCTCGCGCTCATGACAGACCAAGAATTAACGTCGTCTGCCAAAACCATCTCACGCTCATGGCAAACCAGGTGTTCATATCGGTTGCCAAGCCCTCTGACGGTCATTGCAGACCGATCATTCACATCGTCTAAAAAGCCCTCTCACGCTCATGACAAATCATGCCTTCTTATCGCCTACCAAAGCCCTCTGATTTTCATGACAAACCAAGGATTGACCCCACCTGGCAAGCCCTCTAACGATCATGACAAGGCAGACATGCACACCTTCGGCCAACCTCTCTCACGTTCATGACAAACCAAGCATTAACATCGTCTGCCATGCACTCTCACTGTCATGACAAACCAAGAATCACATCGTCTGCCATTCCCTCTCACGACCATGACAAATCGAGCAGTCGTGCCGTCTGTCAAAACTTCTCACCATAATTGACAACCAAGCAATCGGTCTGCCAATCCCCCTCATGATAAAGACAAAAGTACATAGGGGGCTAAACCTGTCGGGGATGGGGGGGGGGCTTCTGCGGCGTGGTTATGGTGGGGGGAGGGGTCTTAAGCCGCAGTAGCCGCCCCCCCCACTCCCCGCCCCCTCCGTTGGATCCGCCACTGTGATTTCTTACCTCGAATAATCGCTCCATGGTTGACTGTCGGCAAAGATATTAGTACTAATATCTTTGCTGTCGGTCAAACAAACGTCCAGGCCAGACTCGTGCAGGTGTATATAACTACGCGCTAGAGCTATATTGTTTATCTTATGTTAACCACTCGAATATCATCACCCCCCCGCCGTGCACACTGAGAGACAGACCGTTGTATCACAAGAGGCGATGAGGGGCTTCACAAAAAAATTGGGCGCTTGTGCTTGTCCACAGTCCAAAACATGTCTTTGCCACTATATAAGGAGCGAAGTCTTTCCACCGTTGTCAGCTGTATTACTACTTTAATTCATTTAATTAGCGAGCAACGGTTTGACTGAGAAGCACAGCTATTTTGAAGTAACTTGGTCAAGATTTCATCAGCCACGGTTTAGTAGTTTAGCTGTAAATAAATTGTGGTATGAGTAGAATGAGTATGAGTATTTATGGTAGAACTGGCAACAATACACGGGGTTACATTTCCGCGGGGATCCTGAACTATGTTAGATTAGTACTCATGCTTTACAGTTGCAATAGGTTTAATATTTTGCATTATATTTGTTTATCAATGTTTTCACAAACAAAACTGAACTGGCATGCCTGTCTTATTTAAGCATAAATTTGCGCATTATTCGGAGAGCTTGCCGCCGGGGTGAAAATAATGACAAATTCATTTTGGCGCGTAGAGATTTTAATAGCTAAAACTAATAGACTAAGTAATGTTGAATATCTATATACAAAAGAGGGCCTGATGGTTCAAAGTGATAACCCCAATGTCAGGGTGGGTGGGAGGTAAAATGGGAGAATCCGCACGATCCGGTCCTGACGGAGTGAGCAGTGGCGTCTGGATCCAGTCCCTGCCTGCGTGGTCGGTCGGCCGAGCTGGTGAATTTCGGCCAATCGGAGCGTCCGGTCTGGCGTGGTACACATGGATTGGATAGTGCACCTCAATGGGCACGCGAGGTGCAAGCCGTGATCAGGAGGGAGTCGCGGGTGAACCTGGGGTTAGGTCAGGTGAGGGTGATAGGAGACGGGAGGGTTGGGGCTGAAAAGGGTGAGAAGCAACGCTTGCCTTCATAAGGTATGGGTGCAGTGGTCCGGGTAGTTATTAAACCGGTTTACCACGCGACTGTGGTCATGTGGCTGTGAACATGGGGCGTTCGTTGCGGGGCATGGCTGTGTGTGAGATGTCAGTTGAATCCTGGTTGCTGTGGCGTCGCGGCAATGTCACTGTGTCGCCGACGTGTCATGTTCGATGAAAGGCCCGGTAAGGGCGCGCTCGGCTAATGTCGTGGATAAGGAGCTAGAAACGTGGGTTGCAAAGGCGTCGGCGGAGTGGTGATTTAAATATACGACGGGCGCGGCCGGAGGGTGGCGGGGAAGGCGGGTGGGGGGGGGGGGTGCAGTGTAGTTCATATGCCGGCTATGGTGCAGAAGGTCGCCGATTTCGGGATCGTCTGTGTGATTATCGAGGTCAGGCACTCCATTCTGTGCCACTCACCTCTGGTTGACCCCGGAAGTATCGCACAGATATCCAGGGTGACTGTCCAGTGTGCGTCCGGGGCAGAAGGGCGAGATTTCCCGTGGTGGTGTGGGGGTGGGGTGGGGGTTGAGTCAAATGTTAGAATATAATATTGCTCATACTGTATTATGGCCAAGACTATCTATTCGTTCGTCCTGCGTTCATAGGCCTGTGGTGGAAAATTGCGACAAAAGTTGCCCTCTATTTTTTCCTCCTACTATTATACCGAATAAAATTTGCAGATACAAATACAAACCAAGCCATCACAAGAACCCAACCAAACAATCCTTACCTCCCCATGGCCACAAAAATAAATTCAGCCCTAGTCGGACATGTTTTGCATCTTTCTAACCGATCTCGACTCTAAACAGTTGGCATCTAGGGGGGGGGGGGGGTTAGGGGATCGCAACCCCCACCGGAAAATATAAGCATACATTGTACAAGTTGGGCTTTCTGACGAAATACATTGAAAGTGACATTTTGTAGATCTATCTCGTTGGCGGATCAAAAGGTAGGTGGAGAGCATTAACCAAACCCAATCAAGGGGATGTTAAGGGCTGTTAAAAGTCGAGTTTTTTCAAACACCCTTACTGAGGAAGAATGTTGTTTTTCCCCTCAAAATCAAGGCCATGAAGTGTAGACCCCCCTCCCCGATCGCACCCCCCCCCCCTATTGCAAATTTCTGGATCCGCCCCTACCATTAGTTTAGGATCGACAGGTAATGCTCAAATAATAGGGCGGGTACTATTGTGAGTGACTTTCATGGCTTCCTCGCTGCATTTTAAGAGGGGGGGGAACGGACGTCGATGATGAAGACAACCCCACGTGTTTTCATACTGAGCTTCTTAGTGTCCATTTATTTTCATTGGCTTGAATGACAAGCACTGAACCATAAAAGCAGTACACCCCAATGTAAGGTACTAAAGGCTCACATGTATGGCGGGCCATCCTATCTTTTATTCTCTAATTCTTGATATCAAGAAATCAATTCTTGATATCAACAATTCAATTCTTGATATCAACAATTCAATTCTTGATATCAACAATTCAATTCTTGATATCAAGAAATGACACAATTCTTGATATCAACAATTCAATTCTTGATATCAAGAATTCGAACACCCTGGACCGAATTCTTGATATCCATAATTCGCTTGACTGGGCATGCTCGAATAATGAACGGTCCCTTCGTATGAGGCGCCGTAGCGGTCAAAATAAAGGTATGTGAAACAGAAAAAGCAGCTTGAAACTGCGCTCATGCAGGTTGAAACTGCGCGGGTGTAGGTGGAAACCGCGCGCGTGTGTGTTGAAACTGCGCGAATGTAGGGTGAAACGGCGCGCAAGTATGTTGAAACTGCGCGAGTGTGTTGGAACTGCGCGAGTGTGTTAAAACTGTGCGAGTGTGTTGAAACTGCGCGGGTGTGTTGAAACTGTGCGAGTGTGTTGGAACTGCGCGAGTGGAGGTTGAAAGTACTAGGGGATCGGCACATGATGTAGATCTATATATAAAACTGGTCCCAGGTCAAACGGCTCACGTGTAACGCTCCCCGTCCGGATAGTGCTGGATGGACAGACATGTGGCCACAGCGGGGTGCCACGACTTCAAAGCCATATAGTGCCTTTCATCCATTAAGCTACTAATTGTCACATACAGAACCCCCATTGTCTGCCAGCTCTGTTCCCAGGCTGGAAAAGGGTGGCATAGTCCGCAGCAGAATAATCAGGATCCACGGTTTATGCCAAGGTATATATTGTCATTGCTTATCCCGAAAAGTTCAAGCTCGATACAACTGTAGAGGAAAGCAGTGTTTTATAATGAACATTAATATGTCCGCGTAAACTCCGTTTCGTGATGGCATATGTGTCCGGTATGGCGTATCTGTATGTATGTATGTGTCAAAGGAAGGTCAGATTTGGTTCTCTAAGCCACTCGTTTGTGCACACCGGGGCTAAACTGTACAACAGAACCTCAAGTTCGTAATATGAATCGATAAAACATGCCCCAGATTAAGTGCCCAAGCCGGCATACTAGTTGCACGGGAATGGGGACACTACATACAGTTAGGCTGTATGTGCTGCCCTGCTTTCCTCGCATTTTCTTTTCTTCCCCGGGCCCGCTGAATTAGGACGCCTTGTTTAGAACGACTAGCAGCGACTACTGTACAAAGGTGGTTGTAGTACGGTAATGCCCCCCATCCCCGGCACTAATTGCGACAGAAGTTAAACAGATGTCGCTGTCATCTACTTAACACATTCCAAACTGCTCTCCAGGCGTCACTCTGGTCCATTTCAGCACACTCGCGCAATTTCAACACACCGCGCAGTTTCAATACACTCGCGCAGTTTCAACACACTCGCGCAATTTCAACACACTCGCGCAGTTTCAATACACTCGCGCAATTTCAACACACACGCGCAGGTTCAACACACTAGCGCCGTTTCAACCTACACGCGCGCAGTTTCAACCTACACCCGCGCCGTTTCAACCTACACGCGCGCAGTTCCAACCTACACCCGCGCAGTTTCAACCTACACCCGCGCAGTTTCAACCCACACCCGCGCAGTTTCAACCTACACCAGCGCAGTTCAAAGCTGTTTTTTCTGTTCCACATACCTTTTGACCGCTACGGCGCCTCATAGTATGGCCCGCCATACAAGGGAGTCTTCGTTTTTTCATCAAGGCCGTGTGCACTCATGCGAATTCTTGATATCAAGAATTCAGCTGAATTCTTGAATTGACAGAATTGACATGTTGATATCAAGAATTGAATTGTTGATATCAAGAATTGAATTGTTGATATCAAGAATTGATTTCTTGATATCAAGAAATGGTACACTAATTCTTGATATCAAGAATTGAATTGTTGATATCAAGAATTGGATTGTTGATATCAAGAATTGATTTCTTGATATCAAGAATTGAATTCTTGATATCAAGAAATCAATTCTTGATATCAACAATTCAAATCTTGATATCAAGAATAAACAGCGTCATTTCTTGATATCAAGAATTGAATTGTTGATATCAAGAATTGAATTGTTGATATCAAGAATTGAATTGTTGATATCAAGAATTAGAGAATAAAAGATAGGATGGCCCGCCATACACATGTCAATCTTGTGACACCATAGAGGAATTCAAGAATACCGGTAGCCCTGATATGTTCCCGGAAACAAACAGGCCTGGCCTCAGATTTGTCCCTTTGATGAATGCGTTTTGGGCGATTCCATGGATTAAAGGCCGTAACTAATAAAACGCATGCTGATTTGTTTATCTTTAATTGACATGGCAACTTTGACCTAATATAAAACGCGACACCAACACCAACACAAAATTGATTTTAATCTGAGGTTCAGGTATGCGACCTGAGTACTCGGAGTACAGGGGCGTGTGCAGAAATCCTTGAAAGGGGGGGCCCTATAAAAGAAAATTGACGACCAGGGGGGGGGGCACACTGATGAAATCTTGCGACCGGGAGGGGGAAGATGAACAAAATTGTGACCAAGGGGCTTGTTATTCTTTTTGACGACCGGGGGGGCACAGCGTTTGAAAAGGGTAGGGGGTCACAGATATACGTTAGGGTCCGAAAGGGGAGGCACAGGTCTACTGTACCCCAGTCCCTGGACACGCCCATGGAGTGATCGATATGGTCGGTATCAAGTTATGTTTTCAGTACAATATATATTCCTGTGATAGACCGATCCAATCTACGACACAAAGCCCGCAGACGCTTGAGTTCTTTTTCGTTAGTCGTGAATATAAAATTGACAATACCTATCTCAAGTGACATGCTGCTTTGTTTGTCCGACTTGTTTGTCCGACTGATTTGCATGTGGAAGATAAAAGCAACAGTGACGTCACTGAATGATTGACAGCCTTGATCGGTCTATTCTAGAGTGCAAGGAGAGAAAAAGTGATACCAGGAAACAGAACGAGCTATTAATTGTTGATGATAGCCATGGCCATGGTTGAAGAATCATAGCCATGTAGCATTCTGAAAAATGAAATTCACATGATTGACAAATGGAATTGTTTAAGCATAGCTTTCATAATTAGCGCTTTAAAAGTTCTTTCCTATACATAATTACTGATGTATGAACTCTTTCAAATTTGATAAAGTCTACTGACGGGGGTTCCAGCAACCGCGCAGCCACCCTTTACGTCAAGCACCTTGTCATTCAGGTGACTCAGCAGGTAACACTCGCCCTGAATCAGTGAAAGATGATGCTATAACTACATTTATCATGAAATGAAAATGAGATGTAGGTGTTTTATGCCGCTTTTGCGTAGACAAGGGCTAGGGCTAAACTGACAAAGGGGACTCCCTCCAGGGGGGCGGGGATGAATGGATGAAAAATGCCCCAGTTTAGGTCCGTTGTATATTCGGGACGCTTTCAGCACTTTTGGTCATGTCGGATCAATGGGAATAAGAAGGGAGACTGGAGCCATGTCCCCGGGGGTAACCCCCTACTCTTTGAGATGGAGGACATGGGGTCGCTATTCTGCGACCACACAGACATGGCCAGGGTGGGGCTCACAGTGGGCGCCAACCCCCGATCCACGTGCCGTTAGGCTCTCAGGTGGTCAGTGCACTCAAGTCGAGCGCCCTAACCCACTGAACTATCGGGCCGGCCCCTTTTCCCAGATGAGGTGAGCAGGCCCGGATTCGAACAGAGGATTTATCTGCTGTAGGTACGTTATGGGTAGGGGTTAAGTCCCTGAGTCACACCTCATTGGATTCACTGCACAAACCCATATACATGTGCTGAAACCGGGCACCAACAAGGTTAGTTGGGGATGTGTTAAATTCTACACCACATCAATAGACAATTCCAAGGAATTGTAAATCTGAGACTTAGCCTGTTAGCCGAATAACCCACCTTTTTCAAAACATGATCCATTTCTTACCTCGAATAATGGCGGCATGGTCGATCGTCGTTGGTAATCACGTCATCCGCCACCATGCGCACTGAGGGACGGATCATTTGATCACGAGAGGGGAGGACCTAGGGTCTTCACAAAATAACATTATGTGGCTCCGAGGTCCAGAACATGTCCTAGCCACCATAAGGAGTAGAGCCTTTCTACTGTTATCAATTGTGTTATTCCTTTACTTCCTCTAATTAGCGAGCAATCATTTGACTTGGAAGCACAGCTGTTTCGGAGTAACTGACAACATGGCCAAGTTTTGGTCAGCCACAGTTTATTAGCTTAATTGTGAAAAGTGTTATATGAAAATTCACTAGCTTGTAGACAAATGTCGGCTTTGCAATAGGTTAAATACTTTTGCATTAGATTTGTTTTGTCAAGGTTTTTACAAGCGAAGCTGAACTTACATGCCTGTAGTCTTATTTTAGCGCAAATTTGAGGAGGTTATAAGATAATCTCTGACATACTGTAGTATGGCCAAGACTACCTCGGTCATACTGTAGTATGTAGGTCTGTGGTGGGAAAATTGTGTACCTCATGACCAGTAGTGTTTTGAGCTGTTGTGGACCATATTGCCCCTTAATCTGACATCAATATATATCGAAACATTTTATTTAATAAAATTTTCGGGACGGATCAATTGAGATATGGGGGGGGGGCAAGCTGCATTTGGTAAAAAAAACTGGCTCCGAACTGTGATTGGCTGGCTCCCCTCCGACCTTAAGAGCCCCTGAGGCGGGGGGGGGGGTAACCATGTCGCGTGTCGTATTTAAGAAAAGATCCAGGTCGCGTGTCGCTAAGTCTTGTGTCGCATGTCGATTCTAAGACAACCCCAATGTCGCGTTGTCGATTTTAAGAAAAGGTCCATGTCGCGTGTCGATTTTAAGAAAAGGTCCATGTCGCGTGTCTATTTTAAGAAAAGGTCCATGTCGCGTGTCGATTTTAAGAAAAAGTCCATGTCGCGTGTCGATATTAAGAAAAGGTCCATGTCGCGTGTCTATTTTAAGAAAAGGTCCATGTCGCGTCTCGATTTTAAGAAAAGGTTTAAGTCGCGTGTCGATTTTAAAAATCGCCGTGTCGCCGTGTCGAAAAAGCTCCTCTGTGGCCCTACCTTACAAGGGCCCCACCTGTGACTGCCTCGCTCCCCTCCGACCCTACAAGGGCCCCACCTGTGGCTGCCTCGCTCCCCTCCGACCCTACAAGGGCCCCACCTGTGGCTGCCTCGCTCCCCTCCGACCCTACAAGGGCCCCACCTGTGGCTGCCTCGCTCCCCTCCGACCCTACAAGGGCCCCACCTGTGACTGCCTCGCTCCCCTCCGACCCTACAAGGGCCCCACCTGTGACTGCCTCGCTCCCCTCCGACCCTACAAGGGCCCCACCTGTGACTGCCTCGCTCCCCTCCGACCCTACAAGGGCCCCACCTGTGACTGCCTCGCTCCCCTCCGACCCTACAAGGGCCCCACCTGTGGCTGCCTCGCTCCCCTCCGACCCTACAAGGGCCCCACCTGTGACTGCCTCGCTCCCCTCCGACCCTACAAGGGCCCCACCTGTGACTGCCTCGCTCCCCTCCAACCCTACAAGGGCCCCACCTGTGACTGCCTCGCTCCCCTCCGACCCTACAAGGGCCCCACCTGTGACTGCCTCGCTCCACTCCAACCCTACAAGGGCCCCACCTGCGACTGCCTCGCTCCCCTCCGACCCTACAAGGGCCCCACCTGTGGCTGCCTCGCTCCCCTCCAACCCTATAAGGGCCCCACCTGTGACTGCCTCGCTCCCCTCCGACCCTACAAGGGCCCCACCTGTGGCTGCCTCGCTCCCCTCCGACCCTACAAGGGCCCCACCTGTGACTGCCTCGCTCCCCTCCGACCCTACAAGGGCCCCACCTGTGACTGCCTCGCTCCCCTCCGACCCTACAAGGGCCCCACCTGTGACTGCCTCGCTCCCCTCCAACCCTACAAGGGCCCCACCTGTGACTGCCTCGCTCCCCTCCGACCCTACAAGGGCCCCACCTGTGACTGCCTCGCTCCCCTCCAACCCTACAAGGGCCCCACCTGTGACTGCCTCGCTCCCCTCCGACCCTACAAGGGCCCCACCTGTGGCTGCCTCGCTCCCCTCCAACCCTACAAGGGCCCCACCTGTGACTGCCTCGCTCCCCTCCGACCCTACAAGGGCCCCACCTGTGGCTGCCTCGCTCCCCTCCGACCCTACAAGGGCCCCACCTGTGACTGCCTCGCTCCCCTCCGACCCTACAAGGGCCCCACCTGTGACTGCCTCGCTCCCCTCCAACCCTACAAGGGCCCCACCTGTGACTGCCTCGCTCCCCTCCGACCCTACAAGGGCCCCACCTGTGGCTGCCTCGCTCCCCGCCGACCCTACAAGGGCCCCACCTGTGACTGCCTCGCTCCCCTCCGACCCTACAAGGGCCCCACCTGTGGCTGCCTCGCTCGCCTCCGAACCTACAAGGGCCCCACCTGTGGCTGCCTCGCTCCCCTCCGACCCTACAAGGGCCCCACCTGTGACTGCCTCGCTCCCCGCCAACACTACAAGGGCCCCACCTGTGACTGCCTCGCTCCCCTCCCACCCTACAAGGGCCCCACCTGTGACTGGCTCGCTCCCCTCCCACCATACAAGGGCCCCACCTGTGACTGCCTCGCTCCCTTCCCACGCTACAAGGGCCCCACCTATGACTGCCTCGCTCCGCTCCGACCCTACAAGGGCCCCACCTGTGACTGCCTCGCTCCCCTCCGACCCTACAAGGGCCCCACCTATGACTGCCTCGCTCCGCTCCGAGCCTACAAGGGCCCCACCTGTGACTGCCTCGCTCCCCTCCTACCCTACAAGGGCCCCACCTGTGACTGGCTCGCTCCCCTCCCACCATACAAGGGCCCCACCTGTGACTGCCTCGCTCCCTTCCCACGCTACAAGGGCCCCACCTATGACTGCCTCGCTCCGCTCCGACCCTACAAGGGCCCCACCTGTGACTGCCTCGCTCCCCTCCGACCCTACAAGGGCCCCACCTGTGACTGCCTCGCTCCCCTCCCACCCTACAAGGGCTCTACATGTGACTGCCTCGCTCCCCTCTCACCCTACAAGGGCCCCACCTGTGACTGCCTTGCTCCGCTCCGACCCCACAGGGACCCCACCTGTGACTGCCTCGCTCCCCTCCGACCCTACAAGGGCCCCACCTGTGACTGCCTCGCTCCCCTCCGACCCTACAAGGGCCCCACCTGTGACTGCCTCGCTCCCCTCCGAACCTACAAGGGCCCCACCTGTGACTGCCTCGCTCCCCTCCGACCCTACAAGGGCCCCACCTGTGACTGCCTCGCTCCCCTCCGACCCTATAAGGGCCCCACCTGTGACTGCCTCGCTCCCCTCCGACCCTACAAGGGCCCCACCTGTGGCTGCCTACCTCCGCTCCGACCCTACAAGGGCCTCACCTGTGGCTGCCTCGCTCCCCTCCGACCCTACAAGGGTTCCATCTGTGACTGCCTCGCTCCCCTCCGACCCTACAAGGGCCCCACCTGTGGCTGCCTCGCTCCCCTCCGACCCTACAAAAGCCCCACCTGTGACTGCCTCGCTCCCCTCCGAGCCTACAAGGGCCCCACCTGTAACTGCCTCGCTCCCCTCCGACCCTACAAGGGCCCCACCTGTGACTGCCTCACTCCCCTCCGACCCTGCAAGGGCCCCACCTGTGGCTGCCTAGCTCCGCTCCGACCCTACAAGGGCCCCACCTGTGGCTGCCTTGCTCCCCTCCGACCCTACAAGGGCCCCATCTGTGGCTGCCTTGCTCCCCTCCGACCCTACAAGGGCCCCACTTGTGACTGCCTAGCTCCGCTCCGACCCTACAAGGGCCCCACCTGTGGCTGCCTAGCTCCGCTCCGACCCTACAAGGGCCCCACCTGTGGCTGCCTCGCTCCCCTCCGAACCTACAAGGGCCCCACCTGTGACTGCCTCACTCCCCTCCGACCCTACAAGGGCCCCACCTGTGGCTGTCTAGCTCCGCTCCGACCCTACAAGGGCCCCACCTGTGGCTGCCTCGCTCCCCTCCGACCCTACAAGGGCCCCACCTGTGACTGCCTCGCTCCCCACTGACCCTACAAGGGCCCCACCTGCGACTGTCTCGCTCCCCTCCGACTCTACAAGGGCCTCACCTGTGACTGCCTCACTCCCCTCCGACGCTACATTGGTCCCACGTCTGACTGTGTCATTCTCCTAGGACCAAACAAGGGCTCCGCCTGTGACTGCCTTGCTCCCCTCCGACCCTACAAGGGCCCCACCTGTGACTGCCTCGCTCCCCTCCGAGCCTACAAGGGCCCCGCCTGTGGCTGCCTTGCTCCCCTCCGACCCTACAAGGGCCCCACCTGTGACTGCCTCGCTCCCCTCCGACCCTACAAGGGCCCCACCTGTGACTGCCTCGCTCCCCTCCGACCCTACAAGGGCACCACCTGTGACTGCCTTGCTCCCCTCCGACCCTACAAGGGCCCCACCTGTGACTGCCTCGCTCCCCTCCGAGCCTACAAGGGCCCCGCCTGTGGCTGCCTCGCTCCCCTCCGACCCTACAAGGGCCCCACCTGTGACTGCCTCGCTGCCCTCCGACTCTACAAGGGCCCCACCTGTGACTGCCTCGCTCCCCTCTGACCCTACAAGGGCCCCAACTGTGACTGCCTCGCTCCCCTCCGACCCTACAAGGGTTCCACCTGTGACTGCCTCGCTCCCCTCCGATCCTACAAGGGCCCCACCTGTGACTGACGCGCTCCCCTCCGACCCTACAAGGGCCCCACCTGTGACTGCCTCGCTTCCCTCCGACCCTACAAGGGCCCCGCCTGTGGCTGCCTCGCTCCCCTCCGACCCTACAAGGGCCCCACCTGTGACTGCCTCGCTCCCCTCCGACCCTACAAGGGCCCCACCTGTGGCTGCCTCGCTCTCCTCCGGCCCTACAAGGGCACCACCTGTGACTGCCTCGCTCCCCTTCGACCCTACAAGGGCCTCACCTGTGACTGCCTCGCTTCCCTGATCTATGTCAATGACATCCCTAACAACCCTGCTAACCGATCTACCAAGTCTCGCTCCCCTGATCTATGTCAATGACATCCCTAACAACCCTGCTAACCGATCTACCAAGTCTCGCTCCCCTGATCTATGTCAATGACATCCCTAACAACCCTGCTAACCGATCTACCAAGTCTCGCTCCCCTGATCTATGTCAATGACATCCCTAACAACCCTGCTAACCGATCTACCAAGTCTTAGTTTGCTGACGACTTGGGTCTATGGTCAACTGATAATAGCCCACGATATATCATGGCCGTCCTCCAGAGAGTGAGAGGTTTGGTGCGCTCTCTGGCGGGTAAAGTTAAACGACCGTAAAACGCAGTTCATCCTATTCACTAACAAACGGAAGCCGCCGCTAGATCTTACCCCACTATTCTCTTCGGCACTAAATTCGAGAGGGTAAAGGAAGTTACGCCCATGGGAGTAACCATTAGTCCGGGCAATCTAGGGATACAGCCAAAACAAATTGCAATAGTAATCAAACCTGCTTTTTCTTATTCCATAGGGATCTAGGAGTGGTGTTTTCAAAATCTACCAAAATCTATTTATTGGAACATATTTTTAAGAGGGTGGCTTACTTTACTCTGTTAACCCCACAAAAAGCAACATATTTTTACATAAACGGAAGGGAATTTTCCTGTTTTCCGGCTGTCGATCGAGGCTACAGTATATTTGCATGGCGAATCGGATGGGTCTCAGGTTTTTCATATATGGTCCGGTATTCGCAATTCAATCGATTGTTGACGCGTTTTATACTGATCACATGAATAACATATGTATGTGGGAGGGGAGACAGGGTGAGGTTGGGGAGGGGGGGGGGGGGTAAATGACAATCTTTCTTCCACCACAACGACCAATACTGTATTTTTCATCTCTGTCATATGTGTAATTTCATCGGTATATATATGGTACTCAGCAGGATCCAAGGAAAGAGGGGTGGGGGCGGGTGTTAGGGGGTTTAAGGAGTTAGGGGAGGGGACATACTTCAAGTTAGGGGAGGCGAGACACCGTGAGATAGGGAGGGCAGACACTCCAAGTTTGGATGGTAACCCAAGTTATTGGAGGGAAGACACCCCAAGTTGGGGCGGTACCCAAGTAGAGGAGGGGAGACATTCAAAATTCGGGTGATGCCGTAAGAAGACACTTCAAGAATAAGAATAGGGGAGACACCCTAGCTAGGTTACAGGAGGGGACCCCAAGGTTCGGGTAGTACCCCAAGTTTGGGGAGGAGCGAGACCCCAACTTATGAAAGGGAAGACACTCACACTCAAGTTTTGATAGGAGAGGCACCCCAACTTAGGGGAAGGGAGGCACCCTAAATTGGGAAAGGGCAGGCAACCCAAATTGGGGTGGTACTCCAAGTTAGGGGAGGGGATACACCTCGATTTTGGAGAGTGGAATACCCCAAAATATGGGACGGAAGACACCCCAAGTATAGGTGGGGCTTCAAGTTAGGGGAGGGAGGACACCCCAAATTAGAGGAGAGAAGATACACTAGGTCGGGGTGGCACCCCAAGTTTGGAGAGGGGAAAGGCATCAAGTTTGGGGTGGGGAGAGGTCTCAAGTTATTAGATGGGAGACGCTCCAAGTAGGACCACCCGAACTTGGGGTGGTGGTACCCCACGTTAGGCTGGTACCCAAGTTAGGCTGATACCCCAAGTTAGGGTGGAACCCCAAGTTAGGGGGGTGCCCCAAGTTAGGATGGTACCACAAGTTAGGAGAGAATAGACACACTAAATTAGAAAAGGTGAGACACCCCAAGTTAAGGGAGAGGCGACACTCAAAGTTGGGGTGGTACCCTAAGTTACGGGAACGTAGACACCATAAGTTAGGGGATGAGAGAAACAACCAGTCGGCGTGATACCCCAATTTTGGGGAGGGGACACACCATGTTGGGAAGGGCGGAGTGCAAGGGGGGAGGGGGGAGGGGGGATCGTGTTCCCTGATCACCAAGAATAAATTTCCTTATTTCCAGGTCACGATGAATTAAAACGAGCACTCTTCGCATACAAAGGAAGGGCGGATACATGTTAGAAATTGGCGGAGGAATTTCCTCATTGACCGTTATTTAATATTAAAATTCCCATTTTACTGTCAATAAAAAATTAATACCTTATTCCCAGTTCATGAAGAAGTACATTCATCAGTAATAGTTCAAGGTCAAACGAAAAGCTCATTCCCGAGGAACAGTAATTACCTGCCCTCCCCCCCCCCCCCCGGCCCCCGATGTTGGGGGTGAAGCACACCTCATTTGCCTAGAACGTTTCACTTATTAAAAATGAAACGTTGCAGATAGGGGCGCCTCCCCCCCCCCCTCCTCAAATATAATCCGGCACGGCGGTAGATCTGCCCAAAGATAAGACGCGTATATAGTCGATCAAATTGTGGAAATCGGACTATTTATGGTTATTTATAAAGTTGCAGTCGGACACACTTGAGACCTATCCGACACGCCATGCAAATACACGGTGTCGGTAGACAGATAAAACCGGGAGAGGGGTCCCTCATTAAAAAATATGCAGAAATTTAGTATTAAAGATATCAAATTTTTGTTTGTTGCATTTGGTACATGAAATAACGCTCCATTACATATAGTACGGGTAGGACACGAAGGTCTAAATTCGTAGTAGGGGTCTCAATTAAAAAGCTTCCTTGCCACTTCGTGTTAGGACAAATACGTAATCCATTCTAGTGTTTCTGGGGTAGGGTAAACTACCCCCGTAAAAAATATGTTCCAATGAAAAGATTTTGGTAGATTTTGGAAATGATATTATCAGATACATAAGAAAGGAGAAAAAACAGGTTTCATTACTATTGCAATTTGTTTCGGGTTGACCCCTGATTCAGCACAGGCTGCCCGGACTACTTCCCCCCATCAGTCTAAAAGAACTCCAGATCATGGAAAACAAAGCCCTCAGAGTAGCCTTACGGAAGCCCATGACCACTAAACGTAGTACTCTGTATGAGCGTGCAGGTATCACCCCCATAACAGAGAGACTACCAACCCCTTCCTGCTATCGCTGTCAGCTGAGGCTGGTCGGTAGCTACCCGCAAGCCACCAGCTCTAACGCGCCCGCCACTGCCAATGTCAGCTGGGTCTGGTCGGCAGTAGACGGGCATAAAGGCATTCCCCATCGCCCTAGCGTGGCGCCCGAGCCCGCCTAAACTAAAATATCTAGAGGTAACACGGCCCAACCGATAAAACCCCTAGGCCCGTTCCGAATTCCAAATAAAACATCATCCTTCTCCCACCCTCCCTCCGCGTCCCCGCCCCTCTCCTGGCCCAACTAACAACAGCTGGGGACCCAGTCGGATAGAGGGCAAAGCGCGAGTTTAGAGACATCCGACTGTATCCCCTGGGGAACAGCTCGGAAATAATGGCAAAATTAACCGATTATTATTACAGTATCCATCAGCCCCACCAGACTCGACGACCACCCAAAGGGCAGAAGCTAGAAGGCCGATCAGCCTCGCTCAAGAAATTTCTCCCGTTCCTGTTCAGCTGTATATGGTGTACCCCCCCCCCCTCCCCACCCTCGTTATGACCGATTTTACAACGATTTTAAGCATACATCCTAATAACTTTGTAAATTTAGTCGTAGAATAACTTGGCTTTTCTGACCCCAATAAAATGAATGCATCATACAATCTTAATGACTAAAGCCATCTGCAGCTCGCTGCAGATTTTATGACTGACTACCTCTTTTATTTAAGGGAACACAATTTCTGAATGATGATAGTCCTTACCGTTTAAAACAATACTGCATTTCATATTAGATAACACAATTTCAGAATTGTGATGGTCCTTACCGTGTTAAACAATACAGCATTTCACATTAGATAACACAATTTCAGAATGATGATGGTCCTTACCGTTTTTTCCAGAAAAGCTCCTATCGAACCCATTCCTGTTGATTGTATCTAGGGTGTTAGGGCTGGTGCCGTGGTAGAGCACATGTTCGTTCTGGTGTCCTATCGGGTTGACGGCCTTCATCCGCTCCTTGTCGGCCTCGTACTGCTTGTAGAGCGTCAGGTTCTCACTTATCTCTATCTGTATATCAACGAAGAGATGATATTCATTACTTGTTTTTTCTTCTTTTTAAACCTTTTATTCATAATGTCATCACGAAGTGAAATTGCAGTCGAATAAATGTAACATAGTTAAATACGGTATAGGACATCTGGCGTCTAAAAGGAAACACGTGAAACATACTATTAGGGGTTACGAGATATCCCAAAATTAAATGTAGATACACTAACATCGCACTTGAGAATATATCATTGACGAAATCGCCAACTAGATTAGTTATCAGAAATCTACACGTGGCATGGAATAAACCGATTTACCGAAGGTTTGCCGAGTTCAATATGGTTCTTCTAACTTGGCATTGCATTTTTTAAGACCTTATAACATCTCTCATATTTGAGCAATCTGGTTCTTATAGTTTGGCTAATGTACTGTAAAAGATAACGCATTGATGCTGTGCGGCAGACACCTTTTCTATCAAGAAACAGTGCATATATACTAAAGCTGAGAACCTTATAACGAATGTCTCAACAGGGCGTTAATTCACAATGGTACAACATATGGGGTACATCATGTATTTTACCACATACCGGACAATCATCTGTCCCGCGGATACGCCATCTTTTAAGGTGTTTACAGCAGGGGAGCAAATTACATACCGTCTTATAATTAAATTGTGCAATTATGCCGTCTGATATTTCTTTATCTTTCGCAAACATAGTAGTTCTTGGCATCTGTAAATTCTAGTACAACTACAATTTACAAACGTACAGCATTCCGTGGATGCACCAACTGCATATAACCTTGGAGTTTTTCTTCGCGAAGACAACTGAAACAATATAATTATAATATTCTTCCTTTATTGCATATTGTTGGTAATTGGTGCTTATTTCCTACAGCAAATACCAGATCCAATACGCGTGGCAAATCCCTGGCTTCTCTGTATTTCCTCTCCGCGGTCTGCAGGATTTTGGAGATTTCGTTTATGGCCAGCATCATCTCGTCGTGGTTACCGGTCACTTTCAATTGTTTTCGGGGCCCGTCATCGTCAAAGAGGATGTCAACAAAATACCTTTCGCTCACACCGTATATCCTCAACCACTGCAGACAAACAGGAGATGCACACACTGATTAGTCAAAGATTGCTGAGATTTAATGTCCACAGCCATTTTACTTATGTCAGAAACCTTATAACAAATATTGTTGTGTATACCACATTCAGAAAATGGGCCAAATGTGGGCAAACTGACCCACACTTTACAGAGACCGTGTCAGATACAAATTAAGTTATTTGAAGACGCTGTTATAAACAGAGAGGAAAATCATGCACCTATATAATATTTTATATCAGGAAATTCTTAAAACTAAAACTTTATCTAACCAGATCCCCCGTCAGGTTAGAGAGAGCCACTTGGTACTTTTCGCTGTCGATGGTCTCAGTTCTCGTGGAGGCCTCGATGTGTTGGGTCAGTTGTTTAATGACGCGGTCGAGGTTGTGCCTGGAGAGGGCGTGCATCCGCAGAGTAATGCGACAACCTCCACGCGAACCTGTGAGGCAGTTAAAGTATTATTGTTTTCTGCCAAGTGCATTGTTTACTTCTGTGAACATCCGTAATCAGCGTAACCTATTTTGTTGCCCCTTCTCGGTCAGTGTGGTTAAAAAGGCTACGGGTTAAAAAGAGCAAATACCTTACCTGTTTAAAGAGTTTAACTGCCTCATCTGGATTATAGCCACAACTGAGCTAAACAAAGTAACAACGTTAACTTGGTCAGCCACTACTGGGTTAAACAAAGCCAGTGCGTTAACCGACAGGGTTAATCCAATGTAGATGAAATAATACGACTTTAAAACCTTTTACTCTTCCAAGGATGTTCTTTTTCTTGGTCTGGGCCAGCGACTTTAGCTCCTGTTGCAAGACGGCGAATGGCGGCGTGTTCTGCCTTCCCATAAGTCACTGAATGACATACCGAGCCCTAGGGAATGGCGGCGTATTCTGCTTTCCCCTAAGTCACTGAACGGCATACCGAGACCTAGGGAATGGCGGCCTATTCTGCCATCCCATAAGTCACTAAATGGCATACCAAATCCTAGGGAATGGCGGCGTATTCTGCCATCCCATAAGTCACTGAATGGCATACCGAGACCTAGGGAATGGCGGCGTATTCTGCCATCCCATAAGTCACTAAATGGCATACCAAATCCTAGGGAATGGCGGCGTATTCTGCCATCCCATAAGTCACTGAATGGCATACCGAGACCTAGGGAATGGCGGCGTATTCTGCCTTCCCATAAGTCACTGAATGGCGTACCGAGACCTGGGCAATGGCGGCGTATTCTGCCTTCCCATAAATCAGTGAATGGCATACCGAGAGCTAAGTAATGGCGGCGTATTCTGCCTTCCCATATATCAGTGAATGGCATACCGACACCTAGGGAATGGCGACGTATTCTGCCTTCCCATGAGTCACTGAATGGCATACCGAGACCTGGGGAATGACAGCGTATTCTGCCATCCCATAAGTCACTGAATCGCATGCCGAGACCTAGGGAATGGCGGCGTATTTTGCCATCCCATCGGTCACTGAATGGCATACCGAGACCTAGAGAATGGTGGCGTATTCTGCCTTTCAATAAGTCACTGATTGGCATACCGAGACCTAGGGAATGGCGGCGTATTCCGCATTCCCATAAGTCACCGAATGGGATAACGAGACCTAGGGAATGGCGGCGTATTCTGCCATCCCATAAGTCACTGAATGGCTTACCGAGACCTGGGGAATGGCGGCGTATTCTGCCTTTCCATAAGTCACTGAATGGCATACCGACACCTGGGGAATGGCGGCGTATTCTGCCTTCCCATAAATCAGTGAATGGCATACCGAGAGCTAAGTAATGGCGGCGTATTCTGCCTTCCCAGATATCAGTGAATGGCATACCGACGCCTAGGGAATGGCGGCGTATTCTGCCATCCCATAGGTCACTGAATGGCATACCGAGACCTGGGGAATGGCGGCGTATTCCGCCTTCCCATAAGCCACTGAATGGCATCCCGACACCTGGGGAATGGCGGCGTATTCTGCCTTCCCATAAATCAGTGAATGGCATACCGAGAGCTAAGGAATGGCGGCGTATTCCGCCTTCCCATATATCAGTGAATGGCATACCGACACCTAGGGAATGGCGGCGTATTCTACCTTCCCATAAGTCACTGAATGGCATACCGAGACCTGGGGAATGACGGCGTATTCTGCCATCCCATAAGTCACTGAATCGCATACCGAGCCCTAGGGAATGGCGGCGTAGTCTGCTTTTCCATAAGTCACTGAATGGCATACCGAGATCTAGGGAATGGCGGCGTATTCTGCCATCAAATAGGTCACTGAATTGCACACCGAGACCTAGAGAATGGCGGCGTATTCTGCCTTTTCATAAGTCACTGAATGGCATACCGAGACCTAGGGAATGGCGGCGTATTCCGCATTCCCATAAGTCACTGAATGGCATAACGAGACCTAGGGAATGGCGGCGTATTCTGCCATCCCATAAGTCACTGAATGGCTTACCGAGACCTGGGGAATGGCGGCGTATTCTGCCTTTCCATAAGTCACTGAATGGCATACCGACACCTGGGGAATGGCGGCGCATTCTGCCTTCCCATAAATCAGTGAATGGCACACCGAGAGCTAAGGAATGGCGGCGTATTCTGCCTTCCCATAAGTCACCGAATGGCATACCGACACCTAGGGAATGGCGGCGTATTCTGCCATCCCATAAGTCACTGAATCGCATGCCGAGACCTAGGGAATGGCGGCGTATTTTGCCATCCCATCGGTCACTGAATGGCATACCGAGACCTAGAGAATGGTGGCGTATTCTGCCTTTCAATAAGTCACTGATTGGCATACCGAGACCTAGGGAATGGCGGCGTATTCCGCATTCCCATAAGTCACCGAATGGGATAACGAGACCTAGGGAATGGCGGCGTATTCTGCCATCCCATAAGTCACTGAATGGCTTACCGAGACCTGGGGAATGGCGGCGTATTCTGCCTTTCCATAAGTCACTGAATGGCATACCGACACCTGGGGAATGGCGGCGTATTCTGCCTTCCCATAAATCAGTGAATGGCATACCGAGAGCTAAGGAATGGCGGCGTATTCTGCTTTCCCATAGGTCACTGAATGGCATATCGAGACCTATGGAATGGCGGCGTATTCTGCCTTCCCATAAGTCACTGAATGGCATACCAAGGCCTAGGGAATGTCGGCGTATTCTGCCATCCCATAAGTCACTGCATGGCATACCGAGACCTGGGGAATGGCGGCGTATTCTGCCTTCCCATAAATCAGTGAATGGCATACCGAGAGCTAAGTAATGGCGGCGTATTCTGCCTTCCCAGATATCAGTGAATGGCATACCGACGCCTAGGGAATGGCGGCGTATTCTGCCATCCCATAGGTCACTGAATGGCATACCGAGACCTGGGGAATGGCGGCGTATTCCGCCTTCCCATAAGCCACTGAATGGCATCCCGACACCTGGGGAATGGCGGCGTATTCTGCCTTCCCATAAATCAGTGAATGGCATACCGAGAGCTAAGGAATGGCGGCGTATTCCGCCTTCCCATATATCAGTGAATGGCATACCGACACCTAGGGAATGGCGGCGTATTCTACCTTCCCATAAGTCACTGAATGGCATACCGAGACCTGGGGAATGACGGCGTATTCTGCCATCCCATAAGTCACTGAATCGCATACCGAGCCCTAGGGAATGGCGGCGTAGTCTGCTTTTCCATAAGTCACTGAATGGCATACCGAGATCTAGGGAATGGCGGCGTATTCTGCCATCAAATAGGTCACTGAATTGCACACCGAGACCTAGAGAATGGCGGCGTATTCTGCCTTTTCATAAGTCACTGAATGGCATACCGAGACCTAGGGAATGGCGGCGTATTCCGCATTCCCATAAGTCACTGAATGGCATAACGAGACCTAGGGAATGGCGGCGTATTCTGCCATCCCATAAGTCACTGAATGGCTTACCGAGACCTGGGGAATGGCGGCGTATTCTGCCTTTCCATAAGTCACTGAATGGCATACCGACACCTGGGGAATGGCGGCGCATTCTGCCTTCCCATAAATCAGTGAATGGCACACCGAGAGCTAAGGAATGGCGGCGTATTCTGCCTTCAGATAGGTCACTGAATGGCATACCGAGACCTAGGGAATGGCGGAATATTCTGTTATTCCAAAAGTCACTGAATGGCATACCGAGACCTAGGGAATGGCGGCGTATTCTGCCTTCCCATATGTCCCTGAATGACATACCGAGACCTGGGGAATGGCGGCGTATTCTGCCTTTCCATAAGTCACTGAATGCCATACCGAGACCTAGGGAATGGCGGAATATTCTGTTATTCCAAAAGTCACTGAATGGCATACCGAGACCTAGGGAATGGCGGCGTATTCTGCCTTCCCACAAGTCACTGAATGGCATAACGAGACCTAGGGAATGGCGGCGTATTCTGCCATCCCATAAGTCACTGAATGGCTTACCGAGACTTGGGGAATGGCGGCGTATTCTGCCTTTCCATAAGTCACTGAATGGCATACCGACACCTGGGGAATGGCGGCGTATTCTGCCTTCCCATAAATCAGTGAATGGCATACCGAGAGCTAAGGAATGGCGGCGTATTCTGCCTTCAGATAGGTCACTGAATGGCATACCGAGACCTAGGGAATGGCGGAATATTCTGTTATTCCAAAAGTCACTGAATGGCATACCGAGACCTAGGGAATGGCGGCGTATTCTGCCTTCCCATATGTCCCTGAATGGCATACCGAGAGCTAGGGAATGGCGGAGTATTCTGCCATCCCATAAGTCACTGAATGGCATGCCGAGACCTGGGGAATGGCGGCGTATTCTGCCATCCCATAAGTCACTGAATGGCATACCGAGACCTAGGGAATGGCGACGTATTCTGCCATCCCATAAGTCACTGAATGGCATACCGAGACCTAGGGAATGGCGGCGTATTCTGCCATTCCATAAGTCACTGAATGGCATGCCGAGACCTGGGGAATGGCGACGTATTCTGCCATCCCATAAGTCACTGAATGGCATACCGAAACCTGGAGAATAGCGGCGTATTCTGCCATCCCATAAGTCACTGAATGGCATACCGAGACCTAGGGAATGGCGACGTATTCTGCCATCCCATAAGTCACTGAATGGCATACCGAAACCTGGGGAATAGCGGCGTATTCTGCCTTCTCATAAGTCACTGAATGGCATACCGAGACCTAGGGAATGGCGGAATATTCTGTTATTCCAAAAGTCACTGAATGGCATACCGAGACCTAGGGAATGGCGGCGTATTCTGCCTTCCCACAAGTCACTGAATGGCATACCGAGACCTAGGGAATGGCGGCGTATTCTGCCATCCCATAAGTCACTGAATGGCTTACCCAGACCTGGGGAATGGCGGCGTATTCTGCCTTTCCATAAGTCACTGAATGGCATACCGACACCTGGGGAATGGCGGCGTATTCTGCCTTCCCATAAATCAGTGAATGGCATACCGAGAGCTAAGGAATGGCGGCGTATTCTGCCTTCAGATAGGTCACTGAATGGCATACCGAGACCTGGGGAATGGCGGAATATTCTGTTATTCCAAAAGTCACTGAATGGCATACCGAGACCTAGGGAATGGCGGCGTATTCTGCCTTCCCATATGTCCCTGAATGGCATACCGAGACCTAGGGAATGGCGGAGTATTCTGCCATTCCATAAGTCACTGAATGGCATGCCGAGACCTGGGGAATGGCGGCGTATTCTGCCATCCCATAAGTCACTGAATGGCATACGGAGACCTAGGGAATGGCGACGTATTCTGCCATCCCATAAGTCACTGAATGGCATACCGAAACCTGGGGAATAGCGGCGTATTCTGCCTTCTCATAAGTCACTGAATGGCATACCGAGACCTGGGGAATGGCGGCGTATTCTGCCTTCCCATAAATCAGTGAATGGCATACCGACACCTAGGGAATGGCGGCCTATTCTGCCTTCCCATAAGTCACTGAATGGCATACCGAGACCTGGGGAATGACGCCGTATTCTGCCATCCGATAAGTCACTGAATGGCGTACCGAGACCTAGGGAATGGCGGCGTATTCTGCTTTCCCATAAGTCACTGAATGGCATACCGAGACCTAGGGATTGGCGGCGCATTCTGCCATCCATTAGTCACTGAATCGCATACCGAGACCTAGGGAATGGCGGCGTAGTCTGCTTTCCCGTAAGTCACTGAATGGCATAACGAGACCTAGGGAATGGCGGCGTATTCTGCCATCCCATAAGTCACTGAATGGCTTGCCGAGACCTGGGGAATGGCGGCGTATTCTGCCTTCAGATAGGTCACTGAATGGCATACCGAGACCTAGGGAATGGCGGAATATTCTGTTATTCCAAAAGTCACTGAATGGCATACCGAGACCTAGGGAATGGCGGCGTATTCTGCCTTCTCATTAGTCGATGAATGGTATACCGAGACCTAGGGAATGGCGGCGTATTCTGCCTTCCCATAAGTCACTGAATGGCATACCGAAATCTGGGGAATAGCGGCGTATTCTTCCTTCTCATAAGTCACTGAATGGCATACCGAGACCTGGGGAATGGCGGCGTATTCTGCCTTCCCATAAATCAGTGAATGGCATACCGACACCTAGGGAATGGCGGCGTATTCTGCCTTCCCATAAGTCACTGAATGGCATACCGAGACCTATGGATTGGCGGCGCATTCTGCCATCCCATAGGTCACTGAATGGCATACCAAGACCTAGGTAATGGCGGCGTATTCTGCCTTCCCATATATCAGTGAATGGCATACCGACACCTAGGGAATGGCGGCGTATTCTGCCTTCCCATATGTCCCTGAATGGCATACCGAGACCTAGGGAATGGCGGAGTATTCTGCCATCCCATAAGTCACTGAATGGCATGCCGAGACCTGGGGAATGGCGGCGTATTCTGCCATCCCATAAGTCACTGAACGGCATACCGAGACCTAGGGAATGGCGACGTATTCTGCCATCCCATAAGTCACTGAATGGCATACCGAGACCTAGGGAATGGCGGCGTATTCTGCCATCCCATAGGTCACTGAATGGCACACCGAGACCTAGAGAATGGCGGCGTATTCTGCCTTTCCATAAGTCACTGAATGGCATAACGAGACCTAGGGAATGGCGGCGTATTCTGCCATCCCATAGGTCACTGAATGGCACACCGAGACCTAGAGAATGGCGGCGTATTCTGCCTTTCCATAAGTCACTGAATGGCATAACGAGACCTAGGGAATGGCGGCGTATTCTGCCATCCCATAAGTCACTGAATGGCTTGCCGAGACCTGGGGAATGGCGGCGTTTTCTGCCTTTCCATAAGTCACTGAATGGCATACCAACACCTGGGGAATGGCGGCGCATTCTGCCTTCCCATAAATCAGTGAATGGCATACCGAGAGCTAAGGAATGGCGGCGTATTCTGCCTTCAGATAGGTCACTGAATGGCATACCGAGACCTAGGGAATGGCGGAATATTCTGTTATTCCAAAAGTCACTGAATGGCATACCGAGACCTAGGGAATGGCGGCGTATTCTGCCTTCCCATATGTCCCTGAATGACATACCGAGACCTAGAGAATGGCGGAGTATTCTGTTATTCCATAAGTCGGTGAATGGCATACCGAGACCTAGGGAATGGCGGCGTATTCTGCCTTCCCATAAGTCACTGAATGGCATACCGAAACCTGGGGAATAGCGGCGTATTCTTCCTTCTCATAAGTCACTGAATGGCATACCGAGACCTGGGGAATGGCGGCGTATTCTGCCTTCCCATAAATCAGTGAATGGGATACCGACACCTAGGGAATGGCGGCGTATTCTGCCTTCCCATAAGTCACTGAATGGCATACCGAGACCTGGGGAATGACGCCGTATTCTGCCATCCGATAAGTCCCTGAATGGCATACCGAAACCTAGGGAATGGCGGCGTATTCTGCTTTCGCATAAGTCATTAAATGGCATACCGAGACCTAGGGATTGGCGGCGCATTCTGCCATCCCATAGGTCACTGAATGGCATACCAAGACCTAGGGAATGGCGGCGTATTCTGCCTTCCCATATATCAGTGAATGGCATACCGACACCTAGGGAATGGCGGCGTATTCTGCATTCCCATAAGTCACTGAATGGCATACTGAGACCTGGGGAATGGAGCGTATTCTGCTTTCCCATAATTCACTGTTTGGCATACCGAGACCTAGGGAATGGCGGCGTATTCTGCTTTCCCATAAGTCACTAAATGGCATACCGAGACCTAGGGAATGGCGGCGTATTCTGCCATCCCATAGGTCACTGAATGGCATACCGTGACCTATGGAATGGCGGCGTATTCTGCCTTCTCATAAGTCACTAAATTGCATACCGAGACCTAGGAAATGGCGGCGTATTCTGCCTTCCCATAAGCCACTGAATGGCATACCGAGGCCTAGGCAATGTCGGCGTATTCTGCCATCCAATAAGTCACTGCATGGCATACCGAGACCTGGGGAATGGCGGCGTATTCTGCCTTTCCATAAGCCACTGAATGGCATCCCGACACCTGGGGAATGGCGGCGTATTCTGCCTTCCCATAAATCAGTGAATGGCATACCGAGAGCTAAGGAATGGCGGCGTATTCAGCCTTCCCATATATCAGTGAATGGCATACCGACACCTAGGCAATGGCGGCGTATTCTGCCTTCCTATAAGTCACTGAATGGCATACCGAGACCTGGGGAATGACGGCGTATTCTGCCATCCCATAAGTCACTGAATCGCATACCGAGACCTAGGGAATGGCGGCGTATTCTGCCATCCGATAGGTCACTGAATGGCATACCGAGACCTAGAGAATGGCGGCGTATTCTGCCTTTCCATAAGTCACTGATTGGCATACCGAGACCTAGGGAATGGCGGCGTATTCCACATTCCCATAAGTCACTGAATGGCATAACGAGACCTAGCGAATGGCGGCGTATTCTGCCTTTCCATAAGTCACTGAATGGCATACCGACACCTGGGGAATGGCGGCGTATTCTGCCTTCCCATAAATCAGTGAATGGCATACCGAGAGCTAAGGTATGGCGGCGTATTCTGCCTTCCCACAGGTCACTGAAAAGAATATCGAGACCTATGGAATGGTGGCGTATTCTGCTTTCCCATAAGTCACTGCATGGCATACCGAGACCTGGGGAATGGCGGCGTATTCTGCCTTCCCATAAGCCACTGAATGGCATCCCGACACCTGGGGAATGGCGGCGTATTCTGCCTTCCCATAAATCAGTGAATGGCATACCGAGACCTGGGGAATGGCGGCGTATTCTGCCACCCCATAAGTCACTGAATGGCATATCGAGACCTATGGAATGGCGGCGTATTCTGCTTTCCCATAAGTCACTGAATTGCATACCGAGACCTAGGAAATGGCGGCGTATTCTGCCTTCCCATAAGTCACTGAATGGCATACCGAGGCCTAGGGAATGTCGGCGTATTCTGCCATCCCATAAGTCACTGCATGGCATACTGAGACCTGGGGAATGGCGGCGTATTCTGCCTTCCCATAAGCCACTGAATGGCATCCCGACACCTGGGGAATGGCGGCGTATTCTGCCTTCCCATAAATCAGTGAATGGCATACTGAGACCTGGGGAATGGCGGCGTATTCTGCCCTCCCATAAGTCACTGAACGGCATACCGAGACCTAGGGAATGGCGGCGTATTCTGCCATCCCATAGGTCACTGAATGGCATACCAAGACCTAGGGAATGGCGGCGTATTCTGCCTTCCCATAAGTCACTGAATGGCATACTGAGACCTGGGGAATGGAGCGTATTCTGCTTTCCCATAAGTCACTGTTTGGCATACCGAGACCTAGGGAATGGCGGCGTATTCTGCTTTCCCATAAGTCACTAAATGGCATACCGAGACCTAGGGAATGGCGGCGTATTCTGCCATCCCATAGGTCACTGAATGGCATACCGTGACCTATGGAATGGCGGCGTATTCTGCCTTCTCATAAGTCACTAAATTGCATACCGAGACCTAGGAAATGGCGGCGTATTCTGCCTTCCCATAAGCCACTGAATGGCATACCGAGGCCTAGGCAATGTCGGCGTATTCTGCCATCCAATAAGTCACTGCATGGCATACCGAGACCTGGGGAATGGCGGCGTATTCTGCCTTTCCATAAGCCACTGAATGGCATCCCGACACCTGGGGAATGGCGGCGTATTCTGCCTTCCCATAAATCAGTGAATGGCATACCGAGAGCTAAGGAATGGCGGCGTATTCAGCCTTCCCATATATCAGTGAATGGCATACCGACACCTAGGGAATGGCGGCGTATTCTGCCTTCCTATAAGTCACTGAATCGCATACCGAGACCTGGGGAATGGCGGCGTAGTCTGCTTTCCCATAAGTCACTGAATGGCATAACGAGACCTGGGGAATGGCGGCGTAGTCTGCTTTCCCATAAGTCACTGAATGGCATACCGAGACCTAGGGAATGGCGGCGTATTCTGCCATCCGATAGGTCACTGAATGGCATACCGAGACCTAGAGAATGGCGGCGTATTCTGCCTTTCCATAAGTCACTGATTGGCATACCGAGAGCTAAGGAATGGCGGCGTATTCTGCCTTCCCACAGGTCACTGAATGGCATATCGAGACCTATGGAATGGCGGCGTATTCTGCTTTCCCATAAGTCACTGCATGGCATAACGAGACCTGGGGAATGGCGGCGTATTCTGCCTTCCCATAAGCCACTGAATGGCATCCCGACACCTGGGGAATGGCGGCGTATTCTGCCTTCCCATAAATCAGTGAATGGCATACCGAGACCTGGGGAATGGCGGCGTATTCTGCCATCCCATAAGTCACTGAATGGCATATCGAGACCTATGGAATGGCGGCGTATTCTGCTTTCCCATAAGTCACTGAATTGCATACCGAGACCTAGGAAATGGCGGCGTATTCTGCCTTCCCATAAGTCACTGAATGGCATACCGAGGCCTAGGGAATGTCGGCGTATTCTGCCATCCCATAAGTCACTGCATGGCATACCGAGACCTGGGGAATGGCGGCGTATTCTGCCTTCCCATAAGCCACTGAATGGCATCCCGACACCTGGGGAATGGCGGCGTATTCTGCCTTCCCATAAATCAGTGAATGGCATACTGAGACCTGGGGAATGGCGGCGTATTCTGCCCTCCCATAAGTCACTGAACGGCATACCGAGACCTAGGGAATGGCGGCGTATTCTGCCATCCCATAAGTCACTAAATGGCATACCGAGACCTGGAAAATGGCGGCGTATTCTACCTTCCCATTAGTCACTGAATGACATACGGAGACCTGGGGATTGGCGGCGTATTCTGCCTTCCCATAAGTCACTGAATGGCATACCGGGCCCTAGGGAATGGCTTCGCATTCTGCCATCCCATAAGTCACTGAATGGCATACCGAGACCTGGGGAATGGCGGCGTATTCTGCCCTCGCATAAGTCACTGAATCGCATACCGAGACCTGGGAAATGGCGGCGTATTCCGCCTTCCCATAAATCAGTGAATGGCATACCGACACCTAGGTAATGGCGGCGTATTCTGCCTTCCCATAAGTCACTGAATGGCATACCGAGACCTAGGGAATGACGGAGTATTCTGCCATCCCATAAGTTACTGAATCGCATACCGAGACCTAGGGATTGACGGTGTATTCCGCTTTCCCATTAGTCACTGAATGGCATACCGAGACCTAGGGAATGGCGGCGTATTCTGCCATCCCATAGGTCACTGAATGGCATACCGAGACCTAGGGAATGGCGGCGTATTCTGCCTTCCTATATGTCACTGAATGGCTTACCGAGACCTGGAGAATAGCGGGGTATTCTGCCTTCCCATAAGTCACCGAATGGCATACCGAGACCTGGAGAATGGCGGCGTATTCTGCCTGCCCATAAGTCAACGAATGGCATACCGAGACATGGAGAATGGCGGCGTATTCTGCCTTCCCATAAGTCACCGAATGGCATACCGACACCTAGGGAATGGCGGCGTATTCTGCCTTCCCATAAGTCACCGAATGGCATACCGAGACCTAGGGAATGGCGGCGTATTCTGCTTTCCCATAAGTCACTTAATGGCATAACGAGACATAGGGAATGGCGGCGTATTCTGCCATCCCATAGGTCACTGAATGGCATAGCGAGACCTAAGGAATGGCGGCGTATTCTGCTTTCCCCTAAGTCACTGAACGTCATACCGAGACCTAGGGAATGGCGGAGTATTCTGCCATTCCATAAGTCAGTGAATGGCATACCGAGCCCTAGGGAATGGCGGCGTATTCTGCCATCCCATAAGTCAGTGAATGGCATACCGAGACCTGGGAAATGACGGCGTATTCTGCCATCCCATAAGTCACTTAATCGCATACCGAGACCTAGGGAATGGCGGCGTATTCTGCTTTCCCATAAGTCACTGAATGGCATACCGAGACCTAGGGAATGGCGGTGTATTCTGCCATCCCATAAGTCACTGAATGTCATACCGAAACCTGGGGAATGGCGGCGCATTCTGCCATCCCAAAACTCACTGAATGGCATACCGAGACCTAGGGAGTGGCGGCGTATTCTGCCATCCCATAAGTCACTGAATGTCATACCGAGACCTGGGGAATGGCGGCGTATTCTACCTTCCCATAAGTCACTGAACGGCCTACCGAGACCTAGGGATTGGCGGCGTATTCTGCCATCCCATAAGTCACTGAATGGCATACCGAGACCTGGAAAATGGCGGCGTATTCTGCCTTCCCATTAGTCACTGAATGGCATACGGAGACCTGGGGATTGGCGGCGTATTCTGCCTTCCCATAAGTCACTAAATGGCATACCGGGACCTAGGGAATGGCTGCGCATTCTGCCATCCTAGAAGTCACTGAATGGCATACCGAGACCTGGGGAATGGCGGCGTATTCTGCCTTCCCATAACTCACCGAATGGCATACCGAGACCTAGGGAATGGCGGCCTTATTCTGCCATCCCACAAGTCACTGACCGGCATACCGAAACCTAGGGAATGGCGGAGTATTCTGCCATTCCATAAGTCAGTAAATGGCATACCGAGCCCTAGGGAATGGCGGAGTATTCTGCCATCCCATAAGTCACTGAATGGCATACTGAGACCTGGGAATGGCGGCGTATTCTGCCTTCCCATAAGTCACTGAATGGCATACCGAGACCTGGGGAATGGCGGCGTATTCTTCTTTCCCATAAGTCACTTAATGGCATACCGAGACCTAGGGAATGGCGGCCTTATTCTGCCATCCCACAAGTCACTGACTGGCATACCGAGACCTAGGGAATGGCGGCGTATTCTGCCATCCCATAAGTCACTGAATGGCATACCGAGACCTAGAGAATGGCTACGTATTCTGCCATCCCTATGTCACTGACTGGCATACCGAGACCTAGGGAATGGCGGCGTATTCTGCCATCCCATAAGTCACTGAATGGCATACCGAGACATGGAGAATAGCGGGGTATTCTGCCATCCCATAAGTTACTGAATGGCATACTGAGACCTGGGAATGGCGGCGCATTCTGCCTTCCCATAAGTCACTGAATGGCATACCGAGACCTGGGGAATGGCGGCGTATTCTGCCTTCCCATAAGTCACCGAATGGCATACCGAGACATGGGGAATGGCGGCGTATTCTGCTTTCCCATAAGTCACTTAATGGCATACCGAGACATATGGAATGGCGGCGTATTCTGCCATCCCATAGGTCACTGAATGGCATACCGAGACCTAAGGAATGGCGGCGTATTCCGCCTTCCCATAAGTCACTGAATCGCATACCAAGACATGGGGAATGGCGGCGTATTCTGCCATCCCATAAGTCAGTGAATGGCATACCAAGGCCTAGGGAATGGGGGCGTATTCTGCCATCCCATAAGTCACTGAATGGCATACCGAGACCTGGAGAATAGCGGGGTATTCTGCCATCCCATAAGTTATTGAATGGCATACTGAGACCTAGGAATGGCGGCGTATTCTGCCTTCCCATAAGTCACTGAATGGCATACCGAGACCTGCGGAATGGCGGCGTATTCTGCCTTCCCATAACTCACTTAATGGCATACCGAGACATATGGAATGGCGGCGTATTCTGCCATCTTATAGGTCACTGAATGGCATACCGAGACCTAAGGAATGGCGGCGTATTCCGCCTTCCCATAAGTCACTGAATCGCATACCGAGACATGGGGAATGGCGGCGTATTCTGCCAGCCCATAAGTCAGTGAATGGCATACCAAGGCCTAGGGAATGGCGGCGTATTCTGCCATCCTATAAGTCACTGAATGGCATACCGAGACCTGGAGAATAGCGGGGTATTCTGCCATCCCATAAGTTATTGAATGGCATACTGAGACCTGGGAATGGCGGCGTATTCTGCCTTCCCATAAGTCACTGAATGGCATACCGAGACCTGGGGAATGGCGGCGTATTCTGCCTTCCCATAACTCACCGAATGGCATACCGAGACATAGGGAATGGCGGCGTATTCTGCTTTCCCACAAGTCACTGACTGGCATACCGAGACCTAGGGAATGGCGGAGTATTCTGCCATCCCATAAGTTACTGAATCGCATACCGAGACCTAGGGATTGACGGTGTATTCCGCTTTCCCATTAGTCACTGAATGGCATACCGAGACCTAGGGAATGGCGGCGTATTCTGCCATCCCATAGGTCACTGAATGGCATACCGAGACCTAGGGAATGGCGGCGTATTCTGCCTTCCTATATGTCACTGAATGGCTTACCGAGACCTGGAGAATAGCGGGGTATTCTGCCTTCCCATAAGTCACCGAATGGCATACCGAGACCTGGAGAATGGCGGCGTATTCTGCCTGCCCATAAGTCAACGAATGGCATACCGAGACATGGAGAATGGCGGCGTATTCTGCCTTCCCATAAGTCACCGAATGGCATACCGACACCTAGGGAATGGCGGCGTATTCTGCCTTCCCATAAGTCACCGAATGGCATACCGAGACCTAGGGAATGGCGGCGTATTCTGCTTTCCCATAAGTCACTTAATGGCATAACGAGACATAGGGAATGGCGGCGTATTCTGCCATCCCATAGGTCACTGAATGGCATAGCGAGACCTAAGGAATGGCGGCGTATTCTGCTTTCCCCTAAGTCACTGAACGTCATACCGAGACCTAGGGAATGGCGGAGTATTCTGCCATTCCATAAGTCAGTGAATGGCATACCGAGCCCTAGGGAATGGCGGCGTATTCTGCCATCCCATAAGTCAGTGAATGGCATACCGAGACCTGGGAAATGACGGCGTATTCTGCCATCCCATAAGTCACTTAATCGCATACCGAGACCTAGGGAATGGCGGCGTATTCTGCTTTCCCATAAGTCATTGAATGGCATACCGAGACCTAGGGAATGGCGGTGTATTCTGCCATCCCATAAGTCACTGAATGTCATACCGAAACCTGGGGAATGGCGGCGCATTCTGCCATCCCAAAACTCACTGAATGGCATACCGAGACCTAGGGAGTGGCGGCGTATTCTGCCATCCCATAAGTCACTGAATGGCATACCGAGACCTGGGGAATGGCGGCGTATTCTACCTTCCCATAAGTCACTGAACGGCCTACCGAGACCTAGGGATTGGCGGCGTATTCTGCCATTCCATAAGTCACTGAATGGCATACCGAGACCTGGAAAATGGCGGCGTATTCTGCCTTCCCATTAGTCACTGAATGGCATACGGAGACCTGGGGATTGGCGGCGTATTCTGCCTTCCCATAAGTCACTAAATGGCATACCGAGACCTAGGGAATGGCTGCGCATTCTGCCATCCTAGAAGTCACTGAATGGCATACCGAGACCTGGGGAATGGCGGCGTATTCTGCCTTCCCATAACTCACCGAATGGCATACCGAGACCTAGGGAATGGCGGCGTATTCTGCCATCCCATAGGTCACTGAATGGCATACCGAGACCTAGGGAATGGCGGCGTATTCTGCCTTCCTATATGTCACTGAATGGCTTACCGAGACCTGGAGAATAGCGGGGTATTCTGCCTTCCCATAAGTCACCGAATGGCATACCGAGACCTGGAGAATGGCGGCGTATTCTGCCTGCCCATAAGTCAACGAATGGCATACCGAGACATGGAGAATGGCGGCGTATTCTGCCTTCCCATAAGTCACCGAATGGCATACCGACACCTAGGGAATGGCGGCGTATTCTGCCTTCCCATAAGTCACCGAATGGCATACCGAGACCTAGGGAATGGCGGCGTATTCTGCTTTCCCATAAGTCACTTAATGGCATAACGAGACATAGGGAATGGCGGCGTATTCTGCCATCCCATAGGTCACTGAATGGCATAGCGAGACCTAAGGAATGGCGGCGTATTCTGCTTTCCCCTAAGTCACTGAACGTCATACCGAGACCTAGGGAATGGCGGAGTATTCTGCCATTCCATAAGTCAGTGAATGGCATACCGAGCCCTAGGGAATGGCGGCGTATTCTGCCATCCCATAAGTCAGTGAATGGCATACCGAGACCTGGGAAATGACGGCGTATTCTGCCATCCCATAAGTCACTTAATCGCATACCGAGACCTAGGGAATGGCGGCGTATTCTGCTTTCCCATAAGTCACTGAATGGCATACCGAGACCTAGGGAATGGCGGTGTATTCTGCCATCCCATAAGTCACTGAATGTCATACCGAAACCTGGGGAATGGCGGCGCATTCTGCCATCCCAAAACTCACTGAATGGCATACCGAGACCTAGGGAGTGGCGGCGTATTCTGCCATCCCATAAGTCACTGAATGGCATACCGAGACCTGGGGAATGGCGGCGTATTCTACCTTCCCATAAGTCACTGAACGGCCTACCGAGACCTAGGGATTGGCGGCGTATTCTGCCATTCCATAAGTCACTGAATGGCATACCGAGACCTGGAAAATGGCGGCGTATTCTGCCTTCCCATTAGTCACTGAATGGCATACGGAGACCTGGGGATTGGCGGCGTATTCTGCCTTCCCATAAGTCACTAAATGGCATACCGAGACCTAGGGAATGGCTGCGCATTCTGCCATCCTAGAAGTCACTGAATGGCATACCGAGACCTGGGGAATGGCGGCGTATTCTGCCTTCCCATAACTCACCGAATGGCATACCGAGACCTAGGGAATGGCGGCGTATTCTGCCATCCCATAGGTCACTGAATGGCATACCGAGACCTAGGGAATGGCGGCGTATTCTGCCTTCCTATATGTCACTGAATGGCTTACCGAGATCTGGAGAATAGCGGGGTATTCTGCCTTCCCATAAGTCACCGAATGGCATACCGAGACCTGGAGAATGGCGGCGTATTCTGCCTGCCCATAAGTCAACGAATGGCATACCGAGACATGGAGAATGGCGGCGTATTCTGCCTTCCCATAAGTCACCGAATGGCATACCGACACCTAGGGAATGGCGGCGTATTCTGCCTTCCCATAAGTCACCGAATGGCATACCGAGACCTAGGGAATGGCGGCGTATTCTGCTTTCCCATAAGTCACTTAATGGCATAACGAGACATAGGGAATGGCGGCGTATTCTGCCATCCCATAGGTCACTGAATGGCATAGCGAGACCTAAGGAATGGCGGCGTATTCTGCTTTCCCCTAAGTCACTGAACGTCATACCGAGACCTAGGGAATGGCGGAGTATTCTGCCATTCCATAAGTCAGTGAATGGCATACCGAGCCCTAGGGAATGGCGGCGTATTCTGCCATCCCATAAGTCAGTGAATGGCATACCGAGACCTGGGAAATGACGGCGTATTCTGCCATCCCATAAGTCACTTAATCGCATACCGAGACCTGGGGAATGGCGGCGTATTCTGCCTTCCCATAAATCACTGAATGGCATATCGAGACCTATGGAATGGCGGTGTATTCTGCCATCCCATAAGTCACTGAATGTCATACCGAAACCTGGGGAATGGCGGCGCATTCTGCCATCCCAAAACTCACTGAATGGCATACCGAGACCTAGGGAGTGGCGGCGTATTCTGCCATCCCATAAGTCACTGAATGGCATACCGAGACCTGGAAAATGGCGGCGTATTCTGCCTTCCCATTAGTCACTGAATGGCATACGGAGACCTGGGGATTGGCGGCGTATTCTGCCTTCCCATAAGTCACTAAATGGCATACCGGGACCTAGGGAATGGCTGCGCATTCTGCCATCCTAGAAGTCACTGAATGGCATACCGAGACCTGGGGAATGGCGGCGTATTCTGCCTTCCCATAACTCACCGAATGGCATACCGAGACCTAGGGAATGGCGGCCTTATTCTGCCATCCCACAAGTCACTGACCGGCATACCGAGACCTAGGGAATGGCGGAGTATTCTGCCATCCCACAAGTCACTGACCGGCATACCGAGCCCTAGGGAATGGCGGAGTATTCTGCCATCCCATAAGTCACTGAATGGCATACCGATACCTGGAGAATAGCGGGGTATTCTGCCATCCCATAAGTTACTGAATGGCATACTGAGACCTGGGAATGGCGGCGTATTCTGCCTTCCCATAAGTCACTGAATGGCATACCGAGACCTGGGGAATGGCGGCGTATTCTTCTTTCCCATAAGTCACCTAATGGCATACCGAGACCTAGGGAATGGCGGCCTTATTCTGCCATTCCACAAGTCACTGACTGGCATACCGAGACCTAGGGAATGGCGGCGTATTCTGCCATCCCATAAATCACTGAATGGCATACCGAGACCTAGAGAATGGCGGCGTATTCTGCCATCCCTATGTCACTGACTGGCATACCGAGACCTAGGGAATGGCGGCGTATTCTGCCATCCCATAAGTCACTGAATGGCATACCGAGACATGGAGAATAGCGGGGTATTCTGCCATCCCATAAGTTACTGAATGGCATACTGAGACCTGGGAATGGCGGCGCATTCTGCCTTCCCATAAGTCACTGAATGGCATACCGAGACCTGGGGAATGGCGGCGTATTCTGCCTTCCCATAAGTCACCGAATGGCATACCGAGACATGGGGAATGGCGGCGTATTCTGCTTTCCCATAAGTCACTTAATGGCATACCGAGACATATGGAATGGCGGCGTATTCTGCCATCCCATAGGTCACTGAATGGCATACCGAGACCTAAGGAGTGGCGGCGTATTCCGCCTTCCCATAAGTCACTGAATCGCATACCAAGACATGGGGAATGGCGGCGTATTCTGCCATCCCATAAGTCAGTGAATGGCATACCAAGGCCTAGGGAATGGCGGCGTATTCTGCCATCCCATAAGTCACTGAATGGCATACCGAGACCTGGAGAATAGCGGGGTATTCTGCCATCCCATAAGTTATTGAATGGCATACTGAGACCTAGGAATGGCGGCGTATTCTGCCTTCCCATAAGTCAGTGAATGGCATACCGAGACCTGGGGAATGGCGGCGTATTCTGCCTTCCCATAACTCACTTAATGGCATACCGAGACATATGGAATGGCGGCGTATTCTGCCATCCCATAGGTCACTGAATGGCATACCGAGACCTAAGGAATGGCGGCGTATTCCGCCTTCCCATAAGTCACTGAATCGCATACCGAGACATGGGGAATGGCGGCGTATTCTGCCATCCCATAAGTCAGTGAATGGCATACCAAGGCCTAGGGAATGGCGGCGTATTCTGCCATCCTATAAGTCACTGAATGGCATACCGAGACCTGGAGAATAGCGGGGTATTCTGCCATCCCATAAGTTATTGAATGGCATACTGAGACCTGGGAATGGCGGCGTATTCTGCCTTCCCATAAGTCACTGAATGGCATACCGAGACCTGGGGAATGGCGGCGTATTCTGCCTTCCCATAACTCACCGAATGGCATACCGAGACCTAGGGAATGGCGGCGTATTCTGCTTTCCCACAAGTCACTGACTGGCATACCGAGACCTAGGGAATGGCGGCGTATTCTGCCATCCCATAAATCACTGAATGGCATACCGGGACCTAGAGAATGGCGGCGTATTCTGCCATCCCTATGTCACTGACTGGCATACCGAGACCTGGGGAATGGCGGCGTATTCTGCCATCCCATAAGTCACTGAATGGCATACCGAGACCTGGAGAATAGCGGGGTATTCTGCCATCCCATAAGTTACTGAATGGCATACTGAGACCTGGGAATGGCGGCGTATTCTGCCTTCCCATAAGTCACTGAATGGCTTACCGAGACCTAGGGAATGGCGGCGTATTCTACCTTCCCATAAGTCACTGAACGGCCTACCGAGACCTAGGGATTGGCGGCGTATTCTGCCATCCCATAAGTCACTGAATGGCATACCGAGACCTGGAAAATGGCGGCGTATTCTGCTTTCCCATAAGTCACTTAATGGCATACCGAGACATAGGGAATGGCGGCGTATTCTGCCATCCCATAGGTCACTGAATGGCATACCGAGACCTAAGGAATGGTGGCGTATTCCGCCTTCCCATAAGTCACTGAATCGCATACCGTGACATGGGGAATGGCGGCGTATTCTGCCATCCCATAGGTCACTGAATGGCATACCGAGACCTAAGGAATGGTGGCGTATTCCGCCTTCCCATAAGTCACTGAATCGCATACCGTGACATGGGGAATGGCGGCGTATTCTGCCATCCCATGTCACTGAATGGCATACCGAGACTTAAGGAATGGCGGCGTATTATGCCCTCCCATATACCGTCCTCAACTCTTTGCAAGCTCGCAGGACAGTTAATTACTAATGTATTTTGCTCGTTGTAACTTCAGATAACAAGAGGGTCATGAAACGCGGTCAAACCTTACCGGTATGTGTGGCTGCCTGTGAACTTGTTCCCTGTGGCTGGCTACTGCTTGCCGCAGACCCAGTCACCAACTGTCTGTTCCTCCTGGGCGCGATGGAAACTTTACTGATGCTCTCCAGATGAGCAGCGAAAGCCTGCGGGAAGTAAAGAAATGAAATGCTGACATTTTAGGCCGTTTTTATGCACATGAATGCTAAATTGGGCGACGAAATCTCCCTGGACAATGAAATGAGGCTACATAAAACTGGCCTCAGATGCAGGTGCCCGAATTCGCCCCCCACCACCAATTAGTTGGTTGCTTGTATATAAAGGATGCTTTAACCACATTTTGGTCGTATCGCGTGAATGGCAGAAGGAAGGGAGAGCGGAGCCATATCCCCGGGGGTAACCCCCTACTCTTTGCGAAGAAAGACATGGGATTTTTATCTTGGGACCACACAGATATGGCAATATCGGGGTTCGAACCATCGATCCACGTGACGTTAGGGTCTCAGGTGGCCAGAGCGCTCAATGCCAACGCTCTAACCCACGGAACCATGGCGTAAACACACGAAAACGTGGTGAAACCGTAAACTATTTGAAGGCAAATCGCTGTAAAGGCTTTAAGAGATGGAGGCCGCCCGCAACATTGACAGCACCTTCAGACTGATATGGTCATGATAGTCACTCATCTGCAGTCGCTGTTTATTGGGACCCATGCATGTTCCGATAAAATAGATAATCTGATACGACAAGCTACTGGTGATATCACATTATATATTACGTATCTCAATAATGCTATGACGTAGAAAATTTCCCATGACAACGTTTTTATCATGATAGGTCGCAAAACAAGCTGTAAGTGAGTCTGGTATCGTAATAACACGTACACTAATTATCTGTACCTTAATTGTTTGCTGGTCGGCGTGGTGGAGCACAATTCTGACGTCCTTCACCGTCGTGTTTGGGTGACCTTGGCTGAAGGTTACCATCTCCTCGTACATGGCTTTGGCGGCGACATCTCGCGGCATGCCAAGGTTTCCGATTCCGATGGCCGGGAAAGCAATGGACGTCAGTCCTTTCTTGTCAGCCTTCGCCAGACACTTCAACACCAGTGTCCGCAACACCTACACAGAAAATGATACGTATTGATTGATTGATACCTATCTGTTATTTCGAATGAACTAATCATGAACTTCGTCACAACCTACACATATTTCGCGGACCGAACCAATTCTGCAGACTAAATGGTAGGGGGTAACACTTGGCGCCCCATACAAATCTTTTTGATGTATAACAAGAAGGTCCTCTTTTGCTTATATTACATATTTCGTTAGCAGAATTATTAATCAAAAGCAACTTTGAGAGAATTTCTAAGCATTCAAGAACCACACGGCCATTGCACGACCTTGATGAATTGAATTGATCAATTTGATAAATTGGTTTCCAGGTGTACCACAACACAAGCTAATGCTGCTACGGGCCATCACATTAATGGCACATATTTTTGATATGTGATGGAAAGTTTAAGCCATGTGTATTACGTGACCTGTTGTGTAGTCGACGGATTGAATGCATGGTTGTATGGATGATACCCTAAAGCACCCGATAACTTGTGGCGATCATCACAGAACAGCCTCCAACTAATCAGGTTATAAAATGTTACAAAGGTCGAGCCGAAAAAAAACCAGGTTGTTTCAACAGCTTTAGGTATTCTTGTTTCTCCAACAAGCAATTAGTATTTAGTTAAATTACGACAATTTAGTAACATTCAACCAACTGTTCCTTCATGATATCCATTCTTCCTGTAACCATACCATATTTCATGCTATAGCAAAACTGGGTCATTCTATCCTAAATTATCAACATATCATCGTCCTTGATTGCGTTAAAGATCTAAAAGCTATTCGTACAGAAAGATCCGTGTTGATATTCTTCTTTTTTTTACCCAAAAAACCATCTAATATGCACCAGAAGTGGAGATCATATCCGACCCGTCACAACCAAGATCACATCAGTCACATCACCATGGAGATCATAGCCGACCCGTCACAACCAAGATCACATCAGTCACATCACCATGGAGATCATAGCCGACCCGTCACAACCAAGATCACATCAGTCACATCACCATGGAGATCATAGCCGACCCGTCACAACCAAGATCACAGCAGTCACATCACCATGGAGATCATAGCCGACCCGTCACAACCAAGATCACAGCAGTCACATCACCATGGAGATCATAGCCGACCCATCACAACCAAGATCACATCAGTCACATCACCATGGAGATCATAGCCGACCCGTCACAACCAAGATCACATCAGTCACATCACCATGGAGATCATAGCCGACCCGTCACAACCAAGATCACATCAGTCACATCACCATGGAGATCATAGCCGACCCATCACAACCAAGATCATAGCCGACCCATCACAACCAAGATCACATCAGTTACATCACCATGGAGATCATAGCCGACCCATCACAACCAAGATCACATCAGTTACATCACCATGGAGATCATAGCCGACCCATCACAACCAAGATCACATCAGTTACATCACCATGGAGATCATAGCCGACCCGTCACAACCAAGATCACATCAGTTACATCACCATGGAGATCATAGCCGACCCATCACAACCAAGATCACATCAGTTACATCACCATGGAGATCATAGCCGACTCATCACCATGGAGATTGCATCAGTCACATCACCATGGATAACATAGCCGACCTATCACCACGAAGATCCCACCAGTTACATCACCATGAAGATCATAACCGACCTTCACCATCATGATAAATATCATAATAAGTGCAGATTAAAGGCAAGGCACTTAGACTTCACGCTCAACCACTAGTAAGAAACCACGACTTTCCATTTACCTTTTCACTCTGTCCGGATCCACCATCCCACTGTTTCGCCGCCCCGTGTATGATATGCCGCGCTGGGAGGTTGCCGCCACTCGTCATGACCACCTCGTCCTGCTTTAGGCCTCTGGGAGCCAGTTGGTGACACCCGGCCTGGACAGAGGGGCCGGCCGCCTGGGAGATCACCCTGGACACGCGTCCAGAATTCAGCTTTAGGTCCCGAGTGGTCGTGTTTACAATGGCGTGGACCTATGTCGTCACGTGCAGAAGAGATGGCAATGCGTTTGACTTCAGGGAGTAAAAAGACGATGAAGGTTAAACATGGTTCCGTTGTAAAGAACGTTGCTTAGCTTGAGGAAGATACTTACCTTGGGGAGTATCAGGTGCCATATCTACGGGACTAACCCATACACTTTCCGAAGGATATGAGAGAATATTAAACTGCAGAAACTTTCATTGGCACGATGGCTGGCATCGCAGAGCCCACTTGATTGAGGCGAGCGTACAAAGCCATGACGCCTTCTCTCAAAATTAAAATAATTATCCATTTTGGCTAAGAACCGCCTCAGAATACGCGAATCACAAAGTACTTCCCATCAGTTCATGACAACGTCGCGTCTATAGAGGGGTGGGGGGGGGTAATCAAATGTACCTGTTCCGTTTCGATCGAACCAGTCTTCTGGCTAATCGTCATTCCCCATTTGGTGGTGAAGTCGCCAGAACCTGGTCGACTGCTGACATCTGAATGTGGATGGAATCAAACAGTTTTTGCTCCATAAATTAATCCATTTCTAAAGAAATCGGCCTCGTATTCGTATTGCAAAAGTGGTTTCATCGGTCCTAATCGAACTGTACATAATGTGTGATCTTCATTACAACTCGTGCCTTGCATATCTGGCCGCCGCAATAGGCAGAATGCAACCCGCCGTCTATCAACACAATGGAAGCCATAGAGCGCAGATGCCGATAATCAAGTAACTGTTGCAGCATATACTGCGAACAGAAGTTATATTCTGGATAACTTACGTGTAGTTCGTCGAGTAGTATTGGGGAGAATTTGAGGAACAGTCGCTCGACGTGGTGCTGCAGTAGGACTCACTACTGCTCCTGCATAAATGCAGTGGCAAATAAGACATCCGCGTCAGTTAGATATATACGTGACATCTAAAAGTTTGAATAAAGTCGCATAATCATTGTGCATCTGTGCATAAATTAATAAATTAATGCGAGTATTATTGATGACCATACGTCGTAACACCCAGGTTAGCGCATATATTTTAAACAAATAAGATATCAGTAGTGATATCGCAGTTACGTATGCGACTAGGTAATTCATCAGGAGAATGCCACAATACCAGGTCTCCGGGTTGCCATCCACCGTGCGCCAGCCTCCTCCTCATCAGGTGTGTCCTCTCTCTCGACATCTTCATCTTCACGGACCACGGTGATTGCGCACTTGCTCCTAATCCGCATATTTTCCAAGGCGAGTCCCCCTTTCTGCGACAGGATAAACCGCGCCTCCTGGCTCTTGTCCAACACGTGTTCTCTGTGGATCACAGTCGAGGCCAGAGCGTTGATCTTCTCCCGAGCAGCCTCGATGTCAGCGCGCGGACCCCGGAGCACGAAGCCGGCCTTGTCCACATCCTCCCACAGCGCTTCCACAATCGCTTTGGTTTCCTTGGTTACGGCACGCAAGTCTCCATACTGCTCCAGGACTTCCACCACGCCGGGGTCAGCCGGTACCAGCTTCTCGTGGACGGCGAAATGGTCCACCGTGACGTCAACGTCTGGGGGCACCTCGCCGAAGGCCGGGTAGTAGACGTCCACCTTCAACGTCCTTCCCTCCAGAGTGTGGGACTTCCCAACCACGCGCTTGATAGCTGAAATCGGCGAAAGTTGGCCCTGTATTAATGAACACTTTGCACAACGCTTAGACAAGTTATGCATTTGAACATATATATGTTGATATATTAATCATTATTGGGCAGCTATCGGATCGTCCGCATTGATCAACACCTTGCGCAACACTTAGACGCATGTGTTCAGATATTATTCATTATCGAACAACTACTGGACCGCCCGAACGAGCCACCTGGTAGTCGGTAACACATGAAGAACATTAACGATCAATTACACAAAAAATAAGTTTCAGTTTTGGTCACCTGCCTTTGCTAGCCCTCATAATAACAACACGGAATAAATGGCACGCGACGAATAGACCGATCCATACCCGGACACTAAGCCCCGCCCACGCTTCCACGAGTGCTTTTTCTTTTATCGTGAGTACGAAATTGACAATCATAGCTGATAGTAGGTACAAGTGAGAAGCACTCATCTCTGAAACTGACAAGAAAGTGCCATGCTGCTTTGTTTATCCGACTTGTTTGTCCGACATAGCGCACATTGGAAGGGCATTTTCACCACATGATTGGATAATAGCAATAGTGACGTCAGTGAATGATTGACAGCCGGGATCGGTCTATTCCACTTATTACACATCTAATCATATGGAACCGACATATCATTTACCGTCGTCGATTATTTCAAGCATGGTATTCGTACAGCGTTTCTTAAGCATGGACGGCAGCCAACAGAACCACTCACAGTTGGGATCATTCAGTTGTATCACGACCCAGCTCTTGTCTTCGGAGACATCAGAGCACAGGACGGCGTGACGATTTTCAGCGAGCAATTCGTTGTCAAAGTAGAGTTCGATGATATCCTTGCTGATGCCCTCCACGCCGTGTACTTGGATGTGCCTTGGGAGGGGAATCTCTTGGATGGACACCATCGAACCCTGCAGGGGATTGGTTCCACATCGCCGCAGCAGAGCCTCGTAATCTATTAAATAGGCATGGTTGGTTGGTTGTGTATTCAGGACACTTTAACCACTAGTGGTTATATGGCGTCAATGGGAGAAGGAAGGGAGAGAGACGCCATGTCCCCGGGGGGTAACCCCCTACTCTTCGCGAAGAAGGACATGGGATCTTTATCCTGCGACCACACAGACATGGCAACAGCGGGGCGCGAGCCACCGATCTACGTGCCGTTAAGCTCTCAGGTGGCCAGAACACTCAAGGCGAGCGCTCTAACCCACTGACCTATCGAGGCGGCCCCCAATTGGCATGGATAAATTGTTTATCTTGCTTTTGCAGTTAGCCACACATGTGCACGAAATGGAAACCCACATGCTAAACTAGGATAAAAGAACAGAAACAATATCCAGTTTATATCTGTGTTAGTAGGATGATGGAGGCTAGCGTTCCCCCAGTGGACACTATGGACCGTCGCTATAGCAACGATACATCGATTGATTGCGCATATTTTTTTGTTTCCAATCTGACGTATGCAATACGTTGTGTTTAAGTTTAGCAGGTCAGAGAGGCATGTACCAGGGCTATATAATGACTACCTTTGTGGCATGCGTTACGATGTCAATATAGACAACAAAGTTAAACAATAAGATATAAACGAGATATAAACTTTAAATAAATTGATATCTTACCTGGAAAATCGTCGAACGCGACAAGCGCCACTCCAGACCTACAACTAAACCGAACTTCCTTGACGTCACAATCGTAACCAAGGAAACCCTTGAGGTCTGTTTCAATCACGTGTTCTGGGAGTGATGTCACCAGGAGTCGGTCGCATTCTCTGGGTCCCAGACAGAGCGGCGGCGGTGGGCGGGCCTCCACCGGACGAATATCCAATTCACAGTTCATGAATTCCAGAGGGGTTTCATCATGTCTTTGCAAAACCCGTTTGGCCACTAGATTTAGGAGAGTGACACAGGAACATTCTTCAAATTATCAGTCTCATTTATCGCCGAACAACTCCATGGTTATCATAAAGTTTAGGACTTAATTTATGAAACATACTACTCGCTATTTTTTTTAAGTTGGATAGAGACTGACATGACATGGTATAGCGTTATTGCGTCGTTTAAAAAGTTCACACTCCTTCAGTTGGACGAACAGAGGTTTGCGCACAGGAGTGCCAATATATTGCGCGAATGTTTTACATTTCAAGAAGACATTTTCAAAACGACTGATCCTAGCTATAGGCTGGTTCGCCTTAGTACTTTAATACCCAGGATAGTACTAGACATAATTTTTCATTATGTTTTTCATAAGGCCTTATATACACGGTTGCTCCATTATGCCTAGTGACTTTAATTCACTAATATCGGATTATAAGCATAACCCTTCACACATGGGACATGGTGCCTTCATATAAAACGATACTCCTATATAGATGACACCCACTACCTATACGTCAAAACGATACCCCTCTCTATATGATAATCGGTCCATATATGTGCCAAGATACCCCTAGACAGATAAAATCTTATTTATAGCTTTAGGACAGTAATACAAGTTCTGCCTCACATACCAACGGCTTCCTTGAATGTGATGAAAGTAGCTCCTGTGGAAGGGCAGTGATATGTGTCTTCGATTGGCCCTCCGCTGGACCTTCTTTGGTTCGTGAAGAACATTTGTATATACTGTTGTGGGGCATCTGGCGGCATGTTGGTCACCCGGATGGCGGCGCTGCCCTGGTAGTCCAGGTCGTCTTCCAGCAGGGTGTTCAGGGGTACCACGTGCACCGGGGTCCCGTCCACGTCAAGGGGACTCCTCAGTACCACGTGTCTGGCGTCTGCCGTGCGGAGGACAGAAATACATTACCTTACAGCCAGGTGTCAATGACTACCGTAGTTGGCAAAGGTGTTTCTCGTCAATTAAGAAAGAAAATTGGAAGAAATGATGAAACCAAATATCCAGCTATTAATACAGCAACTTTCCACCTGCATTATGATTTTCAGAATCTTGCGGATAATCGTCCTGAACAGATAGTCTGAATGCAAGAAATACGCAGAAAACCATTAATAATATCAGTCTTAATTGACGTATTTCTTCTCTTCGCTGTCGATAATATATAATAAGTTGAGTAACTGTTTTTACGATTTTTGTTTTCCGATAACAACCAATGTTTATAGATGCAATATGATACGAGTAAAACATGTAAATTATTGACATTTTATATATATTTTGGTTCTATGTTGCTGCTATTTAAATGATAGCCCAGTAGAGTCCACACAGCCAAGTTGCACTTACAAATCGTATGTTACCGAATGAGGCACATTGCACGTGTTACACCGAGCATCTTCCCGTTTGTTTCATTTGAATAGGTTGGAGCCACACGGTAGATAACGATTAGATGTTTTATCGTATGCTAAATGACAAAATATGGCTGAAATGTCTGAATTTTAATGACGTAGTACAGAAGAAAGTCACACTTTCCCACAAAAGATGTACCATTTTGGCAGAAAAGTGCCTTATCCACATGCACCGGTACCGATTGCATACCATATGTGTAGTTATACACTCATTTATATAGTTGTACCCCATTTCCACTCAAAGCCTTGTTCAAATATTGTTGTATGAGTAACTTCAACATACACATTTCATAAAATTTAGTGCAAATATGAGGGTACCAAGGTCCACTGCTGTTTAGTGGTGTAGGTGTGCGTTTTGAGAACCTATGTCAGTGACCTATGTCTCTGGGACAGCTACGGTTTGTGATTAATGTAAAGAAGACGCCTTAAACTGTGTACGTCATATCGCAGCAATGGGAAGAGTCGCGGCACAGCGCAGTCGTGGCACAGCGCAGCCATGCCTTCGAGAGTAACTCCCCTGCCGATTGAGAAAAAGTCATGCTCGAGATCTGGGCCCGTGTTCACAAACATTCCTAGGCTTGGGCAAAATCTTTTTACTCAAGTAAAAAGATTTGCAAGGAATATGCAGCAAGCCGAGTGCTAAAATATTCCTGAGTAAAGTCCTTATATAATTTCTCAAGCAAATTTACGGAGTGACCCCCGCCACGATGAAATGAAATGCACTTTTGTTTTATTTTTTATCGTCGTCATAACAATGAAGTACGCATCTAAGCTTTGTTACCGGTTACTATAATAATGATACAGATCTAGTGCACATAATTCCGTCAAGCAGTCAATCAAGAAACGCGACCGTTCTGGCCAGAATCGAAACCGCATGTTGTTTCTCCTATAAGAAAGCTATCTTTCAGGTAAAGAAATAAAATCCGGTCGCAATCGAAAGCCCCGCTTCACTGCCTCCTCTTTTTAGATTTCTAGGGGACTGCTCCGGCCCCTTAAAACTCCGTGCCTTTGGGCTTTCTCCGTCTCGAGTGCGACACCAACGGTGCAAATGGTTCGCCATTTTGACTTTTGTCTCTCAATATTTTACTCGGGACACCTCGCACGCTGTCCTACGAAGTTGCTCACACTTTTGCTCAGGAATTTTTGAGAACTCCATATTATTTCTAAGTAAAGTCCTGAGCAATTTCCCAGGAATACAAAATATGTTTGTGAACACGGGCCCTGTATCCCGCACAAACATTTGCACAGTTGGGGCCCAAACCACGCACCGGCGGCTCGCGCTGGTCAAGCACAGCACACTCGACCATAGCCGAACACGCCACTTACTGGAATATATCGATATATATCGGATTCGTAGATGCAAATATTGGTAGTTTACCATGGCATGGCTTCACTATAGCGCTGGATACCTGCTTGATGGGATATGTTATACCTGTTAGTATGACGACATGAATATCACATGACCAATCTTGTACATAATACCGGACGTGACGTCACAAGTTATCACGTGACCAGTTGCCAAGAGCTATACCAGCCATTCAAGTGATGCTAGAATCGACACAACGACGTACGACAATCGCTCCACAAGATACTTCATGACAAGTAAGTGGCACCAAGAACTAACACATGGTGTCAGAAGTAGTAATGAAATCCACGCCATAAAAAAGAGAGCCACAACAGGAGCTTCAATCGCATCATATTTCAACAACAGATAACACAGGATCCCTCAACCGGCAATTCAAGGTCAAGGCCGACCAACTTTTCAACTACAACGCGGCAACGGACAATCAGATTCTTCAACTTCAATTCAAGTTCGATGGATGACTGTGTAGTATACTAACTTGCAGTGCACAAGTCAGCGAGAACAGGTATCAATTACCTTGATAAGGAATTAGCTACGTTAGTTAAGACTGCATAAAACTAACTTGTAAGTGAGTGTTTCTAATTTGTATCATGGCAACCGCACTGTTTGACAAACCTTGCATGGACTGAACACCTGATGCAGGATTATACAGTAGATTCCTCAAATTCAAAAGGCATTGTTCTCTGCTGTTTGATGGACCACACAAACAATTAGCAGAAGATGTAAAAGTAACTTACCTTTTACTGTATGGAGGAACTCATCTCCAAGATACTTACGACACTATTTCTTGGGATACCCAAGGAGACGATAAGAAACTGGTCAAGATATGGGAGAAGTTGGAAATACAATGTAAACCTCGAAGCAACGAAATACTAGCCCGATTGAAACTACGGGAATGTAAACAAAAGAGTAGCTTTAATGACTTTTACACTGAAGTTAAGCTACTTACAAAGGACTGTAATTTCCATGCTGAAGAAGAAGACAAACAAATACGAGATGCCTTGATCTTCGGATGCAATAGTGAAAGAGTGAAAAGACTTTGCATTGAGAAAGGAGCGAATTTAACCAAAGAACATGTCATCAGCTTCGCTCAGACAGAGGAATCTACAGAAAGACAAATACGCGACATGACAATACCACAGAATGTTGATGAATACCGTCAACAAAATAGACCATACAACTCAAGACCAAGATATCAAGATAACCTACCTCCACAAGAAAGGCAAAAGATCTACATCAAATCAAGGAACTGTCTGAGATGTGGAAATAACCACCATTCTAACGACCCAAAATGCCCAGCTCGAAACGTAAAATGTAATGCTTGCCACAAAATTGGACATTACGCGCGAACATGTCTCCAAACCAAATTGAACAATATTTCTATCAATTGTGACAGAAGACAACCACCAAAAACCTCAAATCAATGGGAGGACCATAAAATTAAGCCAAATAAACAAGCTGATGAAGCTGATCTACAATATGTAGATCAGTACAAGTATGACTATGATATTCCACGAAGAGATACAGGAAACCAAAATGACTGGAAAGCTCAGGATTACCCCAATGAAGCAAGTAACCAAACCTATGATGCCGAGGAATCTGCATTATTTGACCTTGACATATCTGCCTGTAACTTTGTACCAAGACAGCATATTGGCATGATCAACCCTTCAGAACAATTAAAAGAAGACATCCTGCCGATGATGAATAGATCAGAATTGGAATACAACACCACCCAAACCAAAGCCTATGTCAATATGAATACTCAATCTGAGTCGAGCCCTCCTATCAGTGTCCAATACAAATTGGATACTGGAGCTGAAGGAAATGTCATTCACATCGAAGCATTAGAACTAATGAAACAACACAATGCTCGTATAGACATTTCTCCACCAAAGTTCACCATCATAGGTGTTGGAAATGGAAAAGTGGAGAACCATGGCACATGCAAATTAGACATAACAAACCCACTGACAAGAAAAATACACAAGTTAGAATTCCAGATAATTAACAGAAGTGCTGGATCTTGTCTACTTGGTTTACCAAGCTGCGATGAAATGGAACTTGTTGTCATCAACAAAGAATTAAAACGCCTTGAATGTTTCGAGACCAACACTTCTGGCATAAAGGAGTCCTCATCTACCAATAAGCAAGAAAGGCCGGCCAGAAAACAACCAGTACCACTTACGGGGGAGTACATAAAAGATGAATACAGGGATGTCTTCTCAGGAATAGGCCTATTTCCAATGACTCCATATGAAATCAAACTAACAGATGATTATATACCCATCATCCACAGCCCACGCAGCGTCCCCTGCCATATATTACCTCTGTATGAAAAAGAACTCGAAACCATGACCAGCCAGAAGATTATTACCCCTGTGACAACGCCTACCGAATGGGTCAACTCCATAGTAGTTAATGTATCAAAAAACAGTGACGGAACTAACAAAGTTAGACTATGCTTGGACCCCAGAGATCTCAACAAATACGTCAAGCGAGAACACCATTATTCCCGCACCCTGGAAGAAGTACTGCCGTTCTTAGCTGATAAATCATACATCTCTCTCTTTGATATGAAAAAGGGATTTTTGATGGTACCACTGACTGAAAAATCATCATATCTTACCACTTTCAACACACCATTTGGCCGATATCGATTTCTGCGCCCCCCTTTCGGTACCAACGTATCCCAAGACGTATTCCAACGACATCTAGACGAACTAATGCGTCCTCTGAAACAGGATACCACAGGCATCGCTGATGACCTCATCGTAACAGGAACACCTGAAGCGGAGCATGATAAGGCAGTCATAGATCTCCTAACAACATGCCGGGAGAATAATCTTAAACTGAACGGAGACAAGAGTCAATTCAAGAAACAAGAAATTAAATTCTACGGCAATATTATCACACCTAACGGAATGAAACCAGACCCTAACAAGGTTCAGGCAATTTCTATAATAGCTAGGCCGACCACTATACAGTCACTCCAAACATTCCTTGGCATGGTGAATTACCTAAATCGCTATAGCCCTATCTTAGCAAGTCTCACAGCCCCACTGCGAGAGCTAATGAAAGAGAACATAGCTTTCGTATGGGGCCCAGAGCAACAAAGAGCGTTTGAAGCCATCAAGGAGGAAATCGCCACTGATCGCATTCTGCATTACTATCAAGTCAACCCTAAACTCAAAGTGGTCATTGAGTCAGATGCTGCACTCCATGGAGAAGGAGCATGGATTCTACAACAGGTCAGTGAGCAAGATATCACCTTGCGACCTATCGCGTTCGCCTCCCGAGCATTTACAACAACAGAACAACGCTACAGCAACATCGAACGTGAATGCTTAGCTGCAACTTGGGCCCTTGGGAGATTCAATCACTACATCCAAGGCAGATCAGTCATTTTAAGAACTGACCATAAGCCACTTGAGGCCATTGCGAAGAAAAACATCAACGAAATACCTACACGATTGCAGCGGTTCATGTTGAGACAACTTAAATATGACGTTACAGTTCAATATACTCCTGGTAAATCCATCCCTGTCCCTGACGCCCTATCTAGACTCAGCCCATTGAAACCTCGTCAATCGGAAGAATTTGTTATTGAATCTACCAGCCTCCTGATACCTGCTAAGGAAGATCAGCTTTCCATCATTCGCAAATCAACAGCTGAAGACAGAACATTACAGATATTGATGGACACAATATATCGTGGATGGCCAGATCATATAAGAGATACCCCTGAAGAAATCAGGGCCTATTATACTTTCAAAGAAGACTGATGTTTAGAAAACGGATTGATACTGAAACGGGACAGAATAATCATACCATCATGCATCCGACCTACATTCCTCAAAAAAATCCACGAAGGACACATGGGGGAAACTAAGTCGATACTTCGAGCCAAGAAGTACCTGTACTGGCCGAGGATGGATCAAGACATCAAGGAATACATCCGAGGTTGTGACATATGTATGAAACATGCTCCCAGACAAGAACATCTACCCCTACTCTTCAGAGAACCGTCCACACATCCATGGCAAAGAATAAGTTCTGACTTATTCTATTTCGACAACCAAAACTGGCTTTTGGTTGTCGACCAATATTCACACTTTCCAATAGTCAGGAAATTAATTGACCAAACTGCTTTGAGCGTGGCTAATCATATGAATACCATCATCTGCGAGTACGGGATTCCTTGCGAAATCCTGACGGACAATGGACCATGTTACGAAGGCCATCCATTCGAAGAATTGTGTCAGAAATTCAAGATTTATCATAACACTAGCTCACTCACTCATGCGAAATCCAATGGATTCGCTGAATGTTATGTCCGAATAACCAAATCCATCTTTACGAAAGCTCGAGAATCCGGACAAGACCTACATCAGGCATTAATGATATATCGCACAACCCCGCTGGATTCAACCACACCATCTCCTATGGAACTGATGTTTGGTAGGACTCCACGAACTGACCTACCAAGCGCAACAAACCTGTTAAAAGCAACCAGACATGATCCAGATCATATAAAACTTCGACAGTTACAATTGCAAGATAAACAAAGACAAGCACATCATGATCACCTTCGATCTACCCCGGAACCACTACAAGAAGGCCAAAACATATTCATTAGATCTCGCCTGGACAAACACTGGGAACCAGCAATAGTAACAGGAAGCATCTCAGACCACCCGCGAAGCTTTTCTGTTCAATGTGAAGACAACAATTCAACAAAGTTACGAAGGACTCGTGAACTTATAAGACCAGCAAATCCCATCGAGCAACAGCCCCAAGAAAATGTACTAAACAAGGAACCAAACTTGGAACAACAACTGGAAACCACGCCTATGATTGTCACCCGAAGTGGTAGATTAACAAGGAAACCCGAAAAGTTGAACCTATAAAGGAATTTCGTAATACTTATTGTATATAAAGGATAGTATATAGGATATTCTATTATCGTACTATTGTGACATCACATAATTCATGGATATGTCCCAGAAGCATAATTCATTAAGGAGCATAGTGCCAGAGCACAGAACAATTTTATGTATTCGACCACAGGCGACAGTGGTGGGTGGACCACTTATAAAGAGGAAGGATGTTATACCTGTTAGTATGACGACATGAATATCACATGACCAATCTTGTACATAATACCGGACGTGACGTCACAAGTTATCACGTGACCAGTTGCCAAGAGCTATACCAGCCATTCAAGTGATGCTAGAATCGACACAACGACGTACGACAATCGCTCCACAAGATACTTCATGACGGCTACTTTAATATAACAAGTAAGTGGCACCAAGAACTAACACAGGATACACATAAAATACTTACCTTCTGAGCAACTGAGTCTAATCCAAGCTCGATGTTCCTCTGGTAGGTACTTGATTGTGGCAATAGAGGCTCCGTCGTCTTCCGTCAACGACTCCAAAAGGAGTTCCAAATGTTCCTTCTTCATCCCAGGGGCCAAACCCTGCAGTTCAATCGCAAAGAACACCTGGTCATCGAATTCAGAGTGCATCGGAATTGATGTAGCCATGGTTTCCTTGCTCAGCTGCCACGCCCGCTCAGTCACTGGGTTGCCTCTGGTAACTTCCTTATCAACTGATTTGTCAAAGTCCATGGCGCTTTGAAGAGCAGGCAATGGACTGTCCCTGGCACGATTCATCTGTGGTCATAGTATCAAATTCAAAGCTCAACAGCTTATTTTACACACCTCTTCAAAACAACATGCAACATAGTTTGTTGTGCCTTCATATTGAAAGATCAGAAAAACTTGAAGTTACGTTTGCCATTAAAAGTTATGAAAATAACTCATGTAAATATTTTTACGCCTGTTATTGAAAATATATACTGTACCACTGTCTTAGCTGGCATTGCATAATCATACGTTCAACTAGATTGTCATTCATCTCTCGAAGTTGATTTTACATGGTCTTGATTGTATTCTAATACACAAGTGTTAAAAAACCTTCATTGAAATATCGTTACTTTGGTCCTGCAATAAATATGATGCCACTATATATATAACAGTAAGTTGCGTCCATAATGAGTCCATCACCATCACATTCCAATAAATTAAGAACACATATATATGAAATTATGAAATATATGAGTTATGATAATATGTATAAGCAATCATATATCGATATTATTATTGCACATCCATGCTATATTGAAGTAACTCAATATAAAAATAATTATCTTAAACACAGTAATGCGTTATTGCTTAAGTCCCAGGGTCAGAGTGCGGTTAGTGTCATTGGTTATGTCCCAGGGTCAGAGTGCAGTTTGTGTTATTGGTTATGTCCCCGGGTCAGTGTGCAGTGTGTTGTTGGTTATGTCCCAGGGTCAAAGTGCAGTTAGTGTCATTGGTTATGTCCCAGGGTCAGAGTGCAGTGTTATCTCATTTGGGGCTGGGGCTGGTCTGCACCTTAAATGGCATTGATTTTGATGGGAAAAACAACATTCTTTCTCAATAAGGGTCATCGAAATTTGTTTTACTTTAATAGTCTTTGACCAGTGTTGACATCCTCTAACTTGAGAAGAGTAGGTATAACCCCCCCCCCCCCCCCCACCCCCAGCTTGCTTCGGCTTGGTTTGGATCTGCCACTGCCACTGGGTTGCATAGATCTACAAAATGTCACTTTGACTTTGTGAATCAGTTGTTTCGTCGAGAAGCCTGTATCGTTGTATGACGCCTGTTTCAATGTCATATTGTCGCCTTTCGGTGTTCCTCCAGCGAACGATCAGATTGCCAATGTCACAGGTCACAGCTTCATAAAGTCAGCAATGTCACTTTATCTCGTTGTTTCTACAGTTCAACTAGGCTTACATTGATCGCTATAATCTACTAATTACCCGAATGCAAAATATAACTATATGAAAACTAGTCGAAGTTCTTACCTGGGTTGTTGTCCACTTGCTAGAATGAGGTGCAGACGGCGACGCTTCGACCGCTAAACTGTCGCCATTTTGGTATTGACAACGCGAGTACGCATGCGCGATGTTCACACGTCAGGAAGATGTACACCATGGACATCTTTCACCAGGACGACCGCACTGTAAATAAAGCCTGCACTGTTTACCTGTAGTTGCATCATAATGACTGAATCTCTGAAAGCAAAATAAACCGGTTGAAACCATTAATAAATCCATGAAACTCTGGATTTTCGTTATATAACACTTACCTGGAGAGAACCTCTAAGAATGCGTCGAATATGGTATAACTGCTTTAGGAAACTTCACGACAGCTTGCGCCAGCTGTCGCTCATTCTCTAACTGACGTGGCAAATTTAGTGCGTCGTGTCCGTGTCTTGGTGTCCAGAGCAGAGGTATCGGATAGATAAGAGTCTACGATCGCACCCGTCGCTACGGGGGGGGGGGGGGTGTCTGTACGGGGAGCTCCCCTTAGCGACGGCCTCAATAACACTGCCTGCACTGTTAGCGGCCGTCACGTCAAAAAAAATATTTCTAAATAATACATGGTCAAAGTCCATGGCGCCCTCTGTTGGGAGATCGCACCAAAGCAAGTCTTGTTGTTTGTCTCGATTTTTCGTAAGGAGTGCGATCGCGATCGATCGTGCTACGGTACCAGTCTCACTCACACGCCCACCACCGCCCACCGCCGTCGCTAACATTCGATAACATTCGATAACACTCGCCCCCAACCCCTCCCCCGGGTGGCGTCGCTACGGGGCGCAACCACTGATAAGATCGTAGCCCCTGTTGAGGTGTCTGGCTGTGGTACGCGTCACGGTCTTCGCTTCTTCGCCATGACCTCAGCCCGCTTTCCGGAATGCAGACCAGTTCGCAAACATACAGTTATGGGCTACGTTGATCTTTGCCACATATGCTGTGACAATGACTATGGAATACCAATATGGAATTTATGTAACAATGTAATTATCAAAAACAAACGTAGATCTATGCATAAATTCGAGCAATGACGCCGTCAAGGTGGAGCCGAGGTGTGACATATCTCGGTTCGGACCACAGGAACAGTATTAAAGCGACTGACACACAGGCGGGAGCTCGAGGGGGGGGGGGGTGGAGGGTCCGCACCGCCTATACTTGACTATTATTAGCTAGGCGCGGTGCACATGCGGCCCCTCTCCGCCCCCCTCTGTGTCAGTCGATTTACGGTGCCTGTGATCCGGGCCACCGATCTCTCGCATTCCAAGAAGTTCGGAGCAAAATCCATTTGGCGAAACGTCATTTATATCGTACCAGACCGTATACCGAGATACTACAGAGACACGACAATAGTCCAAGCGACGGAGGGGTTGGGCGGGAGGAGACAGTACACATGCAATGACATGCCTATATTTATATAGTTGGTTGCAGTACTGGAGCCCGGTGCGTTTCCCCTGGTCGGTATGGCATTGGGAGGCGACGAGTGGTGGAAGCTGGAGGTGGTGTAGGGCGGAGTAGCCGCAGTTATGTGCTGCGGGACAGGCACCCCTTCTCCCCGGTCGCGTTTCAATGGACGCCCCCCCCCCCCTCTTTCAAATTCCTGGAACTGCCCCTGCCACCGTGTTCTCGTTCAACCAGGACTTGTACGGATAACGATCCCCAAAAATTGCCAGCAGCTAATCGCCAAACTCCAAGAATTCCTGGATGCCCATAGCGGAGATCGGGAAATTTGATATTATTTAATTTAAATAAGCTTTCCGTAGAGAGATAGCCCATACGTGTGTTGTCGATTCTGACCTCCCTGTCAATTTTGACCCGAAGGCAGATGAAAAATAAATGCTTCCCATTTTCGTCGAGACAGCTATTGGGATAATTGGAGTTTAGCACAGTCAAAGACATTCGGCGATTTCAAAACTTAAATTAAGTAATGGAATATGATGCAATCGTGCACATTATTGGATACTAAAAGGTGGTTGAAAACAACGAACCCCACGTTAAGAATGGCTATACTGTGTAACATAAAAACACCGGTATCCATTGAGTTCGGCCCTCGATCCTCAGTTTGGGCGTCGTGACTTCGGCCCGCGCCTCGGCCCCATTGGCGGACAGTTCGAGGCCAGTGACTTCGGCCCTCGATCCTCAGTTTGGGCGTCGTGACTTCGGCCCCCGCCTCGGCTCCATTGACGGACAGTTCGAGGCCAGTGACTTCGGCCCCTGCCACGGCCCAATGCTTGGCGGCTCGCGGCTCGCGGTGGCAGTTATCAGCCCTCCGGATGAACTAAACTAAGCTATGGATCTAAGTTTAGTGGAATTTACATTATATTCACAATACTATTACTCAGCCTAAAACATATATATATTATTACTCAGCCTAAAAAAAATTATATTATTACTAGATGTGATTGCATCTATAGATTGCCCTTTTGTAACATTTTACTCAAGTTAAGACAAGGTGTAAATTGCATATGTGGCCTATGTCACATTTTACTCAGGCTAACAACAGGTGTTAATTGCATCTGTTGCCCTTTGGTAACATTTCAGGAAAAAAATCGATGGTGGTGGAATAGACCATTCCAGATACCCCTGGCGACATATATTGTCAAAAATAGACACTGCGTGTTTCGGGTTAGAAAACCGATTCCCGCATGCGTTAACCATGCATGCTTATGGAGATGGTTTAGTTGCCCGGCTTCAGCGTTTCTTTTGCCATGGATAGGTTGATTCTATGGCATTGTTATTCGCAGAACAAATAGACAAGATGCCTCTGTAAACTATCCTGCAAGTATTATATTATATAATGGAACCACAGCTTATATTTCACTAGATTAAAAACAGTTTAACTATCCTATCCTATCTGTTATGCTCCTCGTTCGACATGTCTGGTTGCTACGCAACAAGGCTCATGTCGCACGAGTGCACTCAGATTCACATTGGAAGACAGCGTATACCGGTCCATATCATGGCTTTATAACAAGTTATAATCGTTACACATCGGGTACCAAGTTATGTATTTTGTACAATATATATGCACAGAATTACACTTTTAAGTGGGGGGGGGGGGGGGGGTCGTGTTCCCAGATCACGAAGATTTTCTTTATTTCTTTATTCCCAGGTCACGATGAATTAAAAGCAGAACTCTCCGCCTGCAAAGAAGGGCGGATACACGATACAAAATTGAAGATTTCCAGATTCACGGCTATTTAATATTAAAAGTCCCAGTTCACGATAAATGAAAATCCTTGATCACAGCGGTCGGCTATTCCCATTCCCAGTTCACGACGAATTATTTTCCTCATTCTCAGTTCACATGCAAAGGTTTTTTTTTTAAATTGTACAGAAGCCTTGTGCCATAAAAATAATGGTTATAATTTGTTAAACAAATTTCGGGTCTCAAATTTTATTACTGAAGGCTTTTTGTGACATATGCTAGCTAGAGTACCTTTCCACCGCGCGTTCGGTATTTTCTGGCAATTTCCATGCGTGACGTCATTTGAGACACTCGTTGGTCTCTACTCGCAGTCGTCCGCTTGGCAGCGCTGCGTCTTTCGACACAAACATCAGTTGTGCTGGCATATCGCGAAAAAGGTGTACTGTCTTGCCTTTGGATGCACATATGGTTCTCAAAAGAATCTAAACAAAAGTGTGTTCCTAGTTATCTCTAACAAGTCACAGAACTGGCGCCAACTCCACACTGACAGTGACAGGTGTCACAGAACCGAGTAAATCACAGCGACAGTGACAGTGTTGTGGTCATCCGCCAAAGCCGGAGGAGGAGTTGTATGATCAAACCAGCCTTCATCGCCTAAAGATCCTGCATCGGCTACAGCCTAACGTCATTGACACTGCAGCCGAGACAAATTCGAACCATGCTTTGATCGAAAGTTGAAGCAAAACAGTATCGAAAGCTCACGAGAAGATGGAGAAACCGCAAGTACGTCTGGGCGATAATGCACGCAAAACATCTCGTTGACAATGACTCAACGTCACTGTACTGAGTTAGCCTGAAAATTCAGACGGTACGGTCTTGACACGTACTTGTTCTTTTGACTGAACAAGTGTCAAGAACAACGTATGGTTAACCTTTTGTGTACACTGTGTGTCATTGGGTGCAAGACAACCACCCCCACCCCCTCCACCCGTAGTTCTCCATAAATATACCCTTTTTCAGATGGGGGTGGGGAGGGGGCAAGCTGCTTCACATAGTGTTCTTCCTCAAAAAAAAAGAGGGGGGGGGGGGTCCACATCTCACCTGCAGTGATTCTGATAGGTATGTCAGTATGCCAGGGTCCCAGTATCCCAGAGCTCCTGAAAATTATGGGACATTAATTTGAAATTTTGGTGCGACATCAGCTAGGCTCATCTGAGTAGAGGAAAATGAGACATTTTTCATCCACATACTATGATGCTCACATAGATTTATTAATATTAATTTATTATGTCCATGAAGAGCTTTTAAATGTGGATATTCCTCCTCATGATAATAATCTTTAGTCCTTCAGGCCATGAGCCCATGGTAACAGTTAACAGTTCATGGTGCAGTATATGGGCTCACTTAAAATTAACAACTCGAATAATTTAGCAAGGAACTACTAAAAGGTAAATCAGCTGATAAGAGTAAAAAAAAATTGAAAACAAATATCTGTTAAATAGCTCAGATCCTATCACTGTTAAACAGTACTAAAATAATAGTACTACTCTTTATATATAGATCTCTATTAGTTTTTTTTAGCTTAGATACATTGGTCAATAAGTTATTGATCACCTTCTCTGTTATAAAGCAGGGCTCAACCATAATACGTAGAGACAAACGATTTTACCTGTTGGACAAGTAAACACTTCCCTGTAGTTGTTTGACAGAACAAGTGCTTTCTGGACAAGTGCAAAGTGTTCCAAATTCCTGTGACCTTCTTTTGTCGGTTTTCACTGGTTCATTGGTTCAAACTAGGGTAATACTTCGCCTTGTTATAGTTTTTGTTCAGGGAAGAGGGGGAGAGGTGGGGGGGCAAGAAAAAATTAAAGTTTGTTTGGGGGGATAAGTAAATATCAGGTAAGACAAGTAATTTTCCTAAAGGACAAGTAAATGTTAGGATTTAGTGTAGAGCCATGTAAATGATTGTTTTTTTTTAAGCTTAATTATCCCTAACAGATAGAAATAAAAGAACCTCTTTTCCTCAAAGAGAATACTGCTCTAGAATGCTCCTTTGTGTCTCATGTCCTGTTTTATCATCAAACTATACATGTATTTTGGCATGAATACTTACAAGATAGTTATAAACTAGAAACCTGCACCCCGGTATATAATTATTCTATGTTCAAATATGAATATTTGAATAATATGAAAATATTTATGAAATTTGTGTGACCTTATTACAAACACATGTTTAAGTATGCAAATATAAGATATATATCATGTGTTGCACCTTTACTTAGTTTTGGTATCTGGTACTGTTTTCATTTCCATGATTTTAATTTAAACCATATGTTGTCAGCCAATATACTGGTGTAATAGAAGGAAACCCAGCGCACAGACACTTGGAAACTTGGATTTGTTATCATTATTTGTGTGTAATGTACAGACAAACAATTAGTGAAGAATAAATATCATATACTAAATTAATATTGATAATGTATATTTACATTTACAGATTCTTGATGAATTCTTGCAAGAGGTGGAAGGCAGTGCATGAGGTGTTTCAACCTATAATAGTGATGAAATGTACCCTTTCGATGACAGCTACCACCGCCACAGCAAAGTGTCATGATGTTTCAGAGAATGTGACCATGCATGGAATAAAGGACCTTGATAAAGCTTACACATATATGGCAGAGCCACTATTTATATTCTGTCATAATGTATTCGTGTTTGGTTTAATGTATGATCGTTAGGGTATACTCAGCGCATTGATATTTTGAGGGTCGCCATCTAGCCATGGAATGGCAATTCTGGTGTGACGTCGTATGACGTCTCGTATGACGTCGTGTGACGCGTTATAGGGTTGTACAGTTCTCGCGGGTTCTATTCCGGTTTAGGTCTTTTGGGGACCAACAAAAAAACACGTGCTCTTAAAACGAGTGCGCATCACGCTGGTGCCTTGCTGCAACTGCGTGACTCGCTCTCATTGTAGTCAACGTTTTAGTGTTGGGAACCGGCCGGCTGCGCGGTTTGTGCGTGAAGAATCGAGTGGGTGTGAAACTATTTTTTGTTTGCTTTGGTCCAGGCATGGCTAACTATAAAATCACAATATAATTAGAGATAAGACATTTATCTCTCCATAATGCATGTGGTCCGTTCGACGAGACTGTTGGAAGCGCTGTATTTTGAGCCAAATCATCGATGTTTACAGTTCTACGACAAACGGAGCATTATTGTCCTCACCTGCTCAGATAGGGCTGTACAGTTCTCGCGGGTTCTATTCCGGTTTAGGTCTTTTGGGGACCAACAAAAAAACGCGTGCGCATCACGCTGGTGCCTTGCTGCAACTGCGTGACACGCACTCATTGTAGTCAACGTTTTAGTGTTGGGAACCGGCCAGCTGCGCGGTTTGTGCCTAAAGAATCGAGTGGGTGTGAAACTATTTTTTGTTTGCTTTGGTCCAGGCATTGTTAACTATAAAATCATAATATAGTTAAAGACAAGACATTTATCTTTCCATAATACATGTTCGATGAGATCGTTGGAAGCGTTATATTTTGAGCCAAATCATCGATGTTTACAGTTCTACAACAAACGGAGCACCATTGTCCTCACCTGCTCAGTCCATATGAGGAGCGTTGTTACGTAACCATAGATACCGCGCGCAGACACGCGCGTCATGATGATTATTACGTCATACGACATGGAAAAGCCCGCGCAGCACATTAGATCGCCTGACACTGACAGTCACTCGTGAGGCAACCGCATTCTGGTTTATCAACTGCCTAACCGCTCATACATTACATAAATCTACTCGGATGGTTACAATTCGGATATGCACAGAACTTCAGTGGTTAGTTGCGCTTCCAAGGACAGCTTTAGCCGATCTTGTATGTGAGGCGAGGGAAGGCAAACAACCGAAAGGTAAGCAACACGTACAGGCCGTTGATGCTAGGCATTGACGCAGAGCATAGGTATCCCCGTCTCGTGGGGTCTCAATAAGATCCCGAAGTGACTGTACAGCCCTATAAGGAGCGTTGTTACGTAACCATAGATACCGCGCGCAGACACGCGCGTCATGATGATTATTACGTCCTACGACATGGAAAACCCCGCGCAGCACGTTAGATCGCCTGACACTGACAGTCACTCATGAGACAACCGCATTCTGGTTTATCAACTGCCTAACCGCTCATACATTACATAAATCTACTCGGATGATTAAAATGCGGATATGCACATAACTTCAGTGGTTATTTGTGCTTCCAAGAACAGCTTTAGCCGATCTTGTGTGTGAGGCGAGTGAAGGCAAATAACCGGAAGGTAGGCAGCACGTACAGGCCGTTGATGCTAGGCATTGACGTAGAGCATAGGTATCCCTGTCTCGTGGGGTCTCGATAAGATCCAAATTGGATATGTCGAGTTGAACAAATTAAACGCTGTCCGCTCCTAACTTTCATATGTCGAGTTCAACAAATAAAATGCGGTTCGCTCCCAACTTTCATATGTCGAGTTCAACAAATTAAATTAAATGAAATGTTGGTGTTTTAGGCCACTTTTGTGCACATACAGGCTAAATTGGGCCAAGGAACCTCCCGGGACGATGAAGGATGAAGGAATGAAACATCAACAAATTAAACGCGGTCCGCTCCCAACTTTCATATGTCGAGTTCAACAAATTAAACGCGGTCCGCTCCCAACTTTCATATGTCGAGTTCAACAAATTAAACGCGGTCCGCTCCCAACTTTCATATGTCGAGTTCAACAAATTAAACGCCGTCCGCTCCCAAATTGGATATGTCGAGGTTAACAAATTAAACGCCGTCCGCTCCCAACTTTTATATGTCGAGTTCAACAAATTAAACGCGCTCCGCTCTCAACTTTCAGATGTCGAGTTCAACAAATTAAACGCGGTCCGCTCCCAACTTTCATGTCGAGTTCAACAAATTAAACGCCGTCCGCTCCCGAATTGGATATGTCGAGGTTAACAAATTAAACGCCGTCCGCTCCCAACTTTTATATGTCGAGTTCAACAAATTAAACGCGCTCCGCTCTCAACTTTCAGATGTCGAGTTCAACAAATTAAACGCGGTCCGCTCCCAACTTTCATATGTCGAGTTCAGCAAATAAAATGTGGTCCGCTCCCAACTTTTATATGTCGAGTTCAACAAATTAATCGCCGACCGCTCCCAACTTGGATATGTCGAGTTCAACAAATTAAACGCCGTCCGCTCCCAACTTTCATATGTCGAGTTCAGCAAATAAAATGCGGTCCGCTCCCAACTTTCAGATGTCGAGTTCAACAAATTAATCGCCGACCGCTCCCAACTTGGATATGTCGAGTTCAACAAATTAAACGCCGTCCGCTCCCAACTTTCATATGTCGAGTTCAGCAAATAAAATGCGGTCCGCTCCCAACTTTCAGATGTCGAGTTCAACAAATAAAATGCGGTCCGCTCCCAACTTTCAGATGTCGAGTTCAACAAATTAAAGCTGTCCGCTCCTAACTTTCATATGTCGAGTTCAACAAATTAAACGCTGTCCGCTCCCAACTTAGATATGTCGAGTTTAACAAAACGCGGTCCGCTCCCAACTTTCATATGTCGAGTTCAACAATTTAAACCCGGTCCGCTCCCAACTTGGACATGTCGCCACCTACCGGCTTTGTGTATGCTAGCTACACTTCCTTGTTCGTCAAAATTTGCCTCCGTGGCAACACGGAATCTAGTGTGGCTGGACTATGCACCTCTATGTTGTGGGATAGAGGCGGAAAATCACTATATGGTCGACAGAGGCAAATATTGACGAACGAGAAGAAAGTGTCGTTAGGGTACACAAACCCGGTAAGCCTACTTAGGTCAGGTCTTTGGCAGCGAAAAGCCAAACGAGCGCCAGATCCACATAAGTCACGACTTATTGATCAGTGCGTGAAGCCTTCATACAATCAAGGTGAGATAGTTCGCTGATGTGTTCATTTAATGGCTTTCCATCTGTGCATGATATATACAAGGCAGACAATTTGCAATAGTCTACACACATTGTCTGTTATCGTCAAAATTGAGACTTCGACAGATGTCTTATTATTAGGTCTATTATGATAATGCCGAAACAGACTTGTAGCTTTTTTGCTTAAATAATATTAACAATGTTCATTGGACCTATTATGGGATATTAGGGACGCCATGATTATATTGTGGAGATCCCAGATGTGGGCCCTGAGTGGGTGGAGTGGACTGCTTGCGCAGCGGTAGGCCTCTCAGGTTACGCGCGGTCAGCCCGGCCCATAGAGCACGTGCGCGCGGGCTGGGGGGTGCGGGCTGGGGGGTCAAGGTCGTTGCTCTCCACAGAGTTGGGGAGCAGCGAATATAGGTCAGGGCTGCTCTACAGTAAATGGAGAGCTGGCTGCTCTACAGTAAGTGGAGGGCTGGCTGCTCTACAGTAAGTGGAGGGCTGGCTGCTCTACAGTAAGTGTAGAGCTGGCCTCTCAGCGAGTATATAAGGAGTACGAACGAGACCATCAGGACGATCAAGATCAAGACCATCAAGACGAGACCACCTTGGAGAGACAACACCCACATCCACGGATATGTGTCATACCTAGAATTAAAAAAAGAACCAAAGTGGAATTACTTCGTCGAAGTTATTTACTTGCAGTCAAAACACTCGGCAGGAACGCGACAATATGAACATTAATATACGGTTTCAAATGTGCAGGCGCGGATTCAGGGTGGTATTCACAAGATAGGGCCTTTTTCGACAGGACGATGAGACACGAAGAATTAGCGACGGCGACATGGGCGAAATGTTAATCCAAACAAACGACATTGTCCCTAATCGACACGACGTAAGCCCCCCAACGCTCACCCGTTCTCGATCCCCGGCCCTGTGAATGTGCTCCAGGCGCCAGGCATGTGTGGCCGAGGGAATAGACGAATCCACATTCCGACACTTAGGCCCGCCCACGCGTGAGTTTTTTCTTTAGTCGTGATTGTGAAATAGACCGATCCAGACTGTCAATCATTCACTGACGTCACGGTTGCTTTTAGCTAACCATGTAGTGCAAAAAGGTCTGCCACGTGCGTTAGGTCGGACAAACAAGCTGACAGGTGCCGCCTTACACTTCTGTTTATGAATAAAGTTTCTCGCCACAAGTAAAACAGTTATTGAGCGTGTAATCTGCCGCGATATCTCCTAATAATAGTTGCAATTCATGCAGATGGACGTCTTCAGCGACATTACATTTCCACCAAGATAAAAAGTCGTCCCAGAATGTTCTTACTATGGAGCATGATATAACCCTGTGGATGATCGTATCAATTCCATCGCAGTAATCGCAAATGTCGTTATCAACCAGTCTTATTTTAAACAACCTACATCTATATGGTACGAACCGATATAGAACAGAAAATTGGAAGGATTGCAATTTTGTTTCCAGAGAGGTGCTGAAAGGTAACAGACAATATTGAGACCATTCATCTTTTGAAATGTCGAACACTTCTATCCATTTGACGCGTTGTACAATATATGCTGGCCTTGGATGAAATTTCCAATACATATGGTAATATCTACAGGTGTAATATCTCGCGTTTTTAACAGTGTGAGCGCGTTCAGCTTGAACATCTTTGATCTTTAATTTCCAGCTGTGTGGAATAGCTGAACGTAGCGAGTAATATTCTAGCTCTGCCCAGAAAATAACTATCTATAGATCTTTATAAAATAGCGGAACGTCACTTAATAGAAACGTTGGAACCGCGCACCTGGTACTAAACAGATCTTTAAGTCATGTCACTTTGTTGTCGGTTTCAGAGACGAGTACTACTCACTTGCACCTTCCATCAGCTATGATTGTCAATTTCATACTCACGCTTAGGGAAAAAGGACTCAAGCGTGGGCGGGGCTTAGCGTCGGGGTGCAGATCGGTCTACTAGCGAACCGCCCAACACTCTCCATCGTCGCAAAGAACTCAGGAGTCCGTGGTGCCAGTTTCATGCTTGGTGCCATTTAGCGACAGTACAGACACGGCTGCACACTTACCGACACGCGACATGGACCTCTTCTTAAAATCGACATGCAAAATGGCTCCTCCCCCCCCCCCCCCAAAAAAAAAATAAAAATAAAAATACCCACTTTCAGGGATCCCCAGATTACACACCAGCTTAAATATTACGATATGAAATTTGTTTTTGATTTACGTTAATTTGGGTTTCATCAACACCAGGGATCTAGCCGTCTCGCCGGCTGGAGCTACGCGTGGATACAGTGCCAGCCCATCACTAATAGAAGATCTACCCGCTGAAGAATGCGTCCTCTCTTCGATAACAGAGATACCCTGGAGCAGTTTCGCTCTGCTCTTCCGTCTTTTCTTCAGCCCAGGGTGACTGGACGTTCGGCTACGGAATCGAGAATTCAATTTATTAAGTTTCTGTTAAGTCACGATGACGTCGCTATCTTTAAGTCCTGGTATAAATTCAAATGTCTCGAGCGTCTGGATATACATGGATCTACAATTCTGCATTTGGCCGTCGAGGCGGGCGCTGAAAAAGTGCCTGGCTTACATTGTGGAACAACACTCGTGCTACGTCAACAGGTCAACGCGTGGGACGTGAAAGCTAGGACGCCATTACACCTGGCCGCCTCCACCGTGGGTGGCTTGCATTGGCAACCGCTACTACAACTTCGCAAAGCCCACGACACGACAGCGATGGTCAACGCGCTTCTGGACGCAGGAGCCGACGTGGACCGAGTTGACGCGGAAGGCCACTGCGCGCTTAGTCTCTTGTGTGGAGGGCTTACCGATGGCATGATTGATCGCGGTGCCGCTGATGGCTTCTTGGCAGTGGGAGAACGACGATGCATCATGGCAATGCGAATGGAATGTCGGACATTGCTGCTCCAGCGAGGAGCCAGCGCCGACGCAGCTGTATGTCCGCTGTTCCTTGTCATGAGTCAGGTCGAGCGTGTGATACTTGCACACAATCTGTATCCAGCACTTAATGAAGAGTCGGAGGTGCATGGGATAATGGAAATGTTGGTTGACGTAACCGGGACGCTGGTGACGGCTGGCGCAGATCCTGACGGTCCGAGGCCTGGAGAAGAAACCCCGTTGACACAAGTTGTGAGCCACTTACGCTGCCTTTCATCTGATGCCTTGGAGTGGTTCACACCGAAAATAAACCATTTAGTAGTTGTACTTCTTAACAACGGGGCTCAAATTTGTGATATCCAGAATGCTTTTTTCCCAACGTGTCTTCCTAACATGGATATTCCGATCAGGATCTTGAACTCTTTGCCTCACTCCAGGATCCTGGTGGATAATCCAGAAATCTTTGGCCCCAGTGATGCCAGGGACTTTTGGAGGGAGTTGACTCAACGGCCGAGAACACTCAGACAGCTCAGCCGGTGCCGAATTCGTTCATGTCTTGGCCGTCAGATGACACCACTTGCGCATTCTCTGCCGCTTCCACAGCCGATAAAACGGTATTTGCTCAGCAACGACAGCTGATCGGACACGCTGATATCGTCACGGAAGCGGTCTGAATAATGAAATGTGTTACTACGAAATAGCAACTGGGGTTACCACAAAAAGGATTCCTTATATTCCTAGGATGCCTCTACCTGAACTATAACTGAACACTGCTTTTGCAGCACTTCGAAGCAGCCGGTCCGTCATCCGATCGGTCAGATGGAATACTGTGCTAGACTAAAGTTCCAAGTTACCTGGGTATATCTAGCCTGAGACAGAATGGCAAGTATTGCAGTTTTAAAAGTTGCTAGTATTTCCATTTGCTATTTGTCTTAAAACATGTATGTAGGTATTTCCTATTAATTTTGAAAAAATTGCCTACCACTTTGAAATGTAAGATGAACATTCAAATTTGTGAAAAAGAAGTGTAAGGCCTAAATATGTAATGGCACGCCGGGAAGATTAGGTCAGTGTTTTTTGCAGCCTACCGCGAATGGGAAGCTACATACATCACAGATGTGTGAGAGTTCACCGGTTTATTTCGCCACTTTAGGGATGTGGGGCAGGCTTGATGCAATAATTTTTTGTGATAGTTATATTGTTAAAAATCTTGCACTGATCAGCCAAGAAAATATAATAGTTTTTAGATCCAAACGTAATATTTGCCGGAAACTGTTTGAATAGCTGTGAAGCTGTGAAGTTTAAATCTGTAACTGTGGTGGAAGCATAAAATCAATATCAAAATAAATGAAAATTTGTTTTATTCATGTAATAAACCTAACTGAAGAGAAACATAAGGGAAAGGAAAACTACAGGAAAATTAAGCCACTGTATTTTCAGCCAAACGTAATTGATTATTTTACCAATATCAATTGGCGACATATTAAATAATATTTGAACAGTTTTTTGTGTAAATGATGATTGACTCATATTTGTTTAATGTTGTGATTGCGCAGATACCAATGATGCTTATTTTCATGCAAAATATTTCCATATGAATAAATGTTGTACCGTAAAACAGTGTCTGATGCTTATGTTGACTTCTCTTACCAGCTTTTCTCAGTGCGCCATCATGATTAATTATCTATAATTGTTCATATGGTTAAGCGTAGATATTCCTGATTTTACGTTTTGTAATATATGCCAGGTTTTATACGAAATATATACTTGTATCTACTGATAACGTTCGGATTCAACCATACATGGGAAACTTGTGGCGTAAGAAGTCACGGGGCATTTTAATAATCGTCTTACTTAGATATGGTAGATTTATTGATATGTCGTTGTAGATGTGGCTGCAATACAACTTTGATCATGCAGAGATTTCTTTGATTCAACGTTGTTGGCTATCATCGGTATAATGACTTGCCCACTTTACCGACACGAAACGCGGTTGGCGATTTATGGAATAGGCCACATGACCAGGAATGCCGATAATACAAGAAACGGGGGCGACTGGGCTTGTGAAATAATATAAAGTGATGTTGCGTCATTTCTTAATTTATTTGTGATGCTCCGACTTTCTGTAGTATCAAGGCATAAATCTCATGTTCACAAATGTCCTATACCAGCGGCAGATTGTAAACGGAAATGAACGCAAGAAACGAAGGTTGCTTAAATTTCCGTATCTATACTACACATTTATGAAGTCCAGTAGACCAGCCATGCTGTAAGTTTATTCAACTTCAACTTTTAAGTCTATCCCTCTTCCCTCTTCCTGTCTCTTTTCATGTACCGTTATATGTGATCAAACTTGCCTCGCCATTGTACTATTGCATATTTTGTTTTACATTGTAACATATTGCTTTCCATTTTTTTGAGGAAGCCCCATGTTCCTAGCCTATGCTATTCGGGGTATCCTCGTTAAACAAATATGTTTAAACCAAACTTATTCAACAAGCTCGCGATGTCGATACATGTTGCAAATCACCTTCAGTTTTTAGCAGAAATCGGTTCGGCAGACATCCGACTATGTGGTTGATTGCATAATATTGCATGTACTGTTCACCAAAATTGATATAAGTAGTGCTGATACATGTATAATGAATCCTAATAACGCATATATCGAAAGAGAGCATTTATGGTGTGTTATAGTTTATGAAGACCACTGAATAGATCTTCAAATGTGGGTTCAGCGACGTCCATTTCCACGCCCATTTCCACGACCATTTCCACGCCCATTTCTTCTGCCTCCGTTGTCAACATTTCGTGACTCGTCGGTGTCACGACTGACTTCACCACTCTCGTCCACATCGGCCTCGCTTTCACTGCTGACGTCATCACTGTCCTGTTTGTTAAGAAAAATAAATAAAATTTCATGAGTGGCACGAAGTGAGCCATGGGATGATCTTCTTGCATTCGTGTAAAACGGAAACTCCGTTGCCTGGCTTTCAAAAATTAATTACCTCCACGTGATAATTTAAGCTCCGATAAACTGCATACCATGGAGATGATAAAATTAAGAGCTCGAACATATTCGTATACAGATCATTATCTCTCCTTCGATTATGCAAGTTGGGGCATATAAATTAAGTAATTTGTCCATGGCAGTGTTTCTTCTCTGCTGTTATGTGATGAATATCAATGTAGCAGCTGGACTTCTTGCAGTTCTCAGAAACAGGGCCATCTACTGGACTGGTGTACATACCCGTCTTAGCTTTGCCTCATTCTTATTCTTCTACCCACGATCACTGTGAGACCGATAAACCGAATACTCAACTCGTGTGTTAATATTTACCCTTCACAACATACCAACTACAACCTGGCATATAGTGTCACTATGCTTGTCGCTTCTTAAGTAAATTATACTGTTGCATTACGAATCCGCCTTGGCACAGATATATATCGCTCTTGGGGCTATGCATAAGTAGTTAGGCCTACGTGTTCACGAGCTACCCCAAATGATTCTTGTCTACCAATAATTGCGGTTTGTAACAGTTTTCCTTACCTGTCTCACGCAGTATGTCTTAATAGTATCACCATCCGCCTTCTGCTCGCTGCAGGTCTGTCCAGTGGGGCAGTCAGCAGCGAACAAAATGATCCCTGGAGCGTCAGCCCGAACCGACAGGCACAGTCTCCCAGAGTCGCTGCAGCCAACGTCACCTAGAATGCTGACCATGGCCACCACCATTGCAGCAGCACGTATCTTTAAAGAAACCATAATGCGCGTTGTCGCTTAGTGTGTCACCGTCGATGCTTTAAAGTCACCGGAAACTGATGTGGAGTGCTCACACCCGTAGCCGAAAATATATTAGGTCTGGTAAACAAAGCAATCCAGTTAGGTCCAGCTCTCGTATGTCATGAAACTAAAACTCACACTGGCAAAGTTTAAAACAAGCTGAATAGCGTATAGTGGCGGTTACTTAAGCCTAAGACAAAAACTAGCCTGCATCAAATATTCATAACTGACGTATGTTGTAGCGACGGGCTATTAATATATTCGTGACGCATCATAAAATAGGACGGAGTTTTGGCCGAAATGACCTAGAGATCTTCGTTGCTATGACCAACTGAGATGCTTTTTTTGCCAGGTTATAAGGTACATCAGTGCAATATCATTGTCGACCCGCGCCAGCCAAGCAGTGCTATGACCAACTGAGATGCTTTTTGTGCCAGGTTATAAGGTACATCAGTGCAATATCATTGTTGACCCGCGCCAGCCAAGCAGTATGGTGTCGCTGCATAATTATTTACGGTTTATGACGGTGAATCATCAAAAGAAAGAAAAGAAAACCGGAGGTCTAGCTTGTATCCGCAGTTAGGACTAACCTGTACAAGGTAGGCCTAATGTCAGTTATATGTTCAAATATTTATATCTTAAAGAATTTAGTGACATGCCAAAACCGCTCATATTATATCGCATTCTTCTGTCTAGTGACGTGTTGTTTTATGTTGAAATTCTGATGGCACTATTTGATCGCCTTGAATGAAAAGATACTGAGCCGTGCTCATTTTATTTGGTTATATGCATCCTTTTTTAAAAGTCCATTTCAAAGAAGAAGTCATGGTATTTGCACATTCCTATCAAACAGGTCATACTGAATGAAGGTTATTTCAGTAGACTACCGGAGGTGCAACCCCCATTGTACAAGAAGAGTTCATGCATGATATCAGTTATATAACATTTAACGAAAATAATACAAAACACATTTATAGCAATAGATCATTTATTTCGCATACAGTGGAGGCTACAGACATAAAAGCTGCTAACTTGTTGATTTTGCGACTAGCTGTTCAAGTCATGGTTGAAATAAAATTATGTTGGCTTGGATTTTCTACGACAAGGGGATGTAGATACATATCAAAGGCTGTCATTTTGATAAATATGCATTACAGTATGCGCCCTTCATTAAACATGAAATCTTTTGCAATAATAATACCATAGTTCATAAAAGATTTAAACAGCAAGTTCCCTTGTTTTAACATCAACGACGGCGATATCTGAATCCCCCCAAATCATCTGTTACGGGCATTTATGATTGCCCAATGCAGCGCTGAAGCCATGACCCCTTTTATGAGTTAAAACACCATCACGTGAGAGGGGCTGAGATTGTAGAAACGAGGCCGGCCATATTTTACAAGTGACTAGTCATGTTTCTCATTCGTTTCTTTGTTATATCACCCCAGACGCCCAACGTTGCAAGTTTTATTTCTCTGTGTTTGTTCATGAAGCTATGAACAATGTTTCGATTTTCATGATTAGACTCGTTGACATGTAATAACTATACTTTTGGGTTGGTTGATGGGTGGTATATTCAGGACGCTTTAACCACTTTTGGTCATATCGCTTCAATGGAAGAAGGAATGGAGAGTGGAGCCATGTCACCGGGGGTAACGCTCTACTCTTTGCGAAGAAGGACATGGGATCTTTATCCAGCGACCACACAGCATGGCCACAGCAGGGCTCGAACCATCGATCCACGTTCCGTTCGGCTCTCTGGGGGCCAGAGCACTCAAGGCGAGCGCTCTAACCGACTGAGCTATCGAGGCGACCCCATTAGTTCGCCAGAACATAACCTACTAGATTCTCTAAACCCAAAATACATAGGATCACCCATTGCTGATAGCAACCAATCTGGATGTTATTAATATCTAGTCATACCTACGGGACTTAGTTTGAAGTAGTTGCTGGTCATGTGATCTGTTCATATTGTGGCGAAAATCGCCATCATGTCGGTCAGTTCTGTTTGTGTGTGTGTGTGTGTGTCTGTCTGTCTGTCGTCATGATAACTGTCAAACACTTGCAGCTATCGTTATCCAATATCGCCAACAGATGCCAGAAGTCTAATCTCAGGTCAAATTTGTTGATTGGTGTAATCGGTTGAACGACAACGTCACGGTGACGTCATACGTCTGAAGCACATTTCTCGGCCTAGATCGTTTAATATTACAACTAGATACGCCACCATTAATGCCATCATACTCAGCTCCTCAATAGCTTGCTTGTCACTGTCAGCAAATTTGACGTGGGACCAACAGTTTTCGAGCTGCGTCATGTCAAAAATGACAACATTGACGTCACAAAATTCATACACAGATACGATGATCCGATTGTTACCAAAATGTGCAGGAACATTAAGGGTACAGCTGAGGTGCCGTATGTCAAAAATCAGGGCGATCCTAGCAACACTGTTGGTTTCCTTGGCGACGAAAGTCTTCATTATGAGCCAATGGAAGTTTTTGTCCCCCCGATTTCGACAACTTACCTTACAGTTATCCCAACGCTGCTTGGCATGGACATTCGCTGATTCGGTCCGCCACTTAGATGGAATATAACAAAAATCGCGGCGATCGGACTCGTAGTATTTGTTTGCAAGGCAACGGAAAATCCCATTTTGAAAGAGACAAATTTTATTCTTTTTCCATTTTTGGTGCAGTTACAATCCACGTAGCTTAACACTACTTGGCACAGGCCTTCAATGGGTCGGCTGCATGTATTATGTGCCAGATGAATGTAATCGCACAGTTATTTTGTGTTTCCATGGCAACGCAAAAATGGCCCAATGGTAAAAGATAGGGCATTTCTAAGTTAACCATGTGCCAAAAAACATGGAAACCTATAAGCCAGGCGTCTCATTTTGCATACGTAGATTACTTAAGGTGATATCTCAAAAATAGCCTTATTTCAGCGACCTGAGTCAAAGGTCAAGATCGTGACCTTGACTATTGTAAATGTCAAATGTGCAGCTGTAGCTCAGAAACTAGACCATATCTGTGTACCCAACTTGTCCTGGTAAAAATAATTTGATGTAGGTTACGCCGAATTCAATCTCAGCTCGAACCCGGAGTGCGCAACATAGAGGTGCTAGAGCGCCTGGAAGTTGGGGGTTCGAACCCGACTTTCTCAATTTTAAAGCTATCGCCTTGGGATATCTACCGCAAACAGTAGCATAAATTAGAAACATATATTTAAAATTACAGTAAACTCGAACTACCGGTTATGACGTAACAGGTCATTTCAACTGAACATTCACGAAATTCATGGTGCCCTCACTATTGACAGTAGACTTACTAATTAAACCAAGAACTAGGGCAGAGATTGCAAAAAGCTTATATTTCCATTTTTACAATAATCCCAGGAGCGGCTATGACATCACGGGTCATGACAATTTAACATTTACGAAATTCCCGGTGCCCTCCATAGTGACCGTAGAGAGTTTTAAATGGCATAGAACAATGTGGAATTGTATTACCCGTCAGAATAAAATATGGTCAAAATTCGTTGTTTGAGCACTTTTGCGTAAATCGATGACAGGAGACATGACAGCGATGCCGATGACAGGAGCCGTGACAGCGATGCCGATAATAGGAGCCGTGACAGCTAAATAAACATTGTAATAATGAACGGCTTTCCCCTTCTCTTATCGCAACAACCCCCCTCCCGCCCTTCTCCACCGCCCCCTCACTGCCCGCCAATACACATTCGCCTCGCATTCGCATGCAAGCTGTGAACCGCTATGCTGACGCACACGGCTCCACTCACCCCTCCATCCCTATCGTACATCCGTACCCAATGTATTGGTGGCCGATCCGCTGTCGGTCAGCTGCTTACAGCATGGTACTCTTATGCGTCCCCCCCCCACCGCCCCCCCGTATAATATAAAAATATTATAGTAAATTGTAAATATTAATCGTGCCCGTTAAGTTAAGGGGCAACATTGGTCAAAGGCCAATGATGACGTCATACGTCCAAAAACATATTTTTCGCCATAGCGCCTTCATTATTAGAGCTACCACCACGGGATCAGCGGCAACATACTCAGCTCCTCAAATTCTTTGAAACCGTTTCGCTACGCATTGGCTCCCTGATGCAGGGAGCCCCCCTCCCGTTCCGTTCCGTCCCGATATAACTTGGGAACAGTTTTCTGGTTAGATTAAAATTAAGATTAAAATATATTTTTGATGTTTGTGATAGTTCACAAGATGGTACCACCACCCACATAATGTTGGCACAGTGGTATTTTAGCCTAAAGTAATTTATTGTTTTTTGGCGACTTATTAAATATTGTTTGAACAGTTTTTTTGTAAATGATGATATTGACTCATATTTGTCTAGTGTTTGTGATTGAGCAGATACCAATGATAGTGAAGTTGATTAAAAACAACAATATATGGTGTTTCATGATAACTATTGTCCTATAAATAAACGTGGTACCGCAAAACGGTGTCTGAGTTATGTTGACTTCTTTTACCAGCTGTTCTCAGTGCGCCATCATGATTAATTATGTATAATTGTTCATATGGTTAAGCGTAGATATTCCAGATTTTAGTAGGACATTTTGTAATATATGCCAGGCCAAAGGCTTTATACAAACTATATATACTATTTTACTGATAACGTTCGGATTCAAACATACATGGGTGACTAATTATGTGGCGTAAGAAGCCAACGGGCATTTTACTAACCGTCCTATTTAAATATGGTATATTTATTGATATGTAGTTGTAGATGTCGTGGCAGCAATATAACTTGGATCATACGGCGATTTCTATGATTCATCGTCGTTGGCTATCATCGGTATAATAAGTTGCCCACTCTACCGACAAGGAGCGCGGTTGGCTATATACAGAAGAGGTCACGTGATCCGGAATACCGATAATACCGGAAACGGGGAAAGGGATATCAATGGATGGCGCAGCATTTCTTAATATATTTGTGATGCTGCGACTTTTTTGAGAAATCAAGGCATAAATTTGCGTCTTATGTTCTCGAATGTCCTATACCAGCGGCAGATTGTAAACGGAAATGAACGCAAGAAACCAAGGTTGCTTTTTTTCGTATTTATACTACACATTTATGAAGTCCAGCAGATCAGTCATGCTGTAAGTTTATTTAACAAGCTCGCAATGTCGATACATGTTCACCTTCAGTTTTTAGCAGAATTCGGTTCGGCAGACACCCGACTATGTGGTTGATTGCATAATATTGCATGTACTGTTCACCAAAATTGATATAAGTAGTGATGATACATGTATAATGAAGCCGATCGAAATATTTTAACGCATACATCGAAAGAGCATTTATGATGTGTTATAGTTCATTAAGACTATTGAATAGGACTTCAAATTTGGGTTTAGCGACGCCCATTTTCACGACCATTTCTTCTGCCTCCGTTGTCAACATTTCATGACTCGTCGGAGTTACGACTGGTGTCACCACTGCCGTCCACATCGGCCTCGCTGTCACGGCTCCTGTCACCGGCCTTGCTTTCACTGCTGACGTCATCACTGTCCTGTTTGTTAAGAAAAATAAACATATACTATGAGTGGCACGAAGTGGTCAATGGGATGATCCCGTTCCCTGGCTTTCAAAAGTGAATCACCCCCATGTGATACAAACTCCCGTTGAAGCTCCGATAAACTGTATACCATGAAGATGATGTAATAATGAAATTAAGAGTTCGAACATATACTTATACAGATCACTATATATCCTGCGATGGAGCAAGTTGGTACGGCTATCACATGATAACGACGCGATCTAATCATATCAGATCCGAGTATTTAAATGCATTTACGAATATAATGAGAGTTGCAAACACAAAATTAAACCAATGCGGAATCGTATCTAGCTATGACTTTCCCTTTTTGTGACGATTTGCTCGAGACATAGTGTACATCAATGTATCACCAGGTGCCAGCATTTTACTCAGAAAGCGTTCTTTAAAGAAAGTCCTGAAATCCTTTTCATTGTGTTTCGGATTCTCTTACACATAACATACGCGTTCCCCCAAAATGTTATTACACACCTTTCCAATATATATATATAGACACTCAGAGTGGCCCTTTCGGCAATTTAACGGTTTCGGAAAATTAAAGATGAACGTTTTTGTGCTCGCAGCACCGCTTCGGCACGAGCAGTTTTTAGAAGTAAATGGCATGGGAAGAATTTGTGTGTGAATCGGACGGGATCGAGTTTCAAAATTATCAAACTTGCTTAAGTGATACCGCACGAACCCTCATGAAGTCAATATAATACCGCGCTTCCCCACCCCTTCTCATATACCCCCCAGACGCAATTAATCATCTCTCTTCCAATCCAGCCCCGCTAGTCCGCTGATGTATCTACCCATGTATTTCCCACCATATGTGTGTCCTATGTAACAGCTATATGTTTATTACTCGATGTAGTGTCATGGATTGACATCTAGATGTATCCCCTTTATACTTGTTCTATGTTGCTATGTACCTGTTGCCCATGTGTGTACTCTTTTAATTTCTACCAATTATCGATTCTTTTGTGATCTGGGATTAAAATACAGGATTAGGCCTACCTTTGTCACATTGCATGGCTTACCTCTTCTGCGCAATACGTATTGACGACATCTTCGTCCAATTTCTCCTCGCTGCAAGTTTGTCCATTGGGGCAGGCACGGGCGAACAGTGTGCTACCCGGAGAGTAAGCCAGAACCGACAGGCAAAGTTGCTTGGCATCACTGTGACCATGGTTATCAAGAATGGTTGCCACGACCATTACCACAGCAACGAAACGTATATCTAATGTAGACATGATGCACGTGGTCGTTTATGTGCGTCACGGTCGATCCTTTAACGTCCGTTCAAGTCGCAAGAACTACAGTAACTGTCAAATAGCACCATTAGAGCAGTATTAATACCAGCGCTAGTGACATAAACATGTCACCAGGGCGTATTAAATCTGCCATAAAATGTTAAAGGCTTTGGGCACAAAGATTGTCTCTGATCCTGCAACAAAAAAAACGCGCTGGAATTGTTTTAAAGATATATAGTCTATACTAAAATGGATAGTAAATATGGCAAGGCTCCAGTGAGAACTATTCCCCGGTAGTTAATTGTAATATTTATATCACACTGGGTGAACGAACTATTGAATGTTCCTAAGCGTTATTTGGAATGATATACATATCCGTAATTGCTATGTAATGTGTATATGCATGAGGGTGTAAAAAAGGTACATCAAGTATATGGAATGGTACAATGGCTTCCGGAACGGGTACTGACCTTCAGGCCACCGGGCAACAGTACCGAAGGAAACTTGGCATGCAGTAATTTGGCTGCACGGAAAGGCCGTTTTCTTATGCTCATTTCGGAGACCAATGAGGTCGCTGTCCTTTGTTTTTTTAGGTCCCGTAAAACATTCACTAGCATACATACCATGTTGCTAATACATTGCTAATTGAATTTACACGGAACCAGAGATTCTTTATATATCGGTCATGAAATAACAACATGTTCAAATACATATTAGATCTACCAGGCGCATAATCTAAATGGAGATCACGCATATCGAAACAAAATCCAGTGCAACGTGATGCATTAAATCGTAAAATTAGTCAGCAATCATCGTTTTGTTCAAACATTTACAATATTTGTATATCCTCCTTGCATAAATAATAAGAGTAAATACGTGTCACATAATATTAACAGTAAATACGTGTCACATAATATTACCATTAAATACGGGTCACATAATATTACCAGTAAATACGTGTCACATATTATTAATATTAGATATTTCTTATCAGATAACGTCTTACAGTAGACCCTTGAACGACTTTGTTTCGCTCTTGGTAACTTTTGCAGAAAAGTTACCGCAATACACATTTAAACAAAAACTGTGTTTTTTTTCCCACTCTTGTCCAAAGCTCAGAAGGCCTGCATTAAATTTTGCAACGAAACTTCTTTTAAAACAACCGGGGGGCGGGTGGGGGTGGGTGATGGAGGTCCGACCCTGATATTACACCCTGATTTTCCGTGTATAAATATGTAAATTACAAGACACATAATTGTCATGTTAAACAATACAAGTTGTCGCCCCTACCCCCAGCTCCCAATACCCCGTTGGCCCTCTCCCCAGTTCCACTTACCTCGATGGCCCCCTCTCTCCAGCTCCCAATACCCCAACGGCCCCATTCCCCAGCTCCCAATACCCCGATGGCCCCCTACCTCCAGTTCCCAATATCCCGATGGCCCCCTCTCCCCAGCTCCCAATACCACGATGGCCCCCTCCCCCAGCTCCCAATACCCCGACGGCCCCCTCCCTCTGCTCCAAATACCCCGATGCCCTCCTGCCCACAGCTCCCAATACCCCGATGGCCCCCTCCCCCAGCTCCCAATACCCCGATGGGCCCCTCCCCCAGCTCCCAATACCCCGATGCCCTCCTGCCCCCAGCTCCCAATACCCCGACGGCCCCCTCACCCCAGCTCCCAATACCCCGATGGCCCTCTCTCCCCAGCTCCCAATACCCCGATGGCCCCCTCCCCCAGCTCCCAATACTCCGACGGCCCTCCCTCTGCTCCCAATACCCCGATGGCCCCCTCTCCCAAGCTCCCAATACTACGTGGCCCCCTCCCCCAGCTCCCAATACCCCGACGGCCCCCTCCCTCTGCTCCCAATACCCCGATTGCCCCCTTTCCCCAGCTGCCAATACCCCGATGGCCCCCTCCCCCAGCTCCCAATACCCCGACGGCCCCTTCCTCTGCTCCCAATACCCCGATGGCCCCCTCTCCCAAGCTCCCAATACTACGTGGCCCCCTCCCCCAGCTCCCAATACCCCGACGGCCCCCTCCCTCAGCTCCCAATACCACGATGGTCACCTGCCCCTAGCTCCCAATACCCCGATTGCCCCCTTTCCCCAGCTCCCAATACCCCGATGGCCCCCTCTCCCCAGTTCCCAATACCCCGATGGCCCCCTCTCGCCAGCTCCCAATAGGGCTATACAGTTCTCGCGATCGGGCCGCGAGACTTCAATTTTGGGGACAAACAAACACACGTGCTCCATGTTGAACTATAGGCAGCTATAAGTCAATTTCTCTCCAGGTTTATTCTAAAGATTATGAGTACCATTTCACTAAACATGGCTATGGAAGATAGACGTCAAAATATTTGGAGGCGATGGAGCGCAGAACTTTGGGAATATACAAGGAAAAATCCGTCTTCACAACACTCGAAAGCTAAAAATAGCGTTCTAAATTTAGCCCTGCACCCGAGCTTTCGCGAGTTCTCCAAACTGCGAGTGACGTCACAGAGTTTTACGTGCCTCCACGGTAACAAAAATGGCGAGAGCAAGTGATCGACTGAACCATTCCGCTGTCAAAATGTGCAGCGCATGGATTAACAACACACGGACGCGTCATTAAACCCCATGGTAAAGGTAAATTAAGGCCAGTAGGATGTTTTTGTATCAGTTTTAGATCACGAAAAGACAAAGTTCTCCATTCTTTGTAAGTTTTCTGTTTGAAGCGTTGCGCCAACGTTGTCACTCGGGGAGAATCTATGTGACGTCATAATGTCTCGTTTTCGTAGGAAATGCAAAAAAACGTTGGTTTCTCAGCCGTGTTGTCCCGTCGTAACAAATATTAGTCATTGTGTTGGCGCAAATGAATGAAAAATATGTCGTCTATCCGTTTTGGGCAGCTATATTTCCTAAATATTCTTAATTATATCGCCAGGCCTTCCGCAATGGACCCACCCCTCGGCGCCTGGCTCTTGCGCAGGTAGTCTGGTCCCCAGTCTCACTCTTTGCGTAACATACACGTCACCCCTACGTCACAGATAGTCAGGATACCAGTGTGCGCAGAGATTCTAAACTCGTTCCGAACACGTGCTTCGTTTGTTTGTCCCCAAAATGAGTAAACCGGAAGTCTAGGCGAACGAGACTTTATAGCCCTATACCCCGATGGCCCCCTTCCCCAGCTCCCAATACCCCGATGGCCTCATTTCCCCAGCTCCCAATACCCCGATGGCCCTCTCCCCCAGCTCCCAATACCCCGATGGCCCCATTTCCCCAGCTCCCAATATCCCGATGGCCCCCTCCCCCAGCTCCCAATACCCCGACGGCCCCCTCCCTCTGCTTCCAATACCTCGACGGTCCCCTCTCTCTGTTCCTAATACCCCGATGGCCCCCTCCCCCAGCTCCCAATACCCCGACGGCCCCCTCCCTCTGCTCCCAATACCCCGATGCCCCCCATGCCCCTAGCTCCCAATACCCCGACGGCCCTCTCCCCCCAGCTTCCAATACCACGATGGCCCCCCCCAGCTCCCAATACCCCGACGGCTCCTTCCTCTGCTCCCAATACCCCGATGGCCCCCTCTCCCAAGCTCCCAATACTACGTGGCCCCCTCCCCCAGCTCCCAATACCCCGACGGCCCCCTCCCTCTGCTCCCAATACCACGATGGTCCCCTGCCCCTAGCTCCCAATACCCCGATTGCCCCCTTTCCCCAGCTCCCAATACCCCGATGGCCCCCTCTCCCCAGCTCCCAATACCCCGATGGCCCCCTCTCGCCAGCTCCCAATACCCCGATGGCCCCCTTCCCCAGCTCCCAATACCCCGATGGCTCCATTTCCCCAGCTCCCAATATCCCGATGGCCCCCTCCCCCAGCTCCTAATACCCCGACGGCCCCCTCCCTCTGCTTCCAATACCTCGACGGTCCCCTCTCTCTGTTCCTAATACCCCGATGGCCCCCTCCCCCAGCTCCCAATACCCCGACGGCCCCCTCCCTCTGCTCCCAATACCCCGATGCCCCCCATGCCCCCAGCTCCCAATACCCCGACGGCCCTCTCCCCCCAGCTTCCAATACCACGATGGCCCCCTCCCCCAGCTCCCAATACCCCGATGGCCCCATTACCCCAGCTCCCAATATCCCGATGGCCCCCTCCCTCTGCTCCCAATACCTCGACGGTCCCCTCCCTCTGCTCCCAATACCCCGACAGCCCTCTCCCCCAGCTCCCAATATCCCGATGGCCCCCTCCCCCAGCTCCCAATACTCCGACGGCCCCCTCCCTCTGCTCCCAATACCCCGATGGCCCCCTCCCCCAGCTCTCAATACCCCGACGGCCCCCTCCCTCTGCTCCCAATACCCCCATTTCCCCAGCTCCCAATACCCCCATTTCCCCAGCTCCCAATACCCCGATGGCCCCCTCCCTCTGCTCCCAATACCTCGACGGTCCCCTCCCTCTGCTCCTAATACCCCGATGGCCCCCTCCCCCAGCTCCCAATACCCCGACGGCCCCCTCCCTCTGCTCCCAATACCCCGATGCCCTCCTGCCCCTAGCTCTCAATACCCCGATGGCCCCCTGCCCCGAGCTCCCAATACCCCAATGGCCCCATTTCCCCAGCTCCCAATACCCCGATGGGCCCCTCCCTCTGCTCCCAATACACCGACGGTCCCCTTCCATCTGCTCCCAATACCCCGACGGCCCTCCTACCCTAGCTCCCAACGCCCCGACGGCCCTCTCCCCCCAGCTTTAATACCCCGATTTCCCTCTGCCCCCAGCTCTAATACCCCGATGGCCCCCTCTCCCCAGCTCCACCTACCCCAATGGCCCCCTTCCCCAGCTCCCAATACCCCGACGGCCCCCACCCCCAAGCTCGCAATGCCCCGATGACCCCCTCCCCCCAACTTCTAAAACTCCGATGCCCTCCTCCCCCAGCTCCCCCTACCCGATGCCCCCCTCCCCCAGCTCCCATACCCCAATGGCCCTCTCCCCCAGTTCCCAATACCCCTATGGCCCCCACCCCAGCTCCCCTACCCCGATGCCAGCCGCCCCCAGCTCCCAATACCCCGATGTCCCCCTCCCCAAGCTTCCCTACGACGATGCCCTCTCCCCAGCTCCACCTACCCCGATGGCCCCCTCCCCCAGCTCGCAATACTCCTATGGCCCCCTCCCCCCAGCTCCCAATACCCCGATGGCCCCCTCCCCCCAGCTCCCAATACTCCGATGCCCCCCTCCCCCAGCTCCCCTACCCCAATGGCCCTCTCCCCCAGCTCCCCCTACCACGATGGCTCCTTCCCCCAGCTCCCAGTACCCCGATGGTTCCTTTTCCCATCTCCCCCTAACCCTTGGCCTCCTATCCCCAGCTCCCCCTATCCCGATGACCTCCTCCCCCTCTCCCCCTATCCCCAGCCTCCCGTAGCCCGTTGCCCCCCTCCCCTAGCGCCAATGCACACACGCGCGCGACAGCCATGATGCGCTACCCTGCACAAATGTGTCCCAAAGACCCGCAAACTGACTATGGCACTCGTCCCGGTATATATCATAATGCTATTTCACGTTGTTTAAAGCATTGATTTTCTGATATCAATTATTCTCAATAAAACGTCCTTTGGGCAATTTAATGCACTGCGGCGGGACTATCACTATAACAGCATCAGAAAAAATGTCGCTTTTACAAAGGACCTTTAACAAGACAAATTCGCTTCAACAACACAAAACGATTAACATACAGGGTCTATATGTGCATCAGTTTATTTAGCCTTACAAGGTTACAAGGCAATATTACGCCAGGATCGTAATATTTTAAGCAGCGGTTGAAACGGGGCTTCGATGTAGTCGTCGTTCGATTTCACGGTTCAGTCTGGAATCACAGAAGGAATAATATGTAACCCTGCCATATTTATTACTTAAAATATTATTAATAGTAGGCCTAGAAACAACTATTGATTTAGTATACATTGAATATTATCATCAAAATATATATATATTGAAATAGTATTAATACTAAATATGTTTGTACATTTTCTGATTATATTTGTTATCAATTAGTATTATTATTACATTTATTATTATTATCAATCATTACTAGCATTACAAAACTATTGTTACAATGATTACTATAGATAGTGATTATTGCTACATATATTACTCTTACGTATATTTGTATGATAATGTTTCTATCACGCATGACTTCCAACCTTTGCTTCGCAGAATACGATGATGAAGTCCTTTGTGAAAGTCCGTTGTTCACAGGCCTGGTCGACTGGGCATGGCGCAGCGTAGATCGGAGAGTCAGGGGCGACCGAGAGCGCCACCTCGCAGAGATTTTTACTCTCAGCCAATCCAACGCTGATCAACAACAATGCAACGCAAGCGATTTTCATAATGCCTAAGATTTTGAAAGCCATGTTGAGATCGGTCCCGTGAAAACTGAACAATTAATGACGACTGCCGTAAATAAAAAGGTAAATCTAAAACCAGCGGCAAACACGGATCTGTTTACGCCAGTCCCCATGCAATAAATGTATGTGAGTCAGACAACTGACTAATCCGCGCAGCAAGGTCTCCATGACAATAAACACATTCCATACACATGTATGGGCGCTTGTACACTGGGCATAACGGGTAAAAAATGACCCTGTACTGACGTACGGGCGAGTCAGAGTCGGTCGAAAATGTAAAATTGATGACGGTTTATTGCTAGACTTCGCCCATGTTCTGCAGTTCGGCGCCGACTGTCAAATAAAAATGTACAAAGTGATGCGTGATGCGGTCTCTATACAAGTCATACGTGACAGATGTCACGTAAGCGCGCGTAACGCACCACGAGCTGAGGCGGGGTGAGGACTATGTCATTTCAAGGCGCCATGGGGGGCGGATGGATGGGGGGGGGGGGGGTGACAGGGGAAATGGCTCTCAACTTGAGCAAGACTGTTACGCCCGGAGTGGGCCTTTTCACGCGGGCTACCTTTATATGACCGGTGATACAGAACGAGAACAGAATGTTTTTCCTGATGAAAACAAAGATTGGTTTATTAATACACTCCTCAAACAATTATACTATCGTCATTGTGGCCAATTGCCAAAATTTGGGAAACCTATCCAGTAACCGATGGAAGTTATCAGCTTTGCAACGACGAAAGCCTAGGGGTCGAAAGTAAAAAATGAGTATTATTATTATTAGAAAATACTATCCTTGGTTAGCTGGTTGTTTGTTGGGCAGCGTCCTTTTTAAACAATAAACACCGGTCCAGAACACTGTACACTGAATCAACTTGGGCACTAGGCATGCCATCCTACCAACTTTAATGTTGTCGCAAGGTGAGTTAAGTTTCTAGGAGTCTCAGAAATTGCCACAGTTGTAGATAGTTGTAGACTCGAGATATCAATCGTTGGAAAAGACACTTAAGGTGTATCCAATGGTAAACATACAATACTAATAAGGGACTTAAATGTATCTGAGGATTTCTTGGATAATGTGGAAAGAAGTTCGAGTGGCAGTAGCTACGCGACTCTGGTAAGTAACTACGATGCACAACTTATGAAGCAGCTAACGAACTGCATGTATTTACTGCTGGAAACGATTCATAACCATTCGCCACATTTTGAAATGAAACAATAATCGATTGGTCTGGGTTACTGGTCTTAAAACATTATTTATTTGTTACACAGCACAGAAAAATTATCGTGAATCAAAGAACAAAACTCGATCTTTTTCATCATGCAATGGTTTTAATGGTGATGACGCACACAGCTAGCCGTCCTACACACTAAGTCAACATCTGTAACATGACGGGAAAATGATGCGTGAAATACTGGGATAACAAAATACAAACAAACAGGTAACCGTGAGTCGAGGCCCTTCCATGCCGTACAACAGGTCAGATGAAGCGACCTTTAAATGGTAATTGTTCTACCTATGAATATCTACCCTCCAGGCCTATATACTGTTAGATATCACAGTGAGCGCTTGCAGGTCACGCCCACGTCACATAATGTCAATGTCCAGACATCGTTATACGCTTGACCATGGTTACAGTTTACGTGGTAATGACACAGACATCAAGACCCATAAGTTCGAAACGGCTGGGACCGAATGTACAGCACTCGAATAGGACACATGGAGATGGGTGAAATATTCGGCCCCGGCCGTTTCAACTTTCCGTTCCCAGGTACGACAATCCCACCCAACGACGGGCTGCACGTAAAGAGCCCAAGCACTTCAATGAATGTAACTGAAGTAGAGGAAGGGTTTGCCAGAAGGTTTTGTCCACAGTAGAATACACCGATTCAAATGGAGATGCCGACCCGTTGGATATCCCGGTCGTCAGTCGTTTAATACTGTCGGAGCCCCTAATATTTTTGAAGTGATTACTGCACGATTCGGGGGGGGGGGGGGGGGTCTTAAAGCGTTAACGCCTCATCTGTCGATGGAAGTTGTGGACACTTCCAGATATCACTTGCGCTCGTGATTACATGTGAACGATTCTAGCCTCAGTAAAGGTAGCTTGATAACGATTGTTTGCGCGTCTGATTGACAAGGTAGGATAACGCCCTGATACGGGGTGAATTGGGGCGCCATCTGTCTGCCGAAGATTGTACGCTCCCAACTGAGCTACCAGGTAACTTCCGGTCGAAACCGCAACCGCGAAAGTCCGATGATTGAGAAGCCGTGCGAGGTCGGGGATCGAACCTGGCTTGGTTGGGAGGACGCTCAGGAAACCAGGACCAGCGATTCAGATCACGCAGTCCTAATGGCAGGTCTTACTTAGTACAATTGATGCAAACCACTGCCTTATAGTCGTACAGCTATTTAGACATGCAATCTTCAGATGACAGAGAGGCGGTAAGAAAACTCTTGATGCCGATCTCCGGGATCGGATACTCCAACTAAACTACGGACGATCACGTGACAGAATGACGAGTGTAACCATGGAGACACAGTGATTCGTGACTTAGTCTGACTAGTACACCGCCAAATTCCCCCCGCATTGACGCGGTCTATTCCCTAGGCGTGAGTCAATTATTGCCTATTTATATTTACAGTATTTTTCTTTACCACAAAGTTTAGGAGCTCGTACATTGCAGTGCCAGTGACACGGTGTGTGTAGGGCAACTACTTCGTGACCTTACAAAAAGTGGGTTTACCCTGGTCCTTTCCTTAACCTTTGAATTGATGGACCTTACATATATAAATCTTCTATTTACGTTGCAGAAAAGCTGCCCATGCTGTTTGAGAGCAATCAAAATGCTGACAATATAGACGACTTCGTGATGACCAACATGACAAGTGACTTCAATGCAAAGCGTTCAGTACGGTGATAATGTCACACGAGTGAAGACAACGCGGTGAGCGGGATTAAATCATCCCAAATAGCAAGCTGACGCGAATCCACACGTCCACGAAGATAACGTGAGCAGGGTTAACAAGTCACAAATACCATATTACAAGTCAGCCACAAACAGAAAAGTTAATCAGAATAAAATATCACAAAAGGACATCGTCAACCAGATTAATACTTTACGAAACAACCTTTACCATTAACGCCACAAAGCACATCATCAAATATATAATCCGGCTTAACAGACATGTAACCGGATTAACACGTCATACAACACGTGACAACAATACAAAGATAATGCGACATCGGGCGCGAAATGAATGCAAGTGTACATGATATAGTGGACCGCAAACCACATTGAATAACACTGACCTCCAAACCCCCATAACCGTGGTAGCTCCATGTAAGTAACTTAATATGGCTTCTTCGGCGGCGGAACACAGTCAATCGGTTAAAATTAAAGACATGGTAAAATGATCGCCTCCTTGGTCCACAAAGCGACACGAAGAACTATAATGCAGAACAATATATAAGTTACCTTTGAGTTCCTGCGGAGTTTCCAGTATAACGTTTTGTGCAACACTATGGTTACCAACTGCCAGTTGGTTTTGTGTAAATTGAGTGAATTAAAAGTAAGCGTCTTATGAAACCAGAATGACCATACAATATAACCTGTTTTGGGATTGTATTATAGTACAGCAGATAAATAAGCGTGTGGCTAGATGATGCAAACATATCCAAGTGTATTAGTTTCACCTGTAATGTTCGGGTTATTTTTATTGTAGCCAAAACACCATATATTTGTTGTAAATAAAAAAGGTGACACACGGATGTAATTGCTATTAGGCATATCCAGTATTATTTTGACCTGGAGAACAGAGTGTTGGCAGGAAAACAGGGAAGTGCAAGGGAGAATCTCTGCAGAACCATAATGGAAGCAATGCTACCTTAAGGCTATTTCCCATGAGTACTGGTATACTTGCATGTCGCACCTCATCACCTGCCGATGAATGTCGATGTGCTATACGGGGATTGAAAAACTATGGACCAACAAAAGTCTACCCACGAGAACACATCAAAAGACGCTGTGGCAGCAAGGAACAAATTCTCGAACATGACAAACACTGTAACCTTTCTATTGTACAAACCACGCCATGTGGATTTGACACCGGGAATGGTTGCATATCTTTATAGCACCAAGATTCATACATAATTCGTTAACTAGACACATAGTTTTATGTAATTCGATGCAATCATCATTTCCAATCAATATTTCGCTGTCAGCTTTGATTTACGTTCGTTTTGACTTTATTTTAACGCAGTCAAACTTGCAAACCTGTTGAAAGGGCATTACTATTGCAGTCTGTCTAACACTCCGCACCATCATATTACATTCGCTGTATTCGTTATTGGTCGGACCGGTGAATGAAACAGTGAATGTTGAACCCTGCCCGCACATTTAGCACAGTCAGCCAATGCATTAAACAGATTCTTGTACTGTTTATTGTCAGTGAATGAATGATCATGTGGTTTAAGCCACCCTTATGCACGCATGGGCGGTTAAACTGGGAAAAGGAACCTTCTGGGACACATTTAGCACAGCCAACTAATACAGTGAACAATTTTTGAAGAGTTTATCGTCAGTGAATGAATGATTATGTGTGGTAAGCCACCTCTAAATACGCATGGACGGCAGAACCGGGTAACTCCTGGAATAAGGATGAACGATTTGCGATAGAATCCTAAGAGCCAGTAATGAAACAGGTCTGAGATTAAGTTATCTATTGGAGCTCTGTGAGTTACCCAAGGAGGTGGGGCAGAGAACGGCGCTAACGACACGACATTATGACATGCCTATCTGACCAATGATGGAATCGCATATTATCACCACAAGGCACAAAAGAGCCATGATATTGTTACCACTCATCGCCCTTTCATTTCCAGAATGGATCGTTGTACAATTAAGGCGCGCTCAGCAGTTAGTAATATCACCAACGATGGTGCAAGGGAATCAACAAAACAATTGTAAAAAGACACCACATGTGACAAAACTTAATAGCCGCAGTGAATCTGATAAATTCTCCGTTGATTAAAGCCACATATATTAATTTACAGCTGAACTAGGACGCGGCTGGTGTCAAATCCTAGGATCTGTGAGGCGTGATTTTGATCATTATAATAACACTTATATATAATATCTTATATATAACAGAAATTATGATCAGAAATTAAATTAATTAACCGTGACAATCATCACAAAGTCACAATATATAGTAATAATAATGCTACATGAATAATCATGCCATAAGTTGCAGTTTGATTTTTTTCCTTTTATACCGAAACAAAAAATGTTGTTCATAAGCTGGCTAAAACTAATACATGTATAACTAAGCATAATAATTGTCATGAGTTAATAAGATGGTTATGATATGCCCCAGACGGGCTCCAGTCGACAATCTGGAGTTTTTCAAGGTTATATAAAACAATGCTATGTGATAAAATAATATTGCACAAAACAGATATATTGAGCTTATTATATAAATAACATATCCCAGTCCAACATACAATATTCCAAGATCATTTGGATATTGATTCAATCAAGTTTGAGCTAAAACTGTTGTGACCAGCATAGGCAGAATAGATGAGAACAGCAACTCAAAAACAGCTTATGAACTCGGGCAGGTCGCTAAAAATAGTCTGATTCGATACAGCTGATCAGCTCAGACTTGCCGGTGAACTCAGACCGGGCTGGTCAAACGAAGCTAGCCATCCCACTTCAGCCTAGACTACAATTATGGCTCAGACAATGTGATCCTGCTAAGACGAGGGCGATAATAGCAGCTGAAGACATCCATACCGGTCAGAACCCTAGGAAAATACTAAAATACTAAATATTTATCTTGATATAGTGAAATACGATGATGGCCACTTGTGTGCACATGAAGGCTAAAATAAGGCCAAGAGACATCCCGGAACTTGAAATGGAGCTTCGTATAAGTAGCAGCGTCTAATCGTTAGTGGTACATTATCATCCATTTGGTCGGCTGTTCGCACTTCTTCTTCTTGTCTCCGCACAGCCTGTTGAATGTGGTCTCTGGGTCGAAGCCCAGAATCTCCCGCTCCTCGTGGATGCGGAAAGTGAACGTGGAGACAGACGTCCCGATGAAATACCTAGAAAATCAATGAAGACAGAATGAAATTGACAGTATGTGACACGTGTTCAGAAGATCTTTTGAAGACTTTATATAAAAACCGATATACATGTAGGAATTTCACAACACTTTAACCCCATCTCACCAACTTCTCATGGGTCACACACACATATTTTTATCAGACGGTGCATTGCTTGGATCCCAGACAGTAGTATAATAGCGAAAGGTATCGTCGACCATATAGACGTTTATGACATGGTGTGTACATTTCGTCAGAGCAAAGTAGTAGACGAATTATGTGTGATTAGAAGCCGTATGTAACGTCACGTTATACGATGAACTCCGCAAGAAGTATTTAAATTCTCATCGTCAATGTTTGTATCAAGATGTTATCAGTATCATAAGCAGAACGAACCCGGAGGAAGCAAACAGATTAGGAGCGTTTATCTGCAAAGGATTTAAACGAACATTGTGTAAAGATCGTATATGTATGTATGTCTTATGGGTCCTACGGGTCATTTTGGACAATTAAACAACTACCTCTCATTGATCAGCGCATCAGTGAATGTGATAGCAGCCACTTATACATGCCATGGTTCCATGTTGCGGCAGAGAGCAAATCCAATCTAACAAGTCCGCATTATATTGGCCCTTGCGGGCGATAATGGGGATGCTATATGTCTGTGACAACTCTACAGACCACGATCCGGTGTTGCTTACCTCGCATGTGCACAAATCCACTGGTCAATGATAGCAATACCGCCATCTTTGTAGGAACGTAATTCTTCTGCCGTAGGCACGAATCTGAAGACGCTGTAGTCCTTCAAATACTTCTTGATTTCATTAAATTCTAGACAAGAAAAAATAGATAAAATGCAAGATGATATTCAATAGATGCACAGAAATGTTAAGCTTTAAATCTTAAGGCAAGATAAAAAATCTAAGAATACTGTGTGAAGCAGATCTTACAACAGTGACGCAGCAGGTCCTAATTTGCCATCTGTTTTAACGGTATATGTTTTTTAGTGAGGATCGAAGTTATTTTCGCTGCAGATCGGTATTCCTCATCAGAGCTGAGGAGTTAGTTCATGGATAATTAATCGGATATTAAAGTTACTTAGAAAAAAAAAAAAAAATTTAAATAAAAAGAACTCGTTTGTCACTCTGATAACAAGATGTCGCTATCATCATCATTACGTTAGGATCGTATTATCGACATCATGAAGCAGTAGATTGTCGGCTGATATATATACATATATACCGGAAAGCGGTCAAACCCCCCACTTCACACTGACCTTCGGTTGGCGCATCGGAGGCAATGAACAGCGTGTTGAGCTTGGTCTGTTGGAGGACTTTCTCCAGTTGTCTGGCCGTGTTGAGCAGACTGGGCACGTCGTCAGGGTGACCGTACAGGAAGTCTCGCCGCCGGAGATGAGCGGCGACGTAGGGTCCGCCAATGGCGTCGCCGTGCTGCCTCTGTCAACAAAACGTCTCCATAGCAACGATGCATGGTCATCAACAAGGCAAGGGGTGATTACATTGTAAATGTATTTAAATGTAATCGATTGTACGATGACTTTAGAATTTCATGATTACGATTACAGGACATATCAAAGTAATCGATTGAACTAAATGTAATCATAACCACGATCACGATTACATTTTACTTTGTTCGACTCAATTAATATTTTAAAACACACGATAGCCCCTACCCACCCACTCCCAACATATAGGTGACATTGGATTATTCCTATCTTTCAAATGCAAACAGGATAATTGTGGGATTAGAAGGCGGCACACTAATGGTTACCCATCCAACTTAATTTGTCGTCTGGTTATGTGTTGGGGGGAGGAAAGACCGGAAAATCGGAAGGTGCGAGCGTGTACGTACCATTGAAATGGCAAGTTTTAAAACCCGATACATGCGACATAGAACTAAGAAGTGTGCATCGCAAATCATCATCACGATTACAATCGATTGCGATTATTGCAACAAAGTAATCAATTACACTTTTTCAAGTAATCGCAATCGATTGCATTAAAAGCGTTATAAAAGCCATGTAATCGTAATCCGTTACATTGCTAATGTATCTGTTGTCAATACATAGTCACAATAAGGGCTCTTATCACGTATTGTGTTCCGGCGTCGACAAAAATACACGTGAATAGTAATAAGTTTTAAGTTAATAAAAAAAACTCTTGGAAATCTGTTGCCAAAAGCACTTCTGAAGGTAACCTTTATAATCATAGATGGACTTTCGGCAAGACAGAATTTATAGTAAATAACACTTAACCACGATGACATACTATAATAACCAAACACTGGGGGCAAAAAAAGAGAAAATTGAAATATTTATGCATATTTTACTGACGACCATTTCCATATTATCGTTTAGTGACGTTCTATTATTTCGTTTACTATGTCATATTAGCTTGGAAATCTCACCTGCATTTGTGTCCAATCCTCTAATAAGACAGTCTTGTCTTTGGCATCGGTGGAATCCAGATAACTTTCCCTAAATGCGTCACCTACGTCTCTCAGGTGCTTGGCGAATCGCAAGCTTCTCCTTGCCTTAGAAAAGATAAATAGACACACACATTTATGCATACCCTTCGACGAATGAATGCCACAAGGAAATAAAAAAATGAAAGAACAAATAAACAAAGAATGAAATTTATAATTTAGGCCACCTTTGGGCCAACATGCGATAAGCCGTGCCAACGAAAGCTGAATTTATGGCAGTTGCATGTAATATGTAATGTAAATTTTCAGAAATCATGAAAATATCATTACAGTTTGATAACAATTACATACCGTCCAGAATTGTGGACTCCACTCTGAATACCCTCCATGAATTAACTCCTCAGCTCTCATGATGAATACCGATCTGCAACGAAAATAACTTCAATTTCTATCGTCCCTAACCTTGCATAGCAAGTGGCAATTAAATTAAGACATGCTGTGTCACTGTCGTAAGATCTGCTTCATACACTATTGGTAGATATATATTTGGTTAAGTGAGCAGGTCTTTCCGTTCCCATTATAGATTTCATCAAAGTACATACAAATTAGGTTGTGTTTTAGGCCACTTATGTGCACACAAAGGTTTTGAATGATGGACATATGTAAAAAGATACGACCAATATAAAACGCAGGGGTCGTACCTCGCAGATGTTTTGCGCAGCAGAAAGGGTGCCAGAAATGTGGACTGTGCCTGAATGGAAAGACACTTGAAGCTTTCTCCGTAAGTGTCTTCATATCCCCAGAACCACCAACGCCACCTGCCGGCTTCATCCTGCAAACAATGAACGGAGAAGCTAGGATGTTCTGTGTTAGTCTTTTCCTATCGTACGGATGAATGTTTTCGTTAACAGCTGGCACTTGAAAATTTAAAACTGGTCAAAGTTAAGCCAGGAGACAATAATAGATATATACAAGATTAGGCTGAGGAGTCCCCAACCTGGTCTTGAACCATGCAGTTTTGAACTTTCCTCACAAACGGGCAATTTTGGTGCAGTTTAAATGGCGACATAGATGGCCGATGACCCAGCTGTTTAAAGGGTTCCGTTTAAAGTGGCCGAACTGTTGTTCCAGGCAACGTTGTGTTATAAATTAAGCTTTATAATTACTGGATGTTCATTTGCAAATATCTTTTTATTCCTCTTAGCATTCATATTTGCATTCGGTACCAATCTTGTGTTAAAAAACTCACACATATTATGTTCATATATATAGTTAAAAGAGAAGGTCAATTAGCATTAGAACAGATCGATATACATGTACAACAATTAATTACCTTTTTGAATTTGGGCTCTTCAGTACATTTTCGTTCCTCCATCTTTTCCTCCCATTTTCCATCCTTCCATCCTTCTTTGAATCGTTGCAGATAGTAAATTTCATCGAGTTGTGGTTTTCCAGTCACTGCATGAGAATTAAAAAAAATACCATAATTAATATATGATACCCCCTGGTGCACCTTGCTGACAAGTTCCATCTTTTGATGCTGCCACACTGGTTATTGGTAAAAAGCACTGGTAAAGACCTAGAGGATTCTCACAATATATATACTGGCAGAAAGATAACTGTATCTTGTTATATATTTCAATATATTTTACATACAAAGTGATAAGACTCCTAACAAGAGCCATATATAGTGCAAACCTTTGATATAGTCTTCAAATTCCATAACTGGAACATGTCTTCCAAGGCTTTCTAAATCAAAGAATTGTTTCCACAGAATCTGTTGTTGCTCAATTGGTGATTGCCAGTGGTATAGGTGACCCCAAGGTGGTAATACAAGTGTCCAAGGCTCCTCTCTGTTTAGCTCTTTCACTAAATGAGTGACCCTCATGTAGACATCTCTTCGTAGGTTGAAGCCTTCCCCGGGGTTTATCTCATAAAGGAGGTACCTGAAAAAGATGGTATAATACACTGTCACCTTCATTATTGCAACAAATACTGGTTTGCTCTGCAAAACATGTTAAAAAATGGAACATTTCTGGCACAGATCTTGATACCTTATGTGTCCATGCTAGTCTTTGTCATGGTAGACTTTGTAAGGTTGGTGAATAAACTTTTGAATGCAAATATTAATCTGTGATTGGCCAACTGAAACTTAGGTGTCAACAGCAATTAAATCTGGTTCATTGGACTGATGCAGGAGCCAGGGTATTAGCCAGAGACCTGCCTGCCAGCCAGATGGGTGGGAAGATTTTCAGTTTGGCGGGCAGTCAGGTGCTGTGTTTACCCACTAAAAAAGAGCCTTTTCGTCAGGATGTTTAGAAAAAATCATAGCGTGCCTACTGCAAATATCATTCCAAGACCGGAGCCATATCTTTGCATGTAAATGAGCTGACAATGTGACAGTGTTACTAAGATTTAAAAAGTTACATTGGCTAAGACTATGATAGTCAAGTTATGAATGGCTGGCATGGCCAACTATTTTAGCCTATTTTGAGCCCGAGGAAAAACCTGCTCTGTGACTTAAAATTGACTTGACCATGTTTACCACTGGCAGTGTTAAAGGCAATAGTAATAGCTACAGGTACAGTAAAACAACTGGTGGACAAACAGGTGTTGTAAATCAGTGGGGAGGGTACCCCCCCATCCTGCCCTTTAGCTGGTTTATGGTACCTGTTAGTGGATAGGCATTACCTCTTTTATATAGTCTTATTATTATAACACTGATTTTTTAAACATATATTTGACAGGCTGACTGCTCTTGATGTCATTTGACTAAGATTTTGCCTGTACAATTTTAACACTTAATTGCAAGCCTAAAGATAAATAAATTTTTTTGAATTTATCATAAGCTTGCATAAGAATTTAACTTAAGCCACAGGCGCCTCAATCATGGGTTGCTGAGGCGGGAGTCGAGGGGGCGGCTTCACACATAGCCACCCCCCCCCCCCTCCCGCCCTACCCACCCACGATTGAGGCGCCTGTGCTTAAGTTAAGCTTACTTTCACGAACATGACTCCACTACAATAATTCCAGTATGCTTATACAACTTATTTCCATTGCTCGTAAACTTAGGATCTGTAGTTCAATCAGTATTTAACAGATACAGTTACCAGGTCCGGTACACGCTGGTAACTCTTAGCAGCTTAGTGAAATGATCCCCCGTGCTGACTGTATACAGGTAGGCCTTAAAATCCTATTGACGTTTGTGTGTGGCAACGGCAAAGCAGATCGAGTGGACATTTATGTCTGAAACAAACCTCATAGGGGTTGCTGTGCCAAACTTAAATGACTGTTGGTTGCCAGCTTGAAACACCAAATCATCAGCCGCACCTTGGGGAAAACAAGGGTCAATTAAGAGTACAAGCAGCAGAAATAACACTGGCAGTATGCAACTTGTCAATCTCGACGCCATGTTGGTTACGACGACGCGGCCTCATACGAGATACACCAAAAGAAATTTCCGTATTTACAGATATATTTTAGTAGCGTTATGCTGCTAAACGTGAGATAAGATGACACATATGCAACGTCAAATCCCCATGATGTCATGGAAAACCTTAATTATCAACCCCATGCTAGAGGAAAATCGGTAACCATGTTTGAATATTTCTTCCGTAGTTAATTATCGAGTACTTATACAGAACTATAACTTAGTCATAAACACAGCACAAATGGACGTTCCATTTTGTTTAGCTATGTATGGAGGGGGGGCAAGGGGTATTTGCGTTCCTGGGCCCGTATTCTCGAACAACTTGCGATCATCGCAATATTTAAGAAGAACCAATTGCAAAAAATCGTAGCTGCGAAAAATCGCAAGTTCCTATTCTCGAAAGTTTTGCGACTTATCGCAGCTACAAATTTTCGCAAGTAGTTTTTCGCGGTTGTCAGGGATAATTTTCTCGTAGCAACTGGTCTAAACGAACGCGCGCTTTTTTGCAGCGGTGGATATTAACATGTATTGGGCATTAACATTTAGTATTTGCAAATGTGAATAGATATAAAACTCCAGAAATATGACTGAGGGGGGTGGGGGGGGGGGGGAGGGACTGGCAAATATGTTTGAGGCTGAAAGCGGAGCCTCTGTGGCTATACCCCCTCCCCTCACATGTACTGCGTAGATCTACAGTGCCGAACATTGTGATGGGCGGACATCAGGCCCAAATTTAAATTAAGCTCAGGACAATATGCGACTATTCTATACCTATGGTATGGCATGTTTAACAATATCAAGGCAAAGTAAGCTAAACGACTTACGCACATTAGCCTAACTTACATTGGCAAGCGTAAGTGACGCTGTCGTCGTCGTATGTTGCAGATTTATATAGTATCCAATATCATGAATAGATCTAAGAGACACGGTCACGGGTGGAACGCTTGGTCATGGTAATCCACTAGCACAGACCATGCAGACACTATCTCAGGTTATTTAAGATCTTGTAAAATTGTAATCCATTAATTAGACTTTAGCACTGAGGCACTTTGACAACTGACGCCGTGACGGCGCGACTAAACGTGTCATGCTTCCAACCTGAACCACTCAAATGAGTGTAGGAGGCTTTTAGTAACTTAGTTTTTCGCGTGTTGATACCACTGTATACATGGTATACATGGTGTAGCAGAAACAAATCTTTACAACGTGCACTCGCGCCATTACTTGAAACAAAGTATGGGTAGTCTCTGTGACATAACACGTACGTGAACATGAACGAAAGCGCACATTTCCACAAAAAATTAAGTTCAAAATAAATTTTAAAATAAGAATTCTTGTCTGGACTGGATAATTCAACATATGCTCCGTATCTCATATAACAGCAAACAAGCAGCATAGCAAGAAATAAGTGAGCCCAATCTTCTGAATCTTGAATCTTTAAATTTGCCGATTCAATCCTCATTAACTAAATTAATCCACCTCCGGGGGCAAGCAGGCGACACAACTCGCATGCCGGCCCCCAGGGGCGGATTAATTTAGCATATATATATGATCAGAGATGATTCCCTATAGTATACGATCTCTGACATGCAGGCCCCAACTCGGTCAGTCGGAATCATATTTTGTTATTGTATGCTACATTTAGCCAAATAAAAGTTATGCAAGAATGACAGCGTGCTCGCTGGTCGTGACGCTCGATATGACGTCAATAAAGAAATAAACGATACAAAGTTGCAAAAATCATGAGTGCACATCACGCTCATCAGTTCGCCTTGCTAGCAGGAGCAAGGATTTTGGGAAAGGGCGGGGGCATTGTAGATGTACTGGTAAAGCCTAAAGTATGTACCATGGATACCCAAATTGTCGGAGTGCGTAAACATGGTAAAATATATGTAGTAAATGGTCGAATGTAGAGTTGTCACAGAATAGAAAACTTAGACATAAGCGATATCGACTTCGCCCATTCACTTGCTGTTCAACTTAGCTTGTCACTTCACCAGGACAAATTTGGATAAAATGCTAGAAGTTTAAGAAAATCGAAGCGACACATTCACAGCAACATTGATAGATATAGAGTCTATATTATGTTATTGCGCTACATTCACGTGCAACCCGCGATTCCAGACATCAATATTATTTCAGCGATTACGCAAAAACAGTCGCTTTGATTTTACAGAAATTTCCGCACTTTAAAGGGATTGCCATGATCAAGTGACATGCCAAATATTACAGAAATCGTATGGGCAGTTATTGTTTTGTTGCATATGGAGCGTAACATGCATATTCGAGGCACTTACGTACAGCGCCAAAACCATCGCTTCGACTAGGGTTAATTTTGAATGCACATTAACAGATAACTTTATTGCTGTAGATGTATTAGATCTAAATCTATTTATATGATAATATAAATGTCTCGCTTCGATTTTCTCCGCTTCATCCTAAATATAATAATATAGGTTACTAAAGCAGTTGATGGTGGGGGGCGGGGGGGTGTCGGTGTCACTTGTACGTATAGCATCTTTGATGCATTGCGTCACAATACCTTTGACGTCACTTAATTAGCAACGCGCGCTTAGATTGGAACAAAGACGCTACTTTAGCTGCACTGCGGCCTGATAATGATACCACAACATATCCATATAAAAAACTTATTGTTGTTGAGATTCGTGAATAGATCTTCACCAAGCCTAACGATCCGCTGTCGGAGCCTTCGTCGAAATAAGTGACTCGCCATGAAAATTGCCACCATGATTACTGACTAGTTGCGACTAGTTGCGAGACGTATGAACACATCGCAAATTTTGCGATGAAAGTTAGGAAGATCTTTATCTTAAGTTTTCGAGAATACCACTTGCGATGAAACGCAACTTTTGCGATTTTTCGCAGCAATATTTGCGAGGAAGTCGAGTTGCGAAGATCGCAACTCGTTTGAGAATACGGGCCCTGGGTATTGGGATTTTCATTTCACCGTGAACTGGGAATGAGGAAAATAATTCTTCGTGAACTGGGAATGGGGTATTAGCCGACCGCCGTGATCAAGGATTGTCATTAATCGTGAACCGGCTGGGAATTTTAATATTAAATGACGATGAATCGGGAAATCGTCAATTTTTGTATCGTTTATATATATCCGCCCATGCGGAGAGTTCTGCTTTTAATTCCTCGTGACCTGGAAATAAAGAAAAAAATCTTCGTGATCTGGGAACACGACCCCCCCCCCCCTCCTTGCCCCCAAATATAGCCTCCGAACGGTCACCCCTGTACGTACTGCATGACAGAGTATGGACCCAACGAAGCCGCACATGTTTGTGGCGGTCAGCCTGCCCACTACTCACACCCAATATCCCCACGAAGGCTTAAATACATCATATTGCTGAACAAGATTCATGGTGATTCATGGTGATTCATAAGTGGCCGTTTGAAATTCTTGCGATTGGGACACATGGACGTCTTCTCACGGGGTGGAGCTATGTGGGGGGTCGGGGGAGGGGGGGGGGTGACAATACAATGGAAAATGGTTCAGCCCACCATCGGAGATTTTTAGTGGGATGTCCGACCGACCCGCCCCCCCCCCGCCCCACCCCCAGTGCATCCGCCACTGTAATGTACACATTTCAAGAAGAGTTAACACTGAACCAGATCGTATATAAATATATAAATCCGCCTAAAGATACATTTAACTATTCACAGCGTTGAATAATATTTTACACTTTATATATAATCTTTATCGCTATAAATCGAACTAGTCGACAGATTTGTCTTCCACTTCTGGTGACACGGCTACCACTGACGCGTCGCCAGCTTCCCCGACTGCCTCACCTTGTGTGGAGCTGCTGTCTCGACGTTCAGCAGCAGGCTGGATCGCTAGCTACACCACGCTCGATCTGAAGCGACATCTGTGGGTGTCGCTGACGTGACGGGATCGCGAAACTCGATTCTTTGGTTTTGAGCAATGCTGGGCCGGGATTCATGCGATACTGAGCACCTGAGGACGGAGTTGACACAACCTTTACAGGTTCCAACGTCTTTCCCTTGGTAATACACATCCGCGCCGACTCATCAGGATCTATAGATATGACGAAATCCCTCGACCGCCTTTGGAGTAGTCTGAGCTTTCTTGCGCATGTCGACATTGTTGACAGCAGATGGGTTAAGGAGGCTATGGTGCACTGGCAGTTTATACTTCAACCGCCTTCCCAGTAGCATCTGTGCAGGTGGGTATATAATCCATTTTGTTGTAAGTTTATTGTACTGCTAGAATCAGGGATAGAATTACCGAATCACATCCTAACGCGCGCGTACATTACAATTAATTAACATTTGTTTTCGGTTATATTGCGTCCCTTAGCCATTCGACTAGATCATAACCTGGCTGCAGTTGTCATAGTTGTATTAACTGTTCAACAAATTGTATGCTTTATATTGCAAATAAAGCTCACCATCGAAGCATAAAGTCTGACGTGATAATGTATGTATGTACTTTATTTCCCCTCAGTTTCTGGAGAGTTCAATTAAATAGCATAACAACATAATAAATGTGCCTTAATTAGTACACCCTAAGTTTTGGAAAGGGTTTCAATATAGGCGCAAAGATAAATGAGGCATATCTCGCCCTTGTTTGAATAAAGATGCTGCCTAGACACAGGAAGTCGGATTCAGAATGCTGAAATAAGAATAACCGAATATGGAACTGGAACTAAGCAATTATAAGCTAGCTATCATATGCAACCACTGCCACAACTATCACAATTAATGTTATCCCCAATTAAGCGACTGGCCTCCGCCTCAAATCCTTGCACTGCTACTTGCTACCAAGAATCTAGGATCGGTCATGCAGGCATTATCTACTGTAAACACACACAGTTCCGAAAAAAATCGTTTGGAATGGTACAAAAAGAGCTATATATATAATTGAGGGGTAGCTTTTGTCGCTAGAAGTGTTAGGCCCTGATAGGTACCGACATCAGTGGATTTATAGCTGCATATACACTCACATGTATCTTGTATAGTATTAGGCTCTTAGAGGGAAATCAGTGACTTTTAAATTTGGTATAGTTTTTAAAGCTGATATGTTGGATGATAGCATTCTTCAATATATATAGGCCTAGAGTACTAATCATTTCACCCAGAGTACTATTCATTGTCTGGATATTTCTGTTCCTTGCACCATTGAAGATTTCAAGTTCTATATGTGCCTATAAAGGCGGAAACTTATGGTGCTTCCAGTGCTCTGTGAACTGCGGGAATTGTCTGGTCTCCAAAGTAACATTGACTCCCAGACAGCATGCCAACATAAGGTTACCGTTAGATGAACGTTAGCAGTTGAATTACCACTGAATTATTTAACAAATAATAATAATTTATATATGTCTTCGCGTCCGTTGTGACATGCGGAAGTGTCCCCCATTCCGGGGTTGGCCCTTCATACACTGATTGCCGTGGGCGGGTGGGGGTGGGGGGTTTCCGCGGTAAAGCCCCTCCCCCCTTTCCCCGCCAAAATCCGCCCGGTCGGGGCGTTTTACAGCCAGAATCCGCTCGGAAGGGGTATTTTTTCACGGGAACCCGCTCTATAAACGCACATTTTCAGAGCCCCTCCCCCGGTCGCAAGTTTGGAAATATCCGCTCTATAGGGGGTATCTTATTCATTCAAAATGTCCGCCCCCTCAGGCATCAAGGGGCACCCGCGGAACCACCCCCTCCCCCCCCCCCTCATCAGATTCTTTTAGTGACCCCCCCCCCACACCGGGCCTCCCATGCGCAGCTGTCCCCTTTATATAGCCTCTATATAAAATACATTATATTGAGACCCTCGGCGCCCATGTGTTCGTACGGTGCCATTATGATAGGCCTAGATGCAGGGGGGACATCTTCGCATGGGGGGCAATCCCTGGGGGACAATCCCGCATACCACCCGCCAGTCTTCAGGCTTCGTAAGCTATTCGTAAGCTGTTCGTACGATTATTACTGAATTCTAGTGATGGAAGATTTATATAGCACTAAACAGCATCTCGAGCGCTATGTATATATGTCCTAACTCCATACCAATACTCACTTTCACATGTCACCGCCTTGTGTAGAAATATCTATTAAAACGAGAACTCGGATAAATAAAGTGCATGGAACAAGTGGAATGGTCCCTGATTTGTTTACAGGTGGCGCTCACGTCGGATGAGGTCATTGAAATAAACATGTCGCTTGGGTGTTGGGATTGATTTACGAATTACGTTACAATATCACAGAAGACCTACCCATTTGAATGAAAATGTAACTGAACGCATCAAACAGTGTCAGCATATATAACTTATAGACTGCTTATCATTCATCGAAAGGTGGCCTGGCGTTTAAAAAAGGGTCAAAGTGCACAGCCACAGAACTCAGTGTCGCCAGTGCCAGTGCCAGTATCTGAGTATCGCCTGTCGCCAGTCAGTGTCGTGCAACAATCACATTGCGACATTCACAGTCACACCTAGGCCTAGGGTGGTCGTAGTCCCATGTGACACAGTTGTTGCTCTGCGCAACAGTCTCATTACCACAGGCAGGAGAGACATTAGCCTGAATGTTCAGACGTTACAGTCTTGACACTTGTTCTTGTGACTGTACAGTCACAAGAACAAGTATCAGGACTGTAACGTCTGAACTTTCAGAGAGTAGGATTTGTTTGTGTGGGTGACTACAGTCAAAACAGAAATGAAAGTTGGTGACCAGCGTTATATCACTGAGCGCTTGTTTGCTGTTCGGTTAGCCTGACAATCAGCTGTTAATGTTGGGATTTACATTGTCAATCCCTCAGATTATGTATTCTGTATGATTGCGACTACAACTTGCTAGGAAGTCCATGCGAGATATAAATAAACTGTACAGTTTTATGTTGAAATTGTTGTTTTACAGACTTAAAGAGATATAAAACTTATGCATCATAATTTTGAGATAGATCTACTATTAGTCTTGGTTTTAAAATGTAAAAAAATCTAAGATGGCACATAATGTAGGCTGCTTTAACAGCATAATCCATAAAATTAAAACCATTGGCATTGTCATTTTATACTCTGATAAGGGTCTACTTGTATAAACTTCATATTTACCATAAAAAATTGCATGTATATAAACCAAGACTGATCACATTTTTATAAACATGATAAAGTCAGTTAAGATTACACTTTTTTGCCATTGAGAGCATCATTTTATATTTTGTCATTCTTTATTAGCAATCTTTCACCAATTGTCATTTCACATATGCCAAGTTATGGTGTATCAATGGCAGGGCGTATGGAGTACCATCAAGTGAAAGTTTTTTTTTTTTTTACATTATGTATTAAGTTATAAAATACATTTATCCAGAAACTATTGCTATGTTAAAAAAGGTTCTTGCTACACATGTTTGAGCACTACAGTTCATGATTTAATAGAGCATCGATGCATAGAGATATTGTATGAAACCAATGTCACATATGTGGCTAACCTAGGCGCAGATAACAGTTTGTGATATATGGCCTACACTCATTAAGAAGTGATAAACTGTAACAAGTAATACTATATTTATCGCTGACTGCCAATCACATGCAGACTAGGCTGCCATCTTGTTCAGTGCCTCAAGCTCAACTCAAGCTACCAGGTGTAGGGTGGAGTCAATATCAGGGGCTAAATATCATATTTGTGTATAGATTAATAATTTAGCTTTCAAATTTATCTAAACAATCAAAAACACTTCTGACATTACTGAGCACCAGTATGTAAACAGGCTATCATATGTTGGTTCATGCTTGTATCTCTAATGTCACCTGGTTCCCAAACTTGGTGAGCCTGAATACGCTGCCCTGCCCTGTTGTCCTTTAGCTTCAAAGTGTGCAGCTCTGCGTACCAGAGCAAGATATATATGCTAAACTGAGCTTGCCCCAAAAGGCATGATTCTGGCCAGGTTTATCTCTACCACATGTAGGCAGTTCAATAAATATCCTGGGACCAATTTGTGTGTCCTAAATTTTGTTAGATATACAGCATATATATGCACTGGCCTGAAGACATCTATCCCATGAACCAACTGCCCTGTGATCTCGGCACAAGTGTCAATCCTCCCATTTCCTGTTCGAGCCTTTAGTACAGTATTGGGGATTTTGTCTTATCCCAGACCTGATGTCACAATTGATTGCAGCTTAGTAATTATGAGAAATGGTCAGATCAAATAGATCAGTGACTGAGTAGCATTGAAAGTAATACATTTATATATAGAGTAATCAGAATGCATGGTAGTGGGGCTTATTGTTAAGTTAACCAGCTGTGTCTGATCCTGAAGTCTAGATATGCCATAAATTGAAATGTCTGCCTGCTTTTTTACAGGATACTTGAGCAATGTCATCAAGTGAAGTGACTTCCCCAGTAGAGGCACACTGATGTAGAAAATGGCTTTTGAGAAAAAGTGAGTACATGATTTTTGGTTTGCACTCTTCTGTTTGCATGTGTTGATAGACTCTCAAACATATTGCAAGCATCGATTGGAAAGGGTCAGATACAGGAGAGAGTAGCAAGGAATGTGGAAGGTTGAGAAGATCTTATTCAATGTCAGATATTGCTTTGACTTTGACACATGTTGCAGGAACTGTTTCTACTGTCAATGTCTCTCTGACATGCTGCATATCTACAATCCTTGGTCCTTATACAGCCTCAAAACCTAATTCTGATTATGCTTCGCTTATTTTTTTGCTTATGGCAGTGAAATCTGTCAGTCCATTTTAAATGAATGTCGCCAAGAGGTGACAGCACTCCCATCAGATGGTGCTTTGGATATACAATTTCGTGCTTCAGTAACGCTTTCACTGGAACTTTGACTCATTCATCCATTTCGTACATTCCTATTTTTTAAATATCTCTGCAGAATTTTAAATGTTTTGTAGGAAGTCTCTAGGCAGGTATATTTTAATCAAATTTCAAGTATTGAATGTTGAGTTCACCAAAACCAGACCATTCCCTATGATTAGCTTCCTTCGCCGGCCACATCTCATTTGCCAGTAATTTTCATGCTGTTACCAACCTGTGCGTGCAAGTCAGTGTTACTAGCCCGACAACTGCCGGGAATATGCTGGCAGTGGGCAGACGAAAAAAAGTAAGATGACCCTGAAAACGATTCGACAAAGACAACTCATTGACCTTGTGGAAGAACATTTTTTATGTCAGTACAACCACCGGATCCATCGCTCCCGCAGCCCCGCACCAGATCAAGTGCAGATCGGGGAGAAACTGACATTTGCCTCGCCGATGGATATATGTAATCTTGCAGCAAGCGGACCTGTTGGATCTGATGGTCGATGGCATTACCAAGCTTTGCTCTTCGAGGGCGAGTGATTGACCGCCTGGTTTCCGATTCCCCGATCGGACCCCACTTGGCTCTCCGCAGGGGGTACATAGGATACGAAGTGATACCGCCAAGGCCGCTTCAGGATTTATGCATGAGCATATCTCACGCATCGGGGGACTTCCAGACTTTGCTTGTCCCCGGAAAGGTCATATTTACCAGCGTATAAGGATCAGTGTTGTCCTTGACTAGGCGGAGGGGGCCCTTAGGGGTGTTCGGAGCTCGATCATGGTCCGTTGTGGCCCATTAAATATTGACGCAAGCCTGAGCTTTGGGCACATTGCGTGCATTTGGCTCATTAAGTGTTGCGAAGCTACTTGTTTTGTCCTTTTGTTTGCGAATCCGGTTAACCTCGGTTGTATTATAGAAATTGTTATCGTGTTTTTTTGTCTCTTACCCTCGCATGATATACAATGAGTTTCTTTGCAAACCATTGCTATACTGCCATGCAACCAGCTGTCTTAATGAGTTGTCTTATCCCTTGAACTGTCCTGTGGGAGCGACGGACCAGGACATAATCCAACAAAGCGTCAAAACTACTGTTTTGTGGAGCACCTCAATAGTCGTAATGACGAGGAGTGGCCCCTTCAGGCTGGGGAACGGTCCGGGACATTGACTTGTGATACAAGGAGTTTCTGCCACGTGGTATATGGAGAAGCAGGGAGGTCGCTTCGAGAACATATGGCGGTAACTTACAGCAGCTCTGTTTTGCGTGCCCAGCGCGTGTCATACAAAGGAAAGGAAGGACCTTCCTGCCTCGTGCCCCCCCCCCCCCTGTTTCTTTCTTTAACATAATGCGTACCCGAGTTCCCGGCAAAAGGCGTTCCGCTGCAGTGATGTGACAAACGAGGTGCGAGAGTGATCAATGCGTGCGTGTGCAATATCCAGGGCCTCTCTATAGACCGGCACTGTACCGACACGCGATGAAATTCCTAGCTCCGCGTCGAAGATATAAATTTGAAGTAGGGTCCTCGCGTGGACGGGTAGCGTGGCTAAAGTCAGCATGCATATCCCGCAGCTATTTAGAGACTCCCGGGCTAAATTACGCACCCACTCACACAGTGTTCTCGGGCAGGGGGCCATTGTGCCGTAAGTGTAGAAGGCGAGACTGAAGGCGGGGCTTAAATATGAGGTTTGCCTGCAAGGTGCACCGAGGAGGGTCGCTGGGTCATGGGAACAGGAAACACAAGTTTTGTGTATTTGATCACAGGTGCCTCAATCGTGGTGGGGGGTGGCTTCACACATATGTCATATAAAGAGAGTATCTTTATATGACATATGGGTGTAGCCGGCTCCCCTCCCGCCCCACCCACCCACGATTGAAGCGCCTGTGATTTGATTTACTTGTTTTGGTGGGATTTGGTCTTGACACGTATAGATGTGTCATTGTCCATATCACTGTCACTAATGCAATATTACTGTGGACCGACGTTTAACTATTGATGGATTAAAAAAAAATCGACGTTAAATAAAGTTTTGTCTAATCTAAAGTGTTGTCTCAAATTAAATTAATCGGATATACGATAGTTATTATATACTTACTCAGTTTTGTCGGGAAATAGAACAAAAGGCCTAATGCACGGTGTGGGAACTGCGGTCTCGTGTGAGGCTATGAGATCATCACTGATGTCACCGCTGAGTTTCCTCGGTTCTTGGTTAGCTGACCTTCGACTCGCTATCCAGTGCAGCTCCGTGTTTATTTAAAGATGGCGGTAGGGGGATTCTTCCGGTGCACACTGGAAGTCCAACCAGTCCAGAAGTCTTGTTTCTGCACCACGGGCGCACCGTTCTTAATCAAAACCGATACACCCCGCTGTGGTTTTGCGGTAGAATTCCACCTCCAAACCGCACTTGAACTCCATTTATTGTTATCATAGTTCGGTTGCTCACCCAATATCAGGTTATCGCTCTCGCCTCGGCCTTGTAAGTGTGTTGGTTGTGTCTGTGCGTGAGTAAGACGTCTGACTCAGATATAATTAGCGAGGGCCTTGACGGGAGTCTGGATACGTCGCTTCGGGATATACGTTGGCAGGATTCCTCGCGTTATATAGGCGCTGCCTCCGTGTCCCGATGGGGCCAAATGTTATCCGGTTTGGGCCCTGGATGAACAGATTCTGAACGTCGGCGGTCCCAGCGGCTACAGCCAATACACGTGCGATCTCGGCTTATACATCAGTGAATTATTAAACTAAATTAAGCGGGATACATCCACGATGACAAGACGGAGGTGGGATAACTGTGCTGGAGGATACGTGATGCTGTCCAGCTGGTAAGACTTATCGGTAATTGATTCCTTTGGCTGATCCTAAGGCTTTAAACCATGGATTCTGAAGTGCCTCTTTAGTATATCTATAGTTTGTGCTTGGGTTTATTTGCTTTGATTCACCTCCAGTGCGAATTCTGTTTGAGTAGTGGATGTCGGTTCTCTACTAGTCTTAGTTTCAATAAGATAAATATCGGGACGTGGTGGATTCGCTGGAAGGTTGTTTTGCGGTTTGATTTTTTCACGAATCCTCCACTTGCCGTTGCTTATTTAATACAGGGGGCGGGGAATACTATAACGCACACAGGCGAAGCAATATTAACGATTTCTTTGCCACTGTATAATGTATAATATATAGATCTATAATAAGTAATTCCTGCTGCTTTTAGATTTTCAAACACATTATATAAAGTGACGGTTTAACCAAGAGGGCTTGGTAAGAGGTTATGGTTCAGTCCCACACATCAATTCAGTGGACGTTGGTAGCTCTGTGTGAGAGAACACGTACCTTAAAATCCACCTCTTTGAGTTTTTCGATTGCAAATTACCTATCAATATTCATTAAACGCTAAATACGGAATTTATCGTTACTGAACTAATTTAGTTTTATAGATATCGCCATCTGAAATATCGAAAAGCGGGCATGATCTGCGGAACGCGCGTTTCTCCATTTCTCCAGTTTTCCGCGCCAAGTGACTGCGGCTGAAGTTTTGGGTTGACGGATGGGTCAGTTTGGGGCATACACTATCAGGAGGATCATGATTGATAAATCATTTGGAAAAGATTTATTGCCCACTTGAAAAATTTGTCATAATACACCCGAACTTTTAATAAGATCTTTCCATATCCCGATGTTTACAATAAGAGTGAAAATACAGTAAACAGCCATTTTATTCTAAACTTTTCATTTGCCTTTTGGGTTGGCGTATGGGCTATGGTTAAGGGTTTCAGGCTCACAAGACTATGGTCAATACCCCGCCCCGGTCATCTAATGATCCGTGCCTCGGGTGCCTTCTTTGATGTCGTAAGTCCCCATCGGGGTTTTTGGGGGCCGCAAACTTAAGGGTTTTTGGCAAATATTGCCAACATTGCGGCAGGATTGACGTATTATTTTGAATAAAGTATTAGTATAGACTAATAGGTTGGAATGGAATGTTGGTGTTTTAGGCCACTTTTGTGCACATACAGGCTAAATTGGGCCAAGGAACCTCCCGGGACGATGAAGGATGAAGGAATGAAACATGCCCCAGATTAGGTGCCCGAGCCCGGATTCGAACCCAGGACCTATTGATCTGCGGTCTAGTGCGCTAACCACTACACCAGGGAGGCCCCCGACTAATAGGTTGGAGATTCAATCCTCGTGATCGGCCGCATTGAAAATCGGACATATTTACCTCAATATGTCATGATGTGGCGTGGTCCAGTTTGGCCAATCTGTGCAAACATGTGGAATAAGATACCACCTTGTTCAAGTGTTCATGGCCTGATTGGCCACGCTAAATATAGGGTGCCGCATTAGGGCAAGGCTTATCTTCCCGTTCGTGCATGCTTCAGCCTTGGCGGCAGTGTAATGCAATGTAATCTCAGTTGTCTACGTAAGCCGATGTTTACTTGTACTCGGTAATGATTTGCCAATGTATTAACCCCCCCCCCCCCCTCATTTTACTGATTTTCAAGTGAAAATTGAAAGATGGGAACATTTTAATTTCTCAAACGTATTTAAATCAGTTCTTTACGATACTTCGCAAACCATATGGCCTCTATGAAAGTGCCTACAGCATAACTAGAATGCTGTATCCTGTAAAATCTCATCCAACTTCAACTGCAACTACAAATTTAGACTTTTTTTTAAAATTTCATTTACCAGCGTTTAAATATATCATGAAACTATCTTATGCTTGTTATTTCTCTACTTAAATGTCCAGTCCCACAAGTTTTGTTTTTGTTTTGTTCCGCCGCACTCGCGGAAGCCGGCGCACAAGTGTCGGATCATTTTGGCTCTTCTTTTGAGGATAACACCAGAGACGAACACCTAGAGAACAGAGCGAGAGTTTTAACATGTTTGACCGGAACAGCAGGGCTTTGCTTTCTGGACGAGATAAGCGCAGCTTGTCAGGATACAATGCTACGGCATGTCGTTGATTAGGTTCCGGGCGTTTCCCCGAGTACGCCAGTGGCTTTGTGAAGTGCGCTGGGGTCCCTGTGGCCTGCGGGTGGGGGAGGGCCTGGGTGGGGTGGATGTCTGAGTGACGGCACGGCCGGGCGAGACGGCTCACCCTGGTAGGACGCCTCACCCTGGCAGGACTAGCGGGACGGCTCACCCGGCCTGGCAGGACGGCGGGACGGCTCACCCTGACAGGACGCCTCACCCTGGCAGGACGGCAGGACGGCTCACCCTGACAGGACGCCTCACCCTGGTAGGACTGGCGGGATGCCTTACCCTGGCAGGACTGGCGGGACGGCTCACCCTAGCAGGATTGGCGGGACGGCTCACCCTGACAAGACGCCTCACCCTGGTAGGGCTGGCGGGATGCCTCACCCTGGCAGGACTGGCGGGATGCCTCACCCTGGCAGGACTGGCGGGACGGCTCACCCTGGCAGGACTGGCGGGACGGCTCACCCTGACAAGACGCCTCACCCTGGTAGGACTGGCGGGATGCCTCACCCTGGCAGGACTGGCGGGATGCCTCACCCTGGCAGGACTGGCGGGACGGCTCACACTGGCAGGACTGGCGGGACGGCTCACCCTGACAGGACTGGCGGGACGGCTCACCCTGACAAGACGCCTCACCCTGGTAGGACTGGCGGGACGGCTCACCCTGGCAGGACTGGCGGGACGGCTCACCCTGGCAGGACTGGCGGGACGGCTCACCCTAGCAGGATTGGCGGGACGGCTCACCCTGACAAGACGCCTCACCCTGGTAGGACTGGCGGGACGGCTCACCCTGGCAGGACGGCGGGACGGCTCACCCTGGCGGGACGGCTCACCCTGGCAGGACTGGCGGAACGGCTCACCCTGGCAGGACTGGCGGGATGCCTCACCCTGGCAGGACTGGCGGGACGGCTCACCCTGGCAGGACGGCGGGACGGCTCACCCTGGCGGAACGGCTCACCCTGGCAGGACTGGCAGAACGGCTCACCCTGGCAGGACTGGCGGGATGCCTCACCCTGGCAGGACTGGCGGGACGGCTCACCCTGGCAGGACTGGCGGGACGGCTCACCCTGGCAGGACTGGCGGGACGGCTCGCCCTGGCAGGACGGCGGGACGGCTCACCCTGGCGGGACGGCTCACCCTGGCAGGACTGGCGGGACGGCTCACCCTGGTAGGACTGGCGGGACGGCTCACCCTGGCGGGACGGCTCACCCTGGCAGGACTGGCGGAACGGCTCACCCTGGCAGGACTGGCGGGACGGCTCACCCTGGTAGGACTGGCGGGACGGCTCACCCTGGCGGGACGGCTCACCCTGGCAGGACTGGCGGAACGGCTCACCCTGGCAGGACTGGCGGGACGGCTCGCCCTGGCAGGACTGGCGGGACGGCTCACCCTGGTAGGACTGGCGGGACGGCTCACCCTGGCGGGACGGCTCACCCTGGCAGGACTGGCGGGACGGCTCACCCTGGTAGGACTGGCGGGACGGCTCACCCTGGCGGGACGGCTCACCCTGGCGGGACGGCTCACCCGGCCTGGCAGGACTGGCGGGACGGCTCACCCTGGCAGGATTGACGGGACGGCTCACCCTGGCGGGACGGCTCACCCTGGCAGGACTGGCGGAACGGCTCACCCTGGCAGGACTGGCGGGACGGCTCACCCTGGCAGGACTGGCGGGACGGCTCACCCTGGCAGGACTGGCGGGACGGCTCACCCTGGTAGGACTGGCGGGACGGCTCACCCTGGCGGGACGGCTCACCCTGGCAGGACTGGCGGAACGGCTCACCCTGGCAGGACTGGCGGGACGGCTCACCCTGGTAGGACTGGCGGGACGGCTCACCCTGGCGGGACGGCTCACCCTGGCAGGACTGGCGGAACGGCTCACCCTGGCAGGACTGGCGGGACGGCTCACCCTGGCAGGACTGGCGGGACGGCTCGCCCTGGCAGGACTGGCGGGACGGCTCACCCTGGCGGGACGGCTCACCCTGGCAGGACTGGCGGAACGGCTCACCCTGGCAGGACTGGCGGGACGGCTCACCCTGGCTGGACTGGCGGGACGGCTCACCCTGGCAGGACTGGCGGAACGGCTCACCCTGGCAGGACTGGCGGGACGGCTTACCCTGGCAGGACCGGCGGGACGGCTCACCCTGGCGGGACGGCTCACCCTGGCAGGACTGGCGGGCTGTACCCGACACCTGCTTCCTAGGAGTCACATATATATATATATATATTTATATACATACATCTATATTCGTTGTAGAATTGTTCCCAATGGCTGTTCGCCGAACACAGCCTAGTGGCCACGTGGTTCTGGGCGCGCCTGGGCTTATACCATGTTATAAATATCCTGGTGGCCGAGCTGATAGCATTTCCGACATAATCTGGGCGGAGGGGGGGGGGGGGGGTGGGTACTACAGGGCATGGCTTCGTTCGTTCAGAAATCCGTCATATTGTGACAATACAACCTGACAGGTGGGTTTGACGTGTGTTTTGGGGGGGGGGGGGGGGGGGGGGGCGGGGGCATACGTAGCGTATTGATGAGCTTTTCCTTTGTGAGGCCACATTTGCCATTCGCTTTGTATCGTTTCGCCTCCCGATATATATATATGTATTTTTTCGCTGCCAGATATACATGTATTTTTTTACTCTCGATACTGCGTTGTTTTGTGTGGCTGTCAGAATATGATAGGGCTCAGCAATACAGATCTATGGTAATCGAACTGTTCGAGATTCATGTGATATATCAATGTGTTTGCTTAAAACTCATGCCAGGGTTGGATGGCCTCCTTAGTCAACGCAGGGACGTATTACCAAGCCCGCTGACGTCTTTCTCTAGAGGTGCTTCATTAACACGACTGGCAGCGACACCTGTGGCGAGATTGATATATCACCTGGGGATGTTTGCTATCTCTCTGCGGTATGGAGGTGGTCGGTCTTTGCCATACGCAAGTCCGTCTGGGAATGCTGCAGGCGGGATGGGCTGGTGGTGGAAGTGGGAGGGGGGCTCTGGGATCTGGGGGCGGGGGGCTCTGAGAGCCGGGAGGGGGTGCTCTGAGAGCCGGGGGGGGGTCCGGGACTTGGGGGGGGAGCCTCTGAGAGCTGGGGGGTGGGGGGCTCTGAGAGCGGTCGGGGGGGGGGGGCGGGGCAAGCAGCTTAAGTGATGGACGCCAGATACCGACTTGGTTAATATGCTATCGGCTGTTGCTTCTCACATTTCTACTCTTCTTCCCATCGTTGCTTCTGTACTGCAGGCTAAACAGCGCGAACACAACACATGCCTGGGGTCTGTTTAACTGTTTGTTATTTTATGTTTAGCGAACGGCTTTTTCTTTCCACTTAAATATTCTTTTCGAATTATGCCCATGCCTGTACATGTAATGCGCCCCAGCTGTGGGTAACAATCGTCTGAAGACCACGCACCGCATTGAAAATCGCATAATGGTCGTTTAAGTTCGAAGATGTATTGCCTTGGCTTTGGATCATTACGGTCTCAACTTGAAACTCCTTGATAACCTTGAACAATGGCGTGTTTCCATGGGTTTGAGCTGGGCAGGGCTGCCCACCTGGTTTGATAATATGTTTAGGTGGACTTAAATTTGTTATCACGCGTATACAATGCCATTTGTTTGAACATACGACCGGCAAATGTGGGCAAAGTTATTAGTGCCACATGTAGTCTTATTTTTCACGTTGTTGACTCGCGTGTCGTGTTGTGTCGTTGTATGAACCGATCGCTTTTTGTTAAACCCGGTTTTATGTAGAAGTCTGGACAGCTGGTGCGTTCTACACGTGTCAGATTGGATCCGTCGGTCCAACGGGACGAACACGTCATGGACGTAAGTCATTCTCCTGTGAGAGTATCTTGTGCAGGTCACCTCGCACTGACATTGGACCCGCATCGTCCCGTTGAGTCACTTGGTCGGATTACTAGCTTTTATCGCAGTGGGTTTATTTCCAGTGTGACGAAGATCCCTGGCATGGATAGTTATGAAAGATTCGTTGTAAAACTTGAGCAAATACCAGTTTTGCATCGCAATGTACAGCGCGAAAACGCGGCATTTTGGACAGACATACTAGAGAGCCGTTCCGCAGTATAGTTCGGGAGCCATTCCGTGGGGGTCTGGAAGTGGGGTGGGGGGGAGGGTCCAGTGTGTAGTGTTGATTTTCCAAATTTCTCAAAGTCGAATGTCGACGTTTCACGAAGTTTCCTGTCGCTTTTTGGCTAAGTTCAGTGACGTTTTTTCTAAAATCTATGTCGCTTTTTCAGATCCTCAGTGTCGGAATTTGGGGGTCAATGTCGAATGTCGATTTTTCTAATATGCCTGTGTCGCGTGTCGCCATTTAGCCCTTCCGGACCCCGATTCCGCGGTTGATTTGCGTGCTGTCCTCTCCTATTAAGCCACTGCCGACGCTAAATGACAACCAGATTCTGTCGAGCGGCAGATCGTGTAGACTAGGGGCTTGTCACGGAAGCCGTCGCTCTAATGGTGTACACTGACCGACATCCAGTCTATGAGCCGCGTATCGACATCAGTAAAACTGCACCGACTTCATCCCGGTTTTATGTCGTTTTTGCCTACTTCCGTGACCGGTTGTCTGTTGACCTGTCTCCTTGATTCACCGCCAGATGTCAGCATCAGTTTGCGTTGAAATCGAGCCAGGCAGCGTCCCCTGTGTTGGGTATAAGATTGTTTGAATACGCCGCTCGGTGTGGCAGACTAAAACCATTGGGCGATAAAGATCAATCCAGCGGTGTATGTGTGGGCGATAATCGGTGTCTGCCCCCCTCGTTCCCCGCCTGACGCCTGGGGGCAACGCGCGACCGGTGGCTCCACCTGGGGGTGTGTGATGTAAGTGGATACCGACCTTGATAATAACGTGGTCACATTGACGTGCGTACCGTGGTTTAGTACCACCGGCGTGGCGTGGCGTGGCGTGGTGTGGCCTGCGCCCGGTGTGGTGTGGGATCTGTCTGTTGTGTGGCTAAGCTCAGCGCGCTACCACAGGGGATACACACAGGCTCCATACACAACAACGACTGGCATCCTCCACGGAACCAGGACGACACATATCGATCCGGATCTCACCGGGATACTCAGACCTCTCTCACGGTTCTGAAGCTAACTGATAACGTCCACATCCACAAGATGTAGGATGAATAACTTTACATGTCTTGCCGCGATGGATACCAATCAGATAGCTGACTGATTGCGAGCGCTGTGAACGCATCATGCATGCAGAACAGGATTTCGTGAAGCAAGTCAGAAGGTCAGTAGGTTAAAATACTGGCCTCCAACTGGGCCATCCGTAGCGTTTTCATCGTGTCTATATTATACGCAATTCTTCTCCCAATCGTTACTTCAGATTCAGTTGCCATATACTTTGCCTGAAGAATTGATTTTGCGCTCCGATGGCCCTTAACACATGATAAAGGATCAATTGCTTTGATTACCATGCAGGGTGAGGTGGAGTGCCACTTTACAAGGCGACTGTGTTTATTTAACACTTGAGTTCAGATCCTTGACAGCTGGCGCCGCCTACTGGTGCCACGGGAACGAGTCAATATAGGATGTGATATTGACATATTGGTCATCGTCGTGCGGCATTAATATGGATACTGCTGCACGGCCGTTTAGTGTGGCAAGGTTAGGATTGGTTATATAGTCAGGACGCGTTAACCACTGTCAGTCATATCGCGTCAATGGGAGAAGGAAGGGAGAAGGGAGAGCCATTTCCCCGGGGGGGGGGGGGGGTAACCCCGTACTCTTTGCGAAGAAGGACATGGGATCTTTATCCTGCGACCACGCAGACATGGCCACAATGGGGCTCGAACCATCGGTCCACGGGGCGTTAGGCTCTCAGGTAGCCAGAGCACTCAAGGCGAGCGCGCCAACCCACTGAGCTAACGGGCCGGCGCCGGCAAGGTTATGTGAGAGGCGGAGAATGCAGCATGCATGGTGATGACGCTAGAGAGAGCTCAGCATGGTGGGGAAGCTGTGGGGGCGGAGCTGGCGTTGTATTGACCCGGGACGGTCGGTCCGACACGATCAGTGAGGATGGCGATGGTGGTATCATTGGTCAGGCCTATCTGGACTATATGGGTTAGACTACACGCTTCGGGACAGCGCTGCCAGGCGTCTCTGTCGGTGAGCTTCTCGCTGTATGATGCACTGCGATATCACCTGAACCGGCGGCAGTGTGGGTGGGGTAAGCTGCAAAAATGTACCCTGAGCGGGTTGGGAGGAAGGGAAGGGGTGGGGGTGGGGAGGGGGGGGGGGTGAGTGACTGCACGGGAGGGGGGGGGGTAAGAGACTGCACGGGAGGGAGTAATGGGGGAGGGTGTGTGACTGGGCGGCTTAACTGGGTGACTGGGTGAGTGACTCATGTTGTAGTGGGTCACCGGGAAAAAGGAAAAACAAACCCCGATTCGTCCGGGACTCACGCAGTGTTTGTTGTATGGACGGGCGGCGGTGGTGATGGGGGGAGGGGCCTGGTTTGGGGGGGGGGGGCGGTACGACGAAAGTGCTGGGTCGGGTGAAGTGGAAGCGAGGATGACGGCGTCGATGGGACAGCTCTCCCCGTCTCCTTGGCGATGGCGTTGGCGGTGTTGCCAAGCATACATCGCTAGCCATGCTCTGTACCAACAGTGGTTTTATAACTAGCCGCGGTGCGAGTCTCCGCTCCCGTCATAACATGGGACAGTACATGGTGTAGTCTCTCACACAGCCGCCCAGGCTGGCCGTCGTAAGTCCGTGACACAGACTATACATGGTGTAGACTGTATATATATATAGATGCCACAGTGAGTGCCATTCTATATCCCACCGCTCCGGTGTTCATCGTACCATTGTGCCTATGTATGTTGAAAGAGAAGGAAATACCCCATGTCTTCTGGGTTGCCTGGTGGTTTCCGTGGGCGCCACTTTACCCTTGATTCCATTAAATTTCCATTTGTCGTGGTAGGGTATCGCCAGATATAGTTATTGATATAGGCTCAATCCTACCGACTAATTGATACCATGCATATGTATATAATGTAGTCTCGCAGTCATAATAACTCATCGTATCCTGTCCAAGGTGTATTCACTGATCACTCACCGCTGAGACAAATGAAACGATCCGCGGGTGAATAGAGAGGTGCAATATTGAATTAGTCACGTGGTCCTTTGAGCGTCCCGCGGATGAATACAATGATAAGCAGCTCATTAATATGCAGAAGCCAGGTGGCCGCCTGAGTCACCACGCGCTGTGCACCCGCATCATAACAGGACCCCGCCGGGAACATCAATTGGTAGACTCAGGCGTCAAATTAACTGAGAAAATAGGCCCCCATTCCCCCATATGCGGGAATACTAATGTGTGTTTATGGTGTCAGAAATCAATTACCTGGGCTAAGTGGGCTCGCCATTCCCATTGTTTTTACGACAGGAATAATATATGAAGTGCTCGTCTGGCGGCTTCGTCTGGCCAGTGTGCAGCTTTGTCTGTGTTTATATTTCAGGATAAATAGTGAAGCTGTGGCCATAAGTGTCATGATACGGGCCGCCTTCATGCGTGGATTCTGTCCCGGTACTAACCCTTGAAAAGCCTTACCATGAGCCAGCCCCAGTTACAAGACACGGGATAATAGTTTCTTCTTGCAAGCAGGTGCTTGCTCATGTGTGGCTTGGTTGCTGTTTGGTGTATTGTATGTGATGTAAAGTACCTTTTCTGGCTAGCTAAACGCCTGCTATGTATGTAAAAGATCAATTTTTGCTCCATTTCCATGTGATTCAGTGTTAAAGGTTTCTAACTCAGCTGTAAGGACCACAGATAGCTCCATTCAGACAAATAGTGTAGCCGCTTTCATGTCGGAGGTGCAATCTGGAAACCGTCTGCCAGCAGACGTCCGTTCGACCTTACTCAATGGAAACATAGTTCCCGGTCTGTGATAAACGGTGGTGCGGCTGGGCCATATACAGAGACTTACTACTGTGTATTAGTGTCTGAAGGGCATGCAATGAGTCGAAGAAACACACACGCGGATATCTATCTATACGCAAGAAGCCTTTTCGAGGCTGGTGCTTTGCCCCCTCACCTCGCCCCAGGACACAACCCAGTTCCATCCATTCCCCCATTCCCCCATACGCCCATGCCACTCACTCTGCCTCTCCCACTTCTACCTCAGTGCCCCATTCCCCCATTCCCCCATACGCCCATGCCATTCACTCTGCCTCTCCCACTCCTTCCTCAGTGCCCCACTCCCCCATTCCCCCATACGCCCATGCCATTCACTCTCCCTCTCCCACTCCTACCTCAGTGCCCCACTCCCCCATTCCCCCATACGCCCATGCCACTCACTCTGCCTCTCCCACTTCTACCTCAGTGCCCCATTCCCCCATTCCCCCATACGCCCATGCCACTCACTCTGCCTCTCCCACTCCTTCCTCAGTGCCCCACTCCCCCATTCCCCCATACGCCCATGCCACTCACTCTGCCTCTCCCACTCCTTCCTCAGTGCCCCACTCCCCCATTCCCCCATACGCCCATGCCATTCACTCTCCCTCTCCCACTCCTTCCTCAGTGCCCCACTCCCCCATTCCCCCATACGCCCATGCCATTCACTCTCCCTCTCCCACTCCTACCTCAGTGCCCCACTCCCCCATACGCCCATGCCACTCACTCTTCCTCTCCCATTCCAATCCTCAGTGCCCCACTCCCCCATTCCCCCATACGTCCACGCCATTCACTCTCCCTCTCCCACTCCTTCCTCAGTGCCCCACTCCCCCATTCCCCCATTCCCCCATACGCCCATGCCACTCACTCTGCCTCTCCCACTCCTACCTCAGTGCCCCACTCCCCCATTCCCCCATACGCCCATGCCATTCACTCTGCCTCTCCCACTCCTTCCTCAGTGCCCCACTCCCCCATTCCCCCATACGCCCATGCCATTCACTCTGCCTCTCCCATTCCAATCCTCAGTGCCCCACTCCCCCATTCCCCCATACGCCCATGCCATTCACTCTGCCTCTCCCATTCCTACCTCAGTGCCCCACTCCCTCATTCCCCCATACGCCCACGCCATTCACTCTGCCTCTCCCATTCCTACCTCAGTGCCCCACTCCCCCATTCCCCCATACGCCCATGCCATTCACTCTGCCTCTCCCATTCCTACCTCAGTGCCCCACTCCCCCATTCCCCCATACGCCCATGCCACTCACTCTGCCTCTCCCATTCCAATCCTCAGTGCCCCACTCCCCCATTCCCCCATACGCCCATGCCATTCACTCTGCCTCTCCCATTCCAATCCTCAGTGCCCCACTCCCCCATTCCCCCATACGCCCATGCCACTCACTCTGCCTCTCCCTCTCCTACCTCAGTGCCCCACTCCCCCATTCCCCCATACGCCCATGCCATTCACTCTGCCTCTCCCATTCCAATCCTCATTGCCCCACTCCCCCATTCCCCCATACGCCCATGCCATTCACTCTCCCTCTCTCACTCCTTCCTCAGTGCCCCACTCCCCCATTCCCTCATACGCCCATGCCACTCACTCTGCCTCTCCCACTCCTACCTCAGTGCCCCATTCCCCCATTCCCTCATACGCCCATGCCACTCACTCTGCCTCTCCCACTCCTACCTCAGTGCCCCATTCCCCCATTCCCCCATACGCCCATGCCATTCACTCTCCCTCTCCCACTCCTTCCTCAGTGCCCCACTCCCCCATTCCCTCATACGCCCATGCCACTCACTCTGCCTCTCCCACTCCTTCCTCAGTGCCCCACTCCCCCATTCCCTCATACGCCCATGCCACTCACTCTGCCTCTCCCACTCCTACCTCAGTGCTCCATTCCCCCATTCCCTCATACGCCCATGCCATTCACTCTCCCTCTCCCACTCCTAGATCATTGTCCGCCTCCTCCATTTCCCCATACATACTCCCACACCATCTGCTTCCAGGAACCTTTTACAACGAGTTGATTGGCGTTATTGCTTCCGCCGTAACGGCCGAAACCGATTCCTCCCGAGGGAGTGCGTCAGTCAGACCTACTGAGACGTCTGGGTGGGTGGTGGGAGGAGGTCTGTGACTTTGTTTATGGGTGTGACTTGGTGTGGATGAGAAGGAGAAGGGTGGGAGGGGGTGGGGGGGTGATGGGGTGGTTGTGGACCGTGGTTCCCAATGGCAATACTGCCATGGGGACCCAGGCCGTGGTCGCATGATGACCGTAATCAAGCCGTCAGTTTATCGCCTCCCGTGGCCTTGGACGGGAAACTTGTGTGTGTGTGGCTGCCCTGTATGTGGCTGCCCTGTGTGGCTGCCCTGTGTGGCTGCCCTGTGTGGCTGCCCTGTGTGTATAAGTCATTGATCGCGTCTGGGTCAATCCACCCGACAAACTGGGTGTCCGTATTGTTAGGTCCGCGACCGCTCACGCAATGGCACTTTTACTGATATATTTATATACACTCGATGAATCCAGGGGTTCGGTTATGTGTGTACAAAGGTGCTGCCACAAACCCATCCATCCACCAACTCGATGGATTCAGATTACACCCTCGCGACCGGCACCATTTCATTTGTTCGTTCTACTTATTTGACTGTTTCTTTTATATACGGTGAGCTTATATATATATATATATATATATATATATATATATATATATGTTATAACAATGGTAATGATCACCAAATCATCCACCATATTATAATAAAACGCTCAAAAATGTATAAGTATGATGTGAAGATTCTCAAGGCTGGCCACTGGGGTGATCCCTCCCTGGTGTGGTGGTTAGCGCAGTAGACCGCAGATCTATAGGTCCTGGGTTCGAATCCTCCCTGATGTGGTGGTTAGCGCAATAGACCGCAGATCTATAGGTCCTGGCATCGAATTCTCCCTAGTGTGGTGGTTAACGCACTAGACCGCAGATCTATAGGTCCTGGGGGCCTCCCTGGTGTAGTGGTTAGCGCACTAAACCGCAGATCTATAGGTCCTTGGTTCGAATCCTCCCTGGTGTAGTGGTTAGCGCACTAGACCGCAGGTCTGTAGGTCCTTGGTTCGAATCCTCCCTGGTGTAGTGGTTAGCGCACTAGACCGCAGATCTATAGGTTCTTGGTTCGAATCCTCCCTGGTGTGGTGGTTAGCGCACTAGACCGCAGAGCTATAGGTCCTGGGTTCGAATCCTCCCTGGTGTAGTGGTTAGCGCACTAGACCGCAGATCTATAGGTCCTTGGTTCGAATCCTCCCTGGTGTAGTGGTTAGCGCACTAGACCGCAGATCTATAGAACCTTGGTTCGAATCCTCCCTGGTGTGGTGGTTAGCGCACTAGACCGCAGATCTATAGGTCCTTGGTTCGAATCCTCCCTGGTGTAGTGGTTAGCGCTTATATACGGTGAGCTTATATATATATATATATATATATATATATATATGTTATAACAATGGTAATGATCACCAAATCATCCACCATATTATAATAAAACGCTCAAAAATGTATAAGTATGATGTGAAGATTCTCAAGGCTGGCCACTGGGGTGATCCCTCCCTGGTGTGGTGGTTAGCGCAGTAGACCGCAGATCTATAGGTCCTGGTTCGAGTCCTCCCTGGTGTGGTGGTTAGCGCACTAGACCGCAGATCTGTAGGTCCTTGGTTCGAATCCTCCCTGGTGTGGTGGTTAGCGCACTAGACCGCAGATCTATAGGTCCTGGGTTCGAATCCTCCCTGGTGTGGTGGTTAGCGCACTAGACCGCAGATCTATAGGTCCTTGGTTCGAATCCTCCCTGGTGTAGTGGTTAGCGCACTAGACCGCAGATCTATAGATCCTTGGTTCGAATCCTCCCTGGTGTAGTGGTTAGCGCACTAGACCGCAGATCTATAGGTCCTTGGTTCGAATCCTCCCTGGTGTAGTGGTTAGCGCAGTAGACCGCAGATCTATAGGTCCTGGTTCGAGTCCTCCCTGGTGTGGTGGTTAGCGCACTAGACCGCAGATCTGTAGGTCCTTGGTTCGAATCCTCCCTGGTGTGGTGGTTAGCGCACTAGACCGCAGATCTATAGGTCCTGGGTTCGAATCCTCCCTGGTGTAGTGGTTAGCGCACTAGACCGCAGATCTATAGGTTCTTGGTTCGAATCCTCCCTGGTGTGGTGGTTAGCGCACTAGACCGCAGAGCTATAGGTCCTGGGTTCGAATCCTCCCTGGTGTAGTGGTTAGCGCACTAGACCGCAGATCAATAGGTCCTTGGTTCGAATCCTCCCTGGTGTAGTGGTTAGCGCACTAGACCGCAGATCTATAGATCCTTGGTTCGAATCCTCCCTGGTGTGGTGGTTAGCGCACTAGACCGCAGATCTATAGGTCCTTGGTTCGAATCCTCCCTGGTGTAGTGGTTAGCGCTTATATACGGTGAGCTTATATATATATATATATATATGTTATAACAATGGTAATGATCACCAAATCATCCACCATATTATAATAAAACGCTCAAAAATGTATAAGTATGATGTGAAGATTCTTAAGGCTGGCCACTGGGGTGATCCCTCCCTGGTGTGGTGGTTAGCGCAGTAGACCGCAGATCTATAGGTCCTGGTTCGAGTCCTCCCTGGTGTGGTGGTTAGCGCACTAGACCGCAGATCTGTAGGTCCTTGGTTCGAATCCTCCCTGGTGTGGTGGTTAGCGCACTAGACCGCAGATCTATAGGTCCTGGGTTCGAATCCTCCCTGGTGTGGTGGTTAGCGCACTAGACCGCAGATCTATAGGTCCTGGGTTCGAATCCTCCCTGGTGTGGTGGTTAGCGCACTAGACCGCAGATCTATAGGTCCTGGGTTCGAATCCTCCCTGGTGTGGTGGTTAGCGCACTAGACCGCAGATCTATAGGTCCTTGGTTCGAATCCTCCCTGGTGTAGTGGTTAGCGCACTAGACCGCAGATCTATAGATCCTTGGTTCGAATCCTCCCTGGTGTGGTGGTTAGCGCACTAGACCGCAGATCTATAGGTCCTTGGTTCGAATCCTCCCTGGTGTAGTGGTTAGCGCACTAGACCGCAGATCTATAGGTCCTTGGTTCGAATCCTCCCTGGTGTAGTGGTTGGCGCACTAGACCGCAGATCTATAGGTCCTGGTTCGAATCCTCCCTAGTGTAGTGGTTAGCTGAGTAGACCGAAGATCAATAGGTCCTGGGTTCGAATCCTCCCTGGTGTGGTGGTTAGCGCACTAGACCGCAGATCTATAGGTCCTTGGTACGAATCCTCCCTGGTGTAGTGGTTAGCGCACTAGACCGCAGATCTATAGGTCATTGGTTCGAATCCCCCCTAGTGTAGTGGTTAGCGCACTAGACCGCATATCTATAGGTCCTGGGTTCGATTCCGGGCCCGAGTACCTAATCTGGGGCATGTTTCATCCATTTATCCTTCATCGTCCCGAGAGGTTCCTTGACCACGGTTAAGCCTTTGTGTGCACAAAACCGGCCTAAAACACTAATTCATTTCGTTCCCGTAAGGGCGAGTGACATGTAAAGCATGCACTGCTTGGAATGGCCTCGCGAAGAACTCTTGAGGATAAAAGCCATCGTGATCAAGATAAAGACGAATTTAACGGAAAACAAAAGCATCATATGTACTTTATGACGCAAGGCAGACGGTCTTCCCAATAAAAAATCTTCGTGTTGGAGTCTTACATCCTATCTGAGTGGCGCACCACCCCTTTACATCCCATGTTGATACATCCAATCCCAGGCTTAATAGAACGAAGTGGACGGTTGAGTGGGCAAAACTGAAGCAAGCTGGTTGGTATTACGCTGGATGGATACATTGGATGCTTATACACTGGAAGGCACACTGGTTGGCTAGACTCGAGTTGGTTACCTACTGATTGTCTACACGCTGGTTGGTTAAACACTGGTTGGTTATACACCAACTGATGATACATTGGTTGGCAATACAGTGGTTGGTTATACACCAGTTGGTTACACACCAGTTCCTTACTGTTGTCTTTGGCACGGGCAGAACCTGCGATACCTGAGTATCACGGGACTTTACATCTGTATTTTCTTCCAATGTTGCTTCATTTACTGGCCAGAGGGTAACATTGTAATGGAAGGGGAGGCTCCGAGACGAGGGAATGACAGAGGGGAGAGGCAAACGCGAAGGAAGAGCCCAGGCGGGGATGGGGATGCAGACCGGAAGGGCAAGGTAATGAGGGGCAGATACACTGAGCCATATCGCTGCTTGGCCGGGAGGGTGGGGAGCATGACCGGGGGGGGGGGGGGTATCAGCCGCCAACGTCTGCAGTGAAACAAGATAAAGATGTGCATGTGTGTAGTATTTTGGTAGGCGTTGTTCCTGGTTTGACCACCATCGCCTCCGCTGCACCCCCCTACCCCTACCCCCTACCCCCGCCCCCTTCCCCACCCTCACCACCCCACCCAGACACCAATGAAGGTTTCCGCTTCTCGGGTGGCCGATGACTCCACTTCGGGACCCACGGAGGCTCTGTTTAGCGGAAACTGGCCTCGGAAAGCCTCGAGAGGCCGGCTTTACAGGAGGCTCTCTTCCTGTCCTTCATCCCACCCTCCCTCCGTGCCTCTCCTCTGTCGGCGCACGTTAAATATATAGTGTAGCCTCTCTCAAAATTCGGAAGTCTGTAATTACTGGCCTTAGACGCCGTTGGTAAGGGGCTAGCTAGCCCGGCCTGATTTTTTTTCTTTCCTCGATTGGCTTGGCGAGGATAGGATATAGGGTGGCAAACACAAAGAGCCGCGCGCACAGCTGTGTGCAGCCCCCCCAGTCACCCCGCCACGCGAGCCAGGCTAAGCGTTGAGGATGAGGAGTGATGGAAGTAATGGTTTACTCTGGATTATCATGACAATCCCTCGGCGCTGTGCTCGTTGTGTGCGCTTGGGCCGCTCTCGGGAGCTCGCTTCAGTCTTTCCGCCCCGCTGTTAGCGCAGATAAATGTCCCGCGTGCTTGTGGTTGGAGAACCCAGGCATCCCGACCCGACATCGGCCAACACTGACTATTCCGTTGCTGGCGTTGAGTCCCGTCTCGCGGAGCTGGCTGGCGGCTGTGCATGTGCGTACGTGGGTGATGCCGCCGTGTTCTGTGGGATAACAACCACGCGAGGCGGAGAATGTAAAACTGGATTACTCGAGGATGAGAAGGAATACCATATGAGAAAGACTTGTGGACTTTGGATAGGACTAGTTATACGACACCATACTAATAACTCAAGTTTCGTAGGATAACTAGCCACGAGAGGCCATCAGGCATAGGTGTCTGGGGATTATGCCACGTGTCTTATCCCAGGATTTAACCGTTTTAGCCGATCTATACGCAAAGATGGCATAAAACACCATACATTTTTCCATCAAGCGTGAAAACAGTTAAAGTTAATTAGAGATCCATTCTAGATACGAGAAGGGTGAAACTAGCCACCAAGTCTTTCGTGAAGATTCCCAACAAGCCGCATTTTATGAGGATTTGTTTAGTTTGTGGTTTCCTTCTGCTTGTGATTTGTTGCGAGGCGTTGGGGAGATGGGGCCGAGGACGTGGTGGTGTGTGTGTGTGGGGGGGGGGGGGGGCGGGGGGGGGGGCGGGGGGAGGGGCTGATGGCACGCGAGGGGGGCATCGCGGTAGAGCGGCTTTGATCTGACAATGATAACCCGTGCGCGCGAGGACCACAAAAAAACCCACCCCTGTAGCTGTCGTTGGGCAAGTTTTATTTGCGCCCAGCACGGGTGAAGTAATCAGGAAAAAAAAAAATTGGAGCTTCACTGCCATCTCCCCGCCATCCATGATGATATGTGGACGGTCAGATCCGGACGAAAGGCGGTGGAGAATTAACCGGAAGCCGTCTCCGGGGGTTGGAGGCGCGGTAAAAATCCCGACACGGACAGAATCTGGGTGTCATCAATCTCGCTTAGACATGGTTGTCCTGGATACCACCCTCCTGATTAGCGGCAGGATGGACTGCAGTTTTCCGGATTATGCCTTGTGTGGTGTATCAGGTGGAATACAACGTGGCAGTGGTAGTGCATCGTCTTCTGGCTCTAGCTGGATTGGCGTTGCACCGTGGTGACTCTTGCTATCCGGTTATGTGGAACGTCTTCAGATGATACGCATTGTCATGGACGGGATTCCTGTGTGATGGTGTTATATCTGATAGAATGTCGATCAATGAAGCATGTCGTACTTTTATTAATGCTTCTCGCACTCGTCTAGTTGGAGGGTGGGGTGGGGTTGGGTTAACTGGCTCAATTAGTGGGCGGGTTGAGCTGCAGACCGTGGTTCCCGCCCTGACTCCTACATCTGGGACATGTTTCATCCAACACCAGTTCACTGTTCCTGGAGGTCTCTTGCTCCACCTTATCTTTCGTGTAATATAAGTTGCCGATATTTCATGATGGGAAGATATATCCCGTTAGTGGCCTAAAATATCTCGTTTCGAATGATTTGTGGTTGGAAGATATATCCCGGCTTTTCATGACATTAGCGTATTTTCGTGGTGCATGCATTGGCATACACATATTTGATACGGTAACTTATTCGTTGAATTAATAGTTTGTGTTACAGAAGGGGTTGGCGAATACGTCAGATAGTTACGTTAAGTCGAGTGAGAGACAGACCCCTTTGTGGCGTTAGAACCTTCATTCAGAATCCGTCCGCTTTGTATAGAGATAAACCCCTTCATTCAGTCTTTGTGCAGGATGATACCCAATCATTCAGCCAGACCTCATCATTCAGTCAGACCCCTTCATTCAGTCAGGCCCCTTCATTCAGCCAGAACCCATCATTCAGTCAGACCCCTTCATTCAGTCAGACCCCTTTATTCAGTCAGACCCCTTCATTCAGTCAGACCCCATCATTCAGTCAGACCCCTTCGTTCAGTCAGACCCCTTTATTCAGTCAGACCCTTTATTCAGTCAGACCGCTTTGTGCAAGGTGAGACCCCTTCATTCAATCAGATCCCTTTGTCTAGGCTGAGACCCCTTCATTCAGTCAGACCCCTTTGTGCATGGTGAAACCCCTTCTTTCCGTTTGACCCCTGTGTCCAGGATGAGACCCCTTCATTCAGTCAGACCCATATGTGCAGGGTGAAACCCCTTATTCAGTCAGACCCCTTTGTGCAGGGTGAGACCCCTTCATTCAGTCAAGACTCTTTGTGCAAGGTGAGACCCCTTCATTCAGTCAGACCCCTTTGTGCAAGTTGAGACCCCTTCATTCAGTCAGACCCCTTTGTGCAAGTTGAGACCCCTTCATTCAGTCAGACCCCTTTGTGCAAGGTGAGACCTCTTCATTCATTCAGACCCTTTTGTGCAAGGTGAGACCCCTTGATTCAGTCAGACCCCTGTGTGCAAGGTGAGACCTCTTCATTCAGTCAGACCCTTTTGTGCAAGGTGAGACTCCTTCATTCAGTCAGACCCCTTTGTGCAAGGTGATACCTCTTCATTCAGTCAGACCCTTATGTGCAAGGTGAGACCCCTTCATTTAGTCAGACCCCTTGCCGCCTGGTGAGACCTCTTCATTCAGTCAGACCCCTTGCCGCATGGTGAGACCCCTTCATTCAGTCAGACCTCTTTGTGCAGGGTGAGACCTCATCATTCAGTCAGACCCTTTTGTGCAAGGTGAGACCCCTTCATTCAGTCAGACACTTTTGTGCAAGGTGAGACCCCTTCATTCAATCAGACCCTTTTGTGCAAGGTAAAACCCCTTCATTCAGTCAGACCCCTTTGTGCAAGGTGAGACCTCTTCATTCAGAAAAACCCACTGCGGCATGGTGAGACCCCTACATTCAGTCAGACCCCTTGCCGCATGGTGAGACCCCTTCATTCAGTCAGACCCCTTTGTTCAGAGAGAGGCCCCTTCATTCAGTCAGACCCCTTGCGGCATGGTGAGACCCCTTCCTTCAATCAGACCCCTTGCGGCATGGTGAGACCCCTTCATTCAGTCAGACCCTTTTGTCCAGGCTGAGACCCCTTCATTCAGTCAGACCCCTTGCCGCATGTTGATGCCCCTTCATTTAGTCAGACTCCTTTGTTCAGAGAGAGGCCCCTTCATTCAGTCAGACCCCTTGCGGCATGGTGAGAACCCTTCATTCAGTAAGACCCCTTTGTTCAGGAGAGGCCCCTTAATTCAGTTAGACCCCTAGCCGCATGGTGAGACCCCTTCATTCAGTCAGACCCCTTTGTTCAGAGAGAGGCCCCTTCATTCAGTCAGACCCTTTGCGGCATGGTGAGACCCCTTCATTCAGTCAGACCCCTTTGTTCAGAGAGAGGCCCCTTCATTCAGTTAGACCCCTTTATGCAGGGTGAGACCCCTTCATTCAGTCAGACCCCTTTGTTCAGAGAGAGGCCCCTTCATTCAGTTAGACCCCTTTATGCAGGGTGAGGCCCCTTCATTCAGTCAGACCCCTTGCCGCATGGTGAGACCCCTTCATTCAGTCAGACCCCTTGCGGCATGGTGAGCAGTGAGCCCACTCTGCGTCCGTGACCGCGAGATGTACTCGTAAGGCAATAAAGTCATTACAGAGGGAATATAACACAATAATGTGGCAATAATCTGATCATATAATATCGTGACCTTGGGAGCCGGCTGGAAGCGATGCCGTCATGACCTTGAGCGTCCTTGTCCTCCGGGGGTAATGACAAAAGCATGCGGGATGGGCGGAGGAGGAGGAGGAGGAGGAGGAGGAGAGGAGGAGGAGGAGGCGGAGGAGGTGGAGGAGGGGGGAGGGGGAGGAGAAGGGGGAAGAGGAGGGCGAGGAGGAGGTCGGGGAGGAGGAAGAGGCCTATGTAGGACCGCGTTGTCCGGTAGGGGGACTGCTTCCTGCCCCGACACCCTGTCGGGCTCGATATTAATATTCTGCCTGGTGTGGAGTGCCTGCTAACAGCAGTGTTTTATGGCTGGGAATTAGCGTCTGGTGACTTGTCCCACCTGCAGTGATCAATAACGGAACAGCGCTGTGTAGAGAAAAAAGACCCATCGCTACCGGAATGTTTTTTTTTTCTCTTTGTTTCCCCATCTAGCCCTAGAACCGATGATGTGGGAGCTTTAAAGGACTTGGCTATGCGTAGTTTTTTTTACCGGCGATTTGCAGTCTATGCTCTGTCGTGTTGAACTGGCGCTAACATCCTTAACACGTTGATAGCATGCTATCATCAGCGATAATCTTGGTAACGAGGCCGTTGAGGCGTACTATTTTGCGAGGCGGGAATACTGTCACGGTGGCAGCTTGATAAGTCGTCTGCCATTTCACTGCTCGGGTACTTCCGTCAAACTGGTCGGCCTTGCGTCTCATTAAGAAGGCGTTTGTTTTTTCACGGTGCTCTAGTCTTTCGTCTTGCGTAATTCATGATTCGGGGAGAAGTCTTTTTGTTAGCAAGGCAGTCATTGGTAGGAAAGAGTGTAGGAGTTGAAGCATGCGATTCGTCGTTGTCCTGGGTTAACATGGCGAGTCCCCGAGTTCGCTTCCTTGGGCAAACAGACTCACTATCCTGTATTTACTATGCATTGCGTTATATTAGCATGGCCGGTGACGTAATTCAACCACGCAGGCCGGTGGCGCTGTTTGTCGTAGATAAACTGGCCTAAGTTGTGAGTGGCACGTAAGGGTTTTTTTTCGATATGCTAACGACACGACCCCTATGATGGAGGGTTTTTTTTATGACGGGGACGCCCTGGTGGCTGCTTGGTCCGGTTGGAGATGGTGCTGGCTCTTATCGCCCAATCGTTCCAAGGGATAAAGGTTAACTTATTTGTGCGAATAAACTTCAACTTTATCACTAAAGCGCCGAGCAATATATATATATATATTAAATCATTCTCATAGAGTGTGAAAAAGCAATATAATATAATATTATCCATTTATTATGCACATATGAAATAAAGATTTCTGTTTCATCACCCAAACGCCGATTGATAAAATGAAAGTAACGGCAACTATAAACTGCAGGATAATGGAATGATAGCCATAACTGATCCTGGTTTGGATACTGTTGGTAGAGTACTCGCAGTAGGCACTTACAATGGAAGTAATATGACCCACAGT